>WNWK01000974.1:0-322500 GCA_009830355.1 Cherax destructor
TGGGGGCTAATAAAGATTTTAAAACCCTTGGTCTCAGGGGGGGGCTCAGTAGGGTGTTTGGGCCCGAACAAAATTTCAGAGGGTCGTTGCACTAAATATTGGCTTGATGTTTCCTTTTTTGGGTTAATTTAAAATGATTTCCCCTTAAAAATTGTGTTCTCTTTTTTTTTGGGGGTTTAAATTTTTTTTCCCAAAAATGATTGAGAAGAACAGCCTATCTAGAACCTATAAACTGATAAATTTTGGGGAAAAAACCCTCTCCAACTGATCCAAAAAAAGGGAAGAGGGTGGTAGAAGAATTTAAAAACCCCTTAAGAGAATCTTCTTTTTTTAACCGTAGTCGATTTCTAATTTCTCGAATTACGGGTCCGGGGTTTTTGACCCCCGTTCGAGGGAAACATTAATGTTACTTTAAAACCCCTTTCCCCCGTTCATTTCATAAAAAGACCGGGGTTTTTTCATTTGGGGGGGCCCATTTTTCCCCCAAGGTTTTCATATATACTAGTAATACGTCATTGATGTAAAATCTTTATACCTTTTATATGTATTTAAAAAAAAATTAAAAAATTATTATTTTTATACATTGTGATAAATAGATTAAACTGAAAGTTTATGCAATGTATTCTGACCATGCCAGAGGAATTTAAAAAAGGAAATACTTTTCTCAAAAAAGAAGTAGAGTTTTAAAGAGAAGAAATTTTTTCCCCCTGAAAGGTAAGGCCTTAGTAAGTAATTTCCCCCGTTTGTTGATTTTTAAACAGAAATAATACATAAAAGAATCAAAAAAGGAAAAAAGCAATACCTGGAGGCACGAAATGTGGTGGTTCAATATATATATATAGGGGGACCCAAATTTTAAACTAAAAAGTTTTTCCCCCCTTTTTTTTTCCAAAAGGGGGGAAAGGTTTCAGTAATGGTACGGGTGGAAGCTTCAGTGGGGCACATGGGTGGAAATTTAGTTGGTTCATGGGGGAAGCTTCAGTAATGGTCTCATGGGGGGAAGCTTCAGTAATGATGCACATGGGTGAAGGCTTCAGTAATGGTCTCATGGTGGAAGCTTCAGTAATGGTCTCATGGAGTGGAAGCTTCAGTAATGGTCTCATGGGTGGAAAGCTTCAGTAATGGTCTCATGGGTGGAAGCTTCAGTAATGGTCTCATGGGTGGAAGACTTCAGTAATGGTCACATGGGTGGAGAAGCTTCAGTAATGGTCTCATGGGTGGAGACTTCAGTAATGTGCATGGGTGGAAGCTTCAGTAATGGTCACATGGGTGGAAGCTTCAGTAATGGTCACGCTGGTGGAAACTTCAGTAATGGTCTCATGGTGGAAGCTTCAGTAATGGTCTCGTAGGTGGAAGCTTCAGTAATGGTCACATGGGTGGAAGTTTCAGTAATGGTCACATGGTGGAAGCTTCAGTAATGGTCACATGGGTGGAAGCTTCAGTAATGGTCACATGGTGAAGCTTCAATGTGGTCTCATGGTGGAAGCTTCAGTAATGGTCACATGGGTGGAGCTTCAGTAATGGTCACATGGATGGAAGCTTTATTAATGGTCACATGGGTGGAAGCTTCAGTAATGGTCACATGGGTGGAAGCTTCAGTAATGGTCTCATGGTGGAAGCTTCAGTAATGGTCACATGGGTGGAAGCACAGTAATGGACACATGGGTGAAGCTTCAGTAATGGACACATGGGTGGAAGCTTCAGTAATGGACACATGGGTGGAAGCTTCAGTAATGGACACATGGAGTGGAAGTTTCAGTAATGGTCACATGGGTGGAAGCTTCAGTAATGGACACATGGTGGAAGCTTCAGTAATGGACACATGGTGGAAGCTTCAGTAATGGTTGCCAGGTGGAAGCTTCAGTAATGGTCACATGGTGGAAGCTTCGGTAATGGTTTTACATGGTGGAAGCTTCAGTAATGGACACATGGGTGAAAGCTTCAGTAATGGACACATGGGTGGAAGCTTCGGTAATGGACACATGGGTGGAAGCTTCAGTAATGGACCCACATGGGTGGAAGCTTCAGTAATGGACACATGGTGGAAGCTTCAGTAATGGTCACATGGGTGGAAGCTTCAGTAATGGTCTCAGGCGAGGATAGTTCAGCTGCAGCAACATCGTCTGGCAATTCTCCCAGAAGAAATTCAAGTAAGGCTGAAATACCTGAAAAACAGGACCCCAATGGAAATTACAAGAAATACAAGGACACAATGGAAATAAGTCCTCTGTCTGACTTTTGGGTTATCCTAGATTCTATGTACACATACCTGTATCATGTATGATAATTTATGTAAATGTATTTGTGTATGCCATTGCAGTGCTTGCAATGGTGTATTTCTGTTAGTTCTGGAAAAAGAGCAAAAACATTGAGTTGGAAGGAAATATATCGAAAACTGTTGCAATGAAAATATGTGCTTAACTCTGCTTAACATGCCTTCAGTAAGTGGCGGAAGAAAAGTACGATGTCCTGAAAAGTGACGTCAGATTGGCAAAGTTTATCCATTAGCACTGCACATGACCCTTGTCGGTTTAGCGCTTCATTATTTGATTATAATGATTATAATTATTATGTATTTAAGCATGATTCATCTATAAGAACTGTTGAACACATACCTGAATACACAAATAACCCGCATATAGAAGAGAAGAGCTTACGACGACGTTTCCGGTCCCGTCTTGGACCATTTACAAGATCTCCTGTGATGACTTTGTAAATGGTCAGTTAGTTTTCAAAAACGTCATCATATGTATATGCAGGTTATTTATATTATTATTCAATCTTATTATTGTGCCTTTTTGTTATACTAATTTTATCGAGCAATATGTCCAGATTCTGAAATTGCAAAAGAATTTGAAGTGTGCATGCATCATAATGCTGCTTATAACAAATATTTTTATTCAATATAACGACATTTGGTGTCCCATAGTTCAGTTGGCAATGCACGCTCCTCAGACAGTGTTGTATTAGTTTGAATCCCCGCCACGGTGGAAACTGAGTATGTCTCCTTACACCTGCTGTCCCTGTTCACCTAGCAGTAAGAAGTAGGTACTTGGGTGTTGAATTAACTGTTGTAGAGTGGCATCCTGGGGAACAAGATTGAGACCACAATGGAAATAGAAGCGACAAGACAAAGTCATGATGAAGCACTGACTATTATGTATTTATCCTGGGTGGCTAACTTTACTATTGGGTTAAAAATCCAAAAAAAATATCTTAAATTATTTTACTTCGAGTTATACGTAACTTATGTCAGTATCATCTGGCAACACTGAGAGGTCTGACTCCGGTGTTCAGGTCTGGAAGTCAACCAGAACTAAGTTGGGAAATTAATGTTCCGCTTGGCTGGCAAAGCTTTTCGCTTCACACGCTGGTCAGGTTCGATTTCGGCGGGCGAGAAACATTGGACGTGTTCCTTGCACCTGTTGTCCTGTTCATCTAGCAAGTAGGTACCTGGGTTAGTTACCATTGTCACAGGCACATGTCGATTGAACACTAGGCCTGTTGTATTAGTAGTAGGTCGCCGGTACATCGGCCGGGTCTATCAGATGGTGATGACATTGGACCCCAGGTGGGGGGTGTCAGTCATCTTCTTCATTCTTCTGTCTTCTTTACTATGCCTGTTTGTGTGTGTTGAATTGGTGCACCATTTTGTCCTGAGCTGCACATGTCCGATTAGACACTAGGCCTGTTGTATGTAATATTATTGTGTGTAACGAAACATTTCGAAATGTTCCGGCCCCGCTGGAGTGAACCCGGGCCCTCCGTGCGGCAAGAGCGCTAGCCACCATGCCATCGGGGGCGTGTATGTGTGTGTTGTGTGTGTTATTGTTATTATTGTGTTATTATTATTGTATTGTGTGTGTAGTAACCCCAGGCCCGCGGCGAATATTTACGAGTTTAGCAGATCACTGACATCAGAATCTGCCAGCGCGCTCTACTACCCTAGGCGATAGATGTCATGCCCATGCACTCCGCCCCGGGCCCGAACTCATTGGAAAAAGACTCCGTGTTCATCAAGAACTGCAAGAAGCCCTACCACGTGCTTTAACATCCTATGGAGAGGAGCATGGACACAGGTCGTCCGCAGTTACTAAAAGCAGACATAGCCCCGCTCCACAAAGGGGGCAGTAAAGCAACAAGAACTATAGACCAACGCTAACGTTCCATATAAAAATCTTTAAAAAGGGTTCTAGAAGCAAAGATCGCCCTTTCATCCCTAGATACCCATCAGTGGCACAACCCAGGGCAACATGGGTTTTAGAGCGGAGTCGCTCCTGTCTGTCCCCAACTACTGGACCACTACGACAAGGTCATGGATGCTCTAGAAGACAAACAGAATGGAGATGTTATATACACAGACTTTGCAAACCGCTTTGACAAGTGCCTTGTTTTCCTTGGTGTAATAGCACACAAATGCGTGATAAAGGAATAACAGGAAAAGTTGGTAGATGGATCTATAATTTCTAACAAATAGAACACAAGAGTAGTAGTCAACAGAGTAAAGTCTGGGGGGCGGCTACCGTGAACAGCTCTGTTCCACAGTGGTTTGTACTTCTTTTGATTATAATAATAATATGTTTCACAGGCACAGTACTCGCTCCCATCTTGTTCCTCATCCTCATATCGGACATAGACAGGGACACCAAGCCACAGTGCCGTGTCTTCCTTTGCAGATGACACCTGAATGCATGACAGTGTCCTGAAGACCTGCAAGACTCCAACAGACATCAACCAAATGCTAAATGGCTGCCAGAAAATCATATGAAGTTCAATGATGAGAAATTTCAATTACTCCGATATGGAAAACGTAAAAATTAAAATTTCATCGGAGTATAAAACAAATTCCAACCGCACAATAGAGCGAAAAACTAACCAGAGCATAAGGGTGATCATGTCCAGAGGATCTCACCTTCAAGGACCATAACATTGTATCAATTGCATCTGCTAGAAAAATGACAGGATGGATAATGAGAACCTTCAAAACCAGGGATGCCAGAAGCCCATGACCTTTTCAGGTCGACTTGTTCTATCTAGGCTGGGATATTGCTACAACCTAGCTTTGCACCTTTCAAGGCAGGTGGGAAATTTCTGACCTAGAAAATAATGCAGAGAACCTTCATGGCACATAACTGGGATAAACCACCTCAATTACTGGGAACGCTTGAAGTTCCCACAAACCTGTACTCCTAGAACGCAGGCAGGAGAGATACATTATTATATACACTTGGAAAATCACAAGGATTAGTACCAAACTTTCACACGAGAGTCCTCTATGAAAGCAAAAGAAGACTCTGCAGGCGATGCAACATCCCCAATGAAAGAAAGTGCCACTAGCACGATAGAACAACATAATAAGTGTCAGGGCCCAAGAGTGTTCGAAGCTCCCTCCCAGCCTACATGGGGATTACTTAATAGACCCCCGGTGGCCTGAGTGGCTAAAGCTCTCTCTTCACACACGGAGGACTCAGGTTCGATTCCCGGCAGGGTGGGAAACATTTCGGCATGTTTCCTTACACCTGTTGTCATGTTCACCTAGGAGCAAATGGTACCTGGGTGTTAGTCGGCTGGTGTGGGTCGCATCTGGGTTACAAGATTGAGGACCTAATGGAAATAAGATAGACAGTCCTCGATGACGCACTGACTTTCTTAGGTTATCTGGGTGTATTAACCACTCAGGTTAAAAATCCAAAGAAATCTTATCTAATTTTCAAGCAGGCACTGGACAGGCACCTAAAGTGGGTACCTGACCAGCCAGGCTGTAGCTCTAAGTTGGACTGCGTGCGGCCAGCGGTAACAGCCTGGTTGATCCGGAAACTCTGATCCTGTGAGGTCTGGTCACAGACTGGGCTGCCCGGAGGCGTTGACCCCGGGACACCGGAGTAAACTCCAGGTAGGTACTGAAACCCATCTGTTACTCGACCGGTGTGGGTCGCATCCTGGGGGACAAGGTGGATCAGTGGAAATATGACAGTCCTCGATGTCACACTGCCTTTCTTAGGTTATCTTGGATGGCTAACCCTCCGGAGTTAAAATCGATCAAAACATCTCATTCTCGCCCATATTTGAGAAATATTTTTTCCCCAAAACTCTACCCCTTTGGAAGAGACAATAAAGCGTCATTTTGGTGGCTATAGAATAACCTAAAACATCCACTAGCACCACCACCTCCTTTGGTGATTGTTGTCTCGTAGTTGTTAGGTGTGTGACTGACTGTCTCATATGGGGTTAATAAGGAGGTAAGGTCACCTGTTAATACTACACCTGGGTGTGTGAGCACTGTGTACTGGCAAGCATGGCTACTTACAAGGACACCAATGGAAATAACCTATTTTTATTCAGTTTGGGAACAGAGCTACAAACGCACCACTTAACATAATGATAAACGGGTCCCCTATCGCAAAACTCACAGAGGAAAATTCTTAGGAATCCATCTTGACAGTGGCCTCAAATTTACAGACACATATACAACAAATCTCCAAGAAAGTCTCTCAAAGACCGTGGGAATACTATCAAGATACGGTACTTATGTTCCACAACCAGCTCTCATACCCTATCACTCACTCATTTGCACTGCCCCTACCTCACCTATGGAATCTGCGCATGGGGCTCTACATCAATAACTCATCTCAGACCACTAATAACACAACAAAAGGCAGCAGTTAGAATGATAACAATTCACACTCCAGACAACATACTCCACCAATATTAAAAAACCTAAACTTACTCACACATACAAGACATCCATACTTTTACTGGCCACTATTACATACATAAAGACACTCTATGCAAATATTAACTTACCTCAAACTTCTCCTTACTCATTTAACAAAGGACAGCCATAACATAGACACAGATCACTCCTCGTGTTCCCCGTGTCCACCTAACACTATGTAAAACTCAATGCACATATAAAAGGCACGAAAATTTGGAATTCATTGCCTATCTGTTGCCAAGGAAACCCTACCTGTACCCAATTCAAAAACGATACTAAAAGCCACCTTCTCACCCAAAGCTAATTGCTCCATATCAAACATTCCCAGCAAAGTGAGAATAATCCTTAACGTAAAACCTGACTAATCAATTCAATGTAATGTATTAATGAGTGAATGAATGAATTTAAAACCTGTTATGAATAATACATGTAGCTAATTATTTACAACATACATTATAATGACCACGTAAACTAACTGCAATGCACAATTAATTGTTTTAAATTGTTATCTCACTCAATTAGTTGCATTGCAATAAATTGCTACAATTAGTGATATGTTCAACTTATATTCAAACTTTATAACTTAGATATACAACTTTACTTATTTTATAAAATTATCAACCATAGCTTTTTTTATTATTTTTATTTGTGTGCTTTATTTGTTTAATCTGATTTAATTAATTTTTATAATGAGACAAAAATACAAAACTGTTTAAAAAATGTCATGTCTAAACTATGTTCAAATTTCATAGCTTAAATACTCACCTTTACTCATTGTATACTATCTACAAAAATTCTTACAATTTAGTTTTAAGTTAATTTTAAGTCTGCCCAAAATGCCCTGCATACTAAGGGCTTTTTGGCATGTACACCTCATGTAATCTCAATAACCAAATATAATTCTTTGTATCATGTCCAAATAAAAATATTATTATTATTATTATTATTATTATTATTATATTATTATTATTATTATTTGTGTATGTCACTTTTAAATTTTTGGCGGTATCCCAGGTAATTTACACTGTAGGATAATTGTACCTTGTGCCTAAATAAAAATAAATTTAGATAACTCCACCAGTACAATGGAGTATATTTGGGGGTACAGGTACACACCAGATGGGGTTTAGCGCATCCCCTTGATTATAATAATGCCCACACAAGCACAATTATCATACATAGTATCTTTTGTAAATTATCTGGGATTAAGATGGGGAATAAAGTTTTGTTGGGATTTTAGCAGGTGTAAGGTTAGCCACCCAGGATAACCCAAGAAAGTCAGTGTCATCCAGCATTGTCTGTCTTATTTGCATTGTGATCCTTCAGTCTTGTCCCCAGGATGCCACCCACACCAGTGGACTAGCAGCACCCCAGGTACCTGCCTCTTAGGTGAACAGGGACAACAAGTACAAGGAAACATGCTAACGTTCCCACCTGTGCCGAGTTGAACCATGGATACTTGGGTTATGAAGAGATCGTTGCCTATTCCGTTGGGGCCCTTGCTTTTTGGGGGGTTATCTGGGATTACTATGCATGATAATTGTAATATCTGCATGGTTGCAATTCTTATATAATGTAATACATGTAACAAATTGCCATATGCCCCACAAGCCAATAGTTTTATTTTCATTGGGGTCCTTGTACCTCCATGGGATTCCTTGGTGCTGGTGAGGAATCTATAAGGGACCTTATTAATAAGGTAAAGTAATGAATAATTCAAATTTACCACCCTATAACCCATGTCTAGTTTTAAGAAGTACATAGTGTGTAAGTATTAGAATACAACGTATTAGTGGCTTCCTTTGTACTTAACAACTCTTACACTCTAGGAGCTGTTATCTTACACTCAGGTCATACTAAAACTCAGCTTTTCTTTCTTTGTTAGGTTTATCAGATTTAAAACTCTTCTTCTTCGTTGGGGTTATCTTCTTCTTCTTCGTTGGGGTTTTATAGGGCCACTGACAACATAAGCCGTATCGAGCCCGACTTCTCGATGGTACGAGGAAGATTTGTTGCCCAAGGCTGGGCGATGAAGAAAAGGAACAAAAGTTCCTTTGTAAATAGATAAAACTTGAGTTTCGATTAGGTTTGGTGGACCCCTTGCCAAGCCCCAGCAAGCAGGACCCCACCTGAGTACAGCAACCGGCTTCACCAAAGACCGTTAAATAATTATCCGCAGAGCGGAAAAATGGAGCTGGCTAAAAGTAAGCCGATGAACAGGTGCCCCTCCTGTAGCGTGCCCGGCGGGCAAAATAGATGAGGACAAGCGTCCCAAAAGAACGGGGAAATTTGTCACTGATACTCAGGCGAGAGAGAGACGTCCACACCCGACGAAGGCTGGCGCATAAGTCCGTTGGGGTTATCAGAGGTTAAAACTCAGCCTAAGGTAAATCTTCTTCTTCTTCGTTGGGGTTTTATTGGGCCACTGACAGCCTAAGCCGTATCGAGCCCGACCTCTCGATGGCACGAGGAAGATTTGTGCCCAAGGCTGGGCGATGAAAGAAAAGGAACAAAAGTTCCTTTGTAAATAGATAGAAACTTGAGTTTCCGATTAGGTTGTGGACCCCTTGCCAAGCCCCAGCAAGCGGGACCCCACACCCCACCTGAGTACAGCAACCGGCTTCCCACCAAAGACCGTTAAATAATTATCCGCAGAGCGGAAAAAATGGAGCTGGCTAAAAGTAAGCCGATGAACAGGTGCCCCTCCTGTAGCGTGCCCGGCGGGCAAAATAGATGAGGACAAGCGTCCCAGAGAGAACGGGGGAAATTTGTCACTGATACTCAGGCGAGAGAGAGACGTCCACACCCGACGAAGGCTGGCGCAGAAGTCTCCCTAAGGTAAATTTGTTTGTTGTTGTTTGTTGGGTTTATCAGGGCCACTGACAGCTCATGTCGTATTGAACCCGACTTGCCGATGTGCCGGGAAGATTTGTTGCACAAAGCTGGGCGATGAAAGAAAAGGGAACATGAGTTCCTTTGTAAATAAAAAAATAAAATAAAAAAATTTATTTCTTTGCTAAGGTTACAATGTGTGTTTACATTTCATAATTTGATTGGTACAAAGAAAGCCACTATCATGCCGAGGCATTTCGGCCAGACTTAACATAATACTTAATTTACTTTACTTAAACTACTTAAGTCTAGACAGGTGAAGAGTGGTAGAATACAAATATTCAATATTTTACTCTATTATTAATATGAGGTAGTACATTTTATTATACAAACATACATTTTTAAGTTTGTAATTAAGTCTGTTTACTTTATTATTAACATGAGGAAGTACAATTAATGATTCAAACATACATTTTTAAGTTTGTAATAATGGCTTAATAGTTAAGGGATAATAAAATATTTGGGAGAGTTGCTTTAAATTTGGTTAGAGTTTAGCATAGTGTGGGTATGGTTGTTATTGAGAGATGAGATGAGTTTTGAGTCCTAAATTGATTTGTGGGCAGGGGACCTCTTGCCGTTTCAGGCAAAGAGTTCCAGATCTTCGGGCCCTTTATGTGCATTGCATTTTTGAATAGTGTACTCACCTAATTGTGATTGCAGGGGTCGATACTCAGCTCCTGGACACGAGGGATGTCAAAAAGTGTTTTTGTGTCTCGTGTTAAGTAAGTAAGTAAGTTTATTCAGGTATACACAATTACAGTTACATAGATTATCATACATAGCAGCATATGTGTAGAGAACCTAGGATAACCAAAAAAAGTCAGTGACTTATTTCCATTGGGGTCCTTTTAATACCTTATTATATGCCTATGTGTTTTGTTGAAGCTGTCTAGGAGAAGCTTGAGTGGAGGGTTGATATTGGAGTTTAATGTTCAGTATATATAGTAGGCACAGTAATAAGTGTGTATATTTTGTATATTAGATTCAGATTCAGATTAGTTTATTTCTCTGTAAAGATTACAATGTGTGGTTTACATTTATAAGACAATAATTACAAAGATGACCATTAGCATGCCTAGCATGCCCAAGCATGCTAGGCATTTCGGGCAGACTAATACTAGTTCTTAATCTATATTACAAATTACGAATGAATATAAATTTCAAATGATTAGCTAGATTTACAATATTGAGGTAGTTCAGAATATTTAGATTGTAAAATTAGTAATGAGAATGGTTTTGTCTTGGCATGTTACACAGTGTCTATTAAGTAAGTAAGTTCAAGCTTTTGAAGGGTGGTGGGATGTGTTGTCTGGCGCTGGAGTTTGTGATCATCCGCACCGCCGGTTTTTGTTGGGTATTAAATAATAATAAATGTTCCTTGCAAAGCTTACAATGTATGGTTTATATATTATAAAATATTAATTACAATGAAGGCCTCTAGCCTAGGCATTTCGGGCAGACTAATCTTAATTCTTACTCTATATTGACTCTAAGGTTAAGGTGATTGGCCGTGGTAGATCCCCATGTGAAAATTATTATTATTATTATTATTATTATTATTATTATTATTATTATTATTATTATTATTATTATTATAATTGAGTAAATCACCTGCAGGAGGTTTACAGGGCATTACCTGAATTATTACCTGCAAGTAATTTGGGTGAGGTAAGTGGGACTTAGTCACAGTAGGTCACTGAGCTGCAACTCCTTCGACTACCCACTTCTTCACCACTCTCACAAAAAGCTAGACCTGACATTAAATTAATAATTATAATACTAAAGTGTTTACAGTGAAACATATAGGTGAACAGTATTTGGATAAGGGTAAAGATGTTTTTGTGGCATTTATGGATTTGGAAAAGGCGTATGATAGGGTAGATAGGGGGGCAATGTGGCAGATGTTGCAGGTGTATGGAATAGGAGGAAGGTTACTGAAAGCAGTGAAGAGTTTTTATGAGGATAGAGTGTGTAGGAGGGAAGGGGACTATTTCCCAGTAAAAGTGGGCCTTAGACAAGGATGTGTGATGTCACCATGGCTGTTCAATATATTTATAGATGGGGTTGTAAGAGAAGTGAATGCGAGGGTCTTGGCAAAAGGTGTTGGGCTAAAAGATAAAGAAGCAAATACAAAGTGGGAGTTGTCACAGTTGCTTTTTGCTGATGACACTGTGCTTTTGGGAGATTCTGAAGAGAAGTTGCAGAGGTTGGTGGATGAATTTGGTAGGGTGTGTAAAAGAAGAAAATTGAAAGTGAATATAGGAAAGAGTAAGGTGATGAGGATAACAAAAAGAATAGGTGACGAAAGATTGGATATCAGATTGGAGGGAGAGAGTATGGAGGAGGTGAATGTATTCAGATATTTGGGAGTGGACATGTCGGCGGATGGGTCTATGAAGGATGAGGTGAATCATAGAATTGATGAGGGAAAAGGGTGAGTGGAGCACTTCGGAGTCTGTGGAGACAAAGAACCTTGTCCATGGAAGTAAAGAGGGGAATGTATGAGAGTATAGTTATACCAACGCTCTTATATGGGTGTGAAGCATGGGTGATGAATGTTGCAACGAGGAGAAGGCTGGAGGCAGTGGAGATGTCATGTCTGAGGTCAATGTGTGGTGTGAATATAATGCAGAGAATTCGGAGTTTGGAAATTAGGAGGAGGTGCGGGATTACCAAAACGATTGTCCAGAGAGCTGAAGAGGGGTTGTTGAGGTGGTTTGGACATGTAGAGAGAATGGAACGAGACAGAGTGACTTCAGAGTGTATAAATCTGTAGTGGAGGGAAGGCGGGGTAGGGGTCGGCCTAGGAAAGGTTGGAGGGAGGGGGTAAAGGAAGTTTTGTGTGCGAGGGGCTTGGACTTCCAGCAAGCATGTGTGAGCGTGTTTGATAGGAGTGAATGGAGGCATATGGTTTTTAATACTTGACGTGCTGTTGGAGTGTGAGCAAAGTAACATTTATGAAGGGATTCAGGGAAACCGGCAGGCCGGACTTGAGTTCTGGAGATGGGAAGTACAGTGCCGGCACTCTGAAGGAGGGGTGTTAATGTTGCAGTTTTATAACTGTAGTGTAAAGCACCCCTCTGGCAAGACAGTGATGGAGTGAATGATGATGAAAGTTTTTCTTTTTCGGGCCACCCTGCCTTGGTGGGAATCGGCCGATGTGTTAATAAAAAATAAAAATAAAAATACTAAAACCAGCTACTCTGGTAATTAAAGTTGTGTAGACTGTATAGGATATTGGTTTACTTGCTGGGTACACAAAAATATAACTATTAGTACAATACATATAATACCAAAGTGTTATTAGAAAAGAATTTTGTATTACCACTTACTATTTAATTACTGTAGATGGATCACACCACAACACCTGCCTAACACCTAGTCCCTACACTGGCCAGCTAGTGATCTAAATGTGAGGACTAATGGTGCAATTCCCTGTGTGAGTGATGGCATATTCCTCATCTTCCGCCGTCTACACATAATTCTTGAGGTCCCGCAAATTTCTGTCCCAATTCTTCAGCAGGGGACATTAACATGGGTTCCTATTACAAATCCAGGCCGAAACACCTCATTATGGCCTCGATGACATCAGATTATTAGACGATTGTAACAACCAGTGTAAACACATTAAATTGAATATGGCATCTCCCCGGTGTCCCTACGGCTGTTGTCCACCCCCTCCCTCGAAATTTCTTGAAGGGTCCAAACAGTATCATATTTTATTACACAATTATTGTATTATTCATTCATATCTTCTACATTTAAGAAATTATGTACAAAATTTCCACACCCCAAGCACAAATACTATAGGTGAAGTAAGAGTATATCAGAGAGTGATATAAAGTAAGGAGCGCCCATTGGGGTTGATAGTATCGTATCTTGGAAAGGATACCTACTGTTTTGGAAACTTAGTTATATGCTGGATGTGGGTCTGAAATTTAAGATTATAGTCAAGGTGGAGACCTAAAAATTTGCCCTCAGTGTGTCTTGTAATGGGTGAACCATTTATCGATATGTTTAGCTGGATATTTAATGTTATGTTTTCAAAAAGCATGAAGTAGGTTTTGTCTATATTGAGAGTAAGTTTGTTGGTCGCCATACAGTTTGATATTTTATGTAGCTCGCTGTTTACAGTGTTACTAAGTATAGCCGGGTTTGGGTGGGAGAAGACGTAAGTGGTGTCATCTGCGAATAAAACTGGTTTAAGGAGTCGCGATACATTTGGGAGGTCATTGATGTAAATAAGAAAGAGCAGAGGACCTAGGACACTTCCCTGTGGCACTCCAACAACTACAGGTTGAGTATTGGAGGTCACGCCATTTGTGTATACATTACATACTGGTGTCTACCACTAAGATAAGATTTTAGGTAATTGAGAGTGTCCTCTGACCCCGTAATGCTCTAGTTTTAGGTGCAAGATATTGTGGTCTACTGTATCAAATGTTTTCCGTAGGTCTATGAAGAGACCCAGAGGATATTATTTTTTTCAATTGCTGTATATAGTAATTCGAGCATCTGAATAATTGCACCATTCGTGCTTTTTTCGGCCTAAACCCAAACTGGCAGGGGTTCAGTATGCTATGGGATAGGAGGCAGAAGTAGATTTGTTTATGTATTTTTTTCGAATATTTTAGAGAGCAAAGGCAAGTTAGATATTGGTTTGTAGTTATTTAGTTCTGTAGGATCGCCCTTTTGAGGATCGGGTGACCCTTGCTGTCTTGAGTATGGATGGGAATGTTGAAGATTCAACAGATTTGTTAAATAGTGTTGTAATAATGGGGGACAGCACATGAGCTGCTTTTTTATACATGACTGGTTGCAAGTTATTTAGGTCTTCTGCCTTGTTTTTAAATTATTTAATTATTAGTGAGACTTCAGTTGGATTTGTTGGTGCTATATACAGAGTATGTGGGCAATTACCAGTGAAGTAGTCTTGTGGCTGAGAATTTGCTTTTGGGATTTTGCTTGCTAGTTTTGATCCTATAGCAGAAAAGAAGACATTAAGTGTTTTGGCAGTGTCCATAGGCTGTATGTGGTTCGTCTGGTTTCGCTAAGTTAATCTCTCTGTTTCTAAACAGCTTTCTAGAGCCCAAAATTTCAGAGAGTTTTCCAGGTCTTTTTCATATCACATTTTATTTCATTAAATCTGTTTACATAATACATTTGTTTGGACTTCCGTATTAGGTTAGTAAGTATTGAGGTGTATCGTTTAGTTAGTTCTTTTGTTATTAGGCCCTGTCTGAATTGTTTTTCATATAGTTGTTTTTTATCGATGGATTTATGTATACTATTTCATTGGACAATGTCTATTATAGAGGTTATTGGTTTTGTGTAAGAATATTTTGACACATTCATCAATATCGTGGCTGTCCGCTAACTCGCCCAGCCAATCAGTGTTACGTAAGGCAGTAATAAAATTATTTGCTGATGACTCATCATGTTGTCGAAAAGAGATCTTAGTCGTGTTGTGAGGCAGTCTACCTAAGTTGGTTATAAGAAAAGTTGGGTAGGGGCCCGTAGTGGTGTCTGTGATTATGTCTGCATTTAGTGGGTATATGGTATTGGTCCAGATATGATCATGTAGTGAGGCACTTGTCTCTGTGATTCTTGTTGGTTTAGTTATAGATGGTAGCAGCAAGCAGCTGCTTATAGTGTTTGTGAAATCAGCTACTTGGGGGTCAGTTGCTGGAATGAGGTTTATATTAAAGTCACCAGCAAGTAGCAGGTGGTGTTTATTCATCTCTGGTCAATTATCGTGTTTCTTAAGTTGTCACTAAATGTGTGTAAGTATTTTTATAATAATAATAATAATAATAATAATATCTTTATTTACTACAAGTACATGTACAAGGTATACAGGCCTAGCTGACATCAGTGACATATTACTATATAGAAAGTCGCTTGTTATGCAGAGCATTTCGGGCAAATTATGTCAGTTTTGTCCCAGGATGCGACCCACACCAGTCGACTAACACCCAGGTACCCATTATTACTGATGGGTGAACATAGACAACCAGTATAAGGAAACACGCCCAATGTTTCCACCCCTTCGCCGGGAATGGAACCTTGACCCTCACCATGTGAAGCGAGAGCTTTTGCCATCAGGCCACGGGACACGGTAGTCTGTAGAATGCTCCAACTGCTATGGTTATTTTTTTAGGTTTTTGGATGTGAATTTTGCAAATATATATTCACCATATTCATCCCTGGTGGAAGTAGATTTAATACATTTTAGTTCATTACAGTAGTAGATAGCAGTACCTCCTCCTGATTGATCAAGCCTACAGTTGTGTATGGCTGTGTAACCAGGTAAGACAAAGATGTCTGTTAAATCATGTTTGAGCCAAGTTTCAGTGAGAATGAAGAAGGACATGTTAACATTTAGAGAATTAAGAAGTGCAAGGAGGTCATCATAGTGTTTAATCAATGATCTGATATTGTAATTGAATATTGTTATGTTCTTGATTTGGCACTGAGTACAGCTTTAGCCTGACTGACAGTGTAGTTATGGCAATTATTGTTAGGATTATTTGTGCTGTTTAACAAGAGGTTAATATCAGGATCAATATTTGCATTCATAAGAGTAATGGAGAATGTAGCTAAGTATCAAATAAAATTAACTAAAGCAATTACTAACTACTATCAAGCATGAGTATATGGAGTGAGACTATTAATTAAAACAAAAAGAGAAACACTTTAGCCCCTGATTGAGCATCTTGATTAGCACCTGCTTTTGCACTTGGTATTGCTGAATAATATAAACTGACAAACAATATAGTTATTATATAATATATATATATATATATATATATATATATATATATATATATATACTAGAACTAGTACTATATTAGAACAAAGAAGTTTGAAGTGACTTAATCTGAAAACAAATAAAACTAATTAATATGGTCAATTAATAAAAGTATATAGGAAAACTATAATTATTTTACAATAAAAAAAATTGAGGGATAAGTAGAATAGGGCGTTTGGAGTTGACTATATTAAAAAAAAATATATGTATACCCTTTTTTGCTAGACAAATGAGTGCACAATACTTTTCAGTATATTTTTTAACTGGTAATACTGTTATCAAGGCAGGAGATAGAGAAAAAAAAGAACAAGGGATTGAAGTAAGGCACTATATGTTCAGCAATAAAAATAGAAACAGGAAGTAGAAGTTCCCAATCAGACCAGGTGGACCCCTCTTGCCAAGCCCCAGCAGAGCGAGACTCCCACACCCCCACCTGAGTTCAGTAACCGGCTTCCCACCAAAACCATTAGAGAATTATTCCCAGAGCGGAAAAATAGAGCTGGCTAGAAGTAAGCCGATGACCAGGTGCCCCTCCTGTAAAGTGTCCGGAGGGCAAAGTAGATGAGGACAAGCGTCCCAGAGAGAGCGGAGAAAATTTGTCACTGATACTCAGGCGAGAGCGAGACGTCCACAAACGACGAAGGCTGGTGCAGAAGTCCCTAGTAAGTTTATTCAGATATACACAACTACAGGTGTCCTGTAGCTCGATCGCTAGCGCACTCAGCTCGCACACAGAGATCCGGAGATTGAATCCCCGGTACGGCTGGATTCAATCTCCCGGACTCTTCAGCGAAGGGTCCGGGAATCGAACGTGTTTCCTTACACCTGTTGTCCCTAATCAGTATAAAATGGGTACTCAGGTGTTAGTCGACTGGTGTGGGTCGCATCCTGTGACAAAACTGACCTAATTTGCCCGAAATGTTCTGCATATCAAGCGGCTTTCTATATAGTAGTGTCATTGATGCCAGGTAGGCCTGTATATCTTGTGCATGTACGTACTTGTAGAAATAAAGATATTATTTATTATAACATAGATTATCATACATAGCAGCACATGTATAGAGAACAAAGGATAACCCCAAAAAGTCAGACAGAGTGACTTATTTCCATTGGGGTCCTTTATTTCCATTGGGGTCCTGGTTTCCCGATGTAAGTAAATAAGTTTATTTAGGTACAGGCATACATAACTAGTTACACAAATTATCATACAAAGCAACATATGTTTAAATTACCTAAGATAACCCCAAAAAAGTCAGACGAAGTGACTTATTTCCTCTGGGGTGGAAACTCAGCTGTGTGAAAATCAATTACAAAAAGGAGATATACTAGGAATAAGGTAAACGTAGTTATTTACATTAACATTAAAGAGAGAATCAGCTTACAATAATGGGTACATGAATGTTAGCTATACAAGAAATCGCTCTCATCCCTTTCTGTAGCTTCATTCATTAGGTACCTTTTAGCTCTCTTCCTGAATTGGTTCGTGCTAGAACAGGCTTTGACATTTGCAGGCAGTCCGTTCTACTCTTTTATTGCTGACCACCTGACAACCTACTGTGAGTACTGCAAAACTGTGTTCACTTCCCCCTAGTACCATACTTGTTGTGTTTCCCAGCTTTGACAAACTTCGCAGCAAGATATTCTGAACACTGCTTGTGAGTAATTTTATAAACATGATTTAACTTCAGTAGCTTTACTCAATTTTCAACATTCTGCATATCCAATTATTGTAATTCATCCTGGCCTACATGCTCTCTTGGACCCAGGTCCAGGATGAATCTCACCATTTTGTTCTGGGTGATTTGTAGTCTGTCTCAGTTTTTTTTTTTTTTTTTTGGTTAAGGCAGAGTACCATGAAGAGCAAGAATAATATATATGGCATGGTATAAGAGCTAGGCATTGGGTCCTGCGAGCCTCAATAAGCAGACACTGTGCCTGTCTATAGAGGAAGATATGGTGCCTGAAGCTGAGCGATGAAAGAAAAGGGAACATGAGTCCTTTAAATCAGGTGGACCCCTTAGCTAAGCCCCAGCAGAGCGAAACGCCCACACCTTCACCTGAGTTCAGTAACCGGCTTTCCACCAAAATCGTTAAAGAATTATCCGCAAAGCGGAAAAATGGGTTGCCCAGTTAGCTTAGACTTAGATCTTCTCGTTGGGATGGTAAGAACCACTGACAGCCTACGCCGTATCGAGCCCTACCTTCCGGTTTGCGGGAAGAAACTTTGCCTAAAGTGAAAGGAACATGACGTGCGGGGATACATTACATGTTCTCAGTCACCCCGAAGCCATCAGAAAGGCTCATATATAGGCCAAAATATTTTGGCAATGAATAGGTTCGAACCTCTCCACATCCCATCTATTACAAAACGAATAATAAATAATATCTTTATTTTCTACAAGTACATTTACAAGATATACAGGCCTAGCTGACATCATTGACATACTACTATATAGAAAGCAACTTGTTATGCAGAGCATTTCGGGCAAATTAGGTAAATTTTTGTCCCAGGCTGCGACCCACACCAGTCGACTAACACCCAGGTACCCATTTTACTGATTGAGTGAACAGGGACAACAGGTGTAAGGAAACACGTTCGATTCCCGGACCCTTCGCTGAAGAGTCCGGGAATCGAACCGGACCCTTCAGCGTGTGAATGTTGTTAGTACTGTGGATTTTGTGGGTCCACCACCCAGATATATTGCCCATATCTGGGTTATAGGACAACATAGGATAATTCTCAGTGATTCATCTTGTGTTTTTTTTGGAGTCTTCCAATGGTTCCACTGTATTGCAGGACTACAACAAATGTGTGGTAATCTCAACGATCTTATTTTACTAAGCACATCATTTTTTTTTTTTTGCAATTTATACTATATGTGGAATTATACCCTATAACTGAGCCGAGAGTTTTAAGTCCATCCTTACATTGTTGGTTAATTGTATTAACAACCATTAATGTACGTAAAACAGTAATACCTAGGTATTTACAGGACACATAATCAATAGACGTTTAATTTGAGTGTAAACTGGAAAGGAAAGAAAATTTCCTCCTGACACAGCAATGTTAATAATTGTTACCAATTAGGTTAGGTGGACCCGGAACCCCGACGAACTGCCCAGCGAGCAGTGTATTATGACAAGCGTCTGAGAAAGAAAACTGGGAAAAATTGGTCACCGATGTTAGGCCACTTGCCATTATTACCCCATCTCCCCTCCCCCACACACCCTTTTTCCATATTTCCATCCTTACCCATCCTTCTTCCTTCCCCATCTTACCCAAGCTCTGGTCATAAAGCTGAAGCTCACTCAGGGCACAGGTAGAGGGAGAAGGCCTCACTCCACCAGGTGCAGGGTAGATGTCCGACCCAAGAAGTTTGTTGTTGCTGTTCAAACTATTGTTGCTGCTGATGTTGTTTGATGATGATAATGTTAATAACGATGATAATGACGATGTTGATACAGAGTAAGCATGGCTTACGCTGTATCGAGCCATGCTTCTTAGTTTCTCCAGAAGAAACAGTACCCTAAGTTGGGCGGGAATTTGGAAGGAAACACGAGGAGGCCCTTCGAAAAAAGAAACAGAAGCAAGAAGTTCCAAAATTAGGTCCGTGGGCCCCATGATTATACCCCGACAAAGCCAGATACACATCTGAAGCACTTAAGTGACTTTAATTGCTTGAGGCCCTCCACATGAGTGACAAGAAGCTTGCAAATTTTGACGTCACTGACCTATTCGCTAACGTGTCGGTAACCCAGACCACTGACCTGATCGTGCATAACCTAAACCTCCCTATGTACCAGTAGACCAAACCACTGACCTCATAGCCGTATGATCGTGCATGACTTAAACCTCTCAATGTCACGCCAGGATTTCATCAATCTAATGGAACTGTGCTCGCGCTGTAACTGCTTCATTGTTGAAGACAACAAATTTAAACAACAGTTTGACCTCATTATTGGCTCGCTCCTCAGCACCATCCTGGTTAATCTATTTATGGAAGATGTAGAAGCTAACTATATACTGATAATCATCATAGCAATAATGTTATAAAATACAGATAAACTGATGAATTGGACACATATGCAACTCTGGTCATTTATTCTGAAGATGTTTCACCAACCAGTGACTTTATCAATTCTGTACAGAGGTTATTTGAAGGCGTTCAAGCTGGAGACAATAGAAGGCGAGGTAATCAATCCCTCAGCCTAGATGAAGGTGTTCATCATCATAGTCTTGATGAATCTGAAGCAAAAGCAGAAAGATGAACCCTTATTTAAGCGTCAGTTGAAGACATAGTCACCGGTTGGCGATACCTACTACTGAAAGTAGGTCATGCCAAAAGTTTGGGCCAAAGGTTAGCAAGTTGAAAAAATCCTCGGTACCAATATTCCATGATGTTACTGTGTCTGACATTTGTCATAGCAATAACAGTATACAATACCGCCCACCGGTGACGATGTCTCCAACTGCTGCTCCTCATTTGACTCTTATGTAAGGGTCCATCTTTCTGTCAATGCTTCAGATTCCTCAAGACTAAGGTGATGAACACCCATCTAGACTCGGGGATTAATTACCTCATCTTCTACTGTCTCTGGTTTAAATACCTTCAGACAACCTCTGTACTGAATTGATGAAGACACTGGTTGGCGAAACGTCTTAATGATGCAGTATGTAGAAGTGCTAGTTATTGTGCCTTCCAACCAGGTAGTAGGGGGCATTCTTCACGCCATCAATATCCAAGTTTACTGTTGAAGATCCACTAATTTCTTACACTGTATACCAAACCAGTATTTTATTATTACAGTCTTTTTTAATATTTTACTACTTTCATAAATACTTCTGTAAAGTTCTTATACTCATCATCATCATCATCATCATCATCATCATCATCATCATCATCATCATCATCATGCATTTAAATTTATATTAGACTTCTTTACCAGAAAGTCATCAGTTCCTCTTATTGTATCAGTCACATTAAGAGAATCATTTACCACTTGACCAGAAGTTTCTCATAGTATATAACCTTCATACAAGATCATTACTCTCGCAATTTTTCAAATAACTGAAGAATCTCACTCCGAATTTGAGTTTTGAGTATTCGTTTTAGTTATAGATTTTAGTTTTAGTATTAGTTTGAGTTTGAGTTTAAGTTATAGTTTTAGTTTGAGCTTGAATTTAAGTTTTTAGCTTCAGGTTTAGTTTTAGCCTAAGTTTTAATTTGAGGTTTGTTTTGAATTTTAATTTGAATTTTAGTTTCAGTCTGAGCTTGAGTGAACTTCATAGAACATACTGCCCAGCATTTATGCCAGTGGAAGTCATTTGTCACCTTGCATGGCGTATGGTTTCATACGTCTTGGAAAGCTAGACAAGTAGATCTCTCATGATATATCAAATTAAGAAGTACTGGTAATCTCTACCAATTTATTCACTAATAAAATTACGTCTTTGTTATAACTTTAAAATGTAAAGGTAAATTCATACAAATTTACACATGGGGTATGTGAATATAACTATCCGTAGCAAAATTACACATGTAATCACTCCCACATATAGGCCAGCTGTCAGAAAGACGAAGAATGCACATACGTTTATTAAGAGGAAGTCCATGACCAAGGTACATAGTCATACATGCACTGCCTCACCTACACAACCACTTAAATTACGTATTCCCAAGGTCTCTTGGGCCCCTCTTCTTATATATATATATATATATATATATATATATATATATATATATATATATATATATATATATATATATATATATATATATATATTTGTGTTTTGCTGCCTTACAATTTTACAGTCTCTTTCTTGCTTTTATTGAGGTAGAGGGGCTGGACTTACGAAATTTACGTTACGTTAACCTTACGTCGATTCCGGGGATCACCGCCCCCTGCGGCCCATTCACGCAGAGGCCAAAATATATCAAGTTAATAAAGAGGAGAAAGAGAAGAGGGGCCCAAGAGACCTTGGGAATACGTAATTTAAGTGGTTGTGTAGTGTGTGTGTGTGTACATGTAGCTATGTACATATACATGTATGCAGTTTTGTACATATATGCCTGTACGTATATATATATTTGTGCGTATGTCTGCATGTATTTATTTTTATATGTATGTATATACGTATGTATACTAGTGTATGTATGTGTGTACGTATGTATATGTATGCATGTTTATTATTAAGTATATTCCTTGCATGCATGCACGTGTACTCACCTATATGTGGTTACAGGGATCGAATCTCATCTCCTGGCATGTATGGGTGTATACTTGTATTTATGTATACATATGTCCATGTGTGTGCACATATATACGTGTGCATGTGTATAAACTACTCAAGACAATCACTCGGCGGTACTTAGCGGGCAATTCCCGTAGAGTTTTGATAAAGAAAACTTCACTTGTTTCAGATTGATCAACACTAAAGGACAGAACACCTTGTATCAAGGGCTCAGGGTCTGATTACCTCATCTTCCACTGACTTCAGTAAATAAACTCTGTAATGAATTGATGAAGTCATTGGTTGGCCAAACGTCTTCATAATAAAGATTGCCAGGTGTTGCCTTTGTCTCGTTTTCATCAAAATGGTTACATTAGGTTCAAGTTAAGCAGTGGTAACGCCTTCGGCTCACATCTGAAGGACCCAGGTTCGATTAAGGGATGAGTGGAAATATTACGCATGTTTTTGTATACCTGTTGTCCTTATTCTCCTAACAGTAAGTAGATACACACACACACACACACACGACACACACACACACACACACACACACACACACACACACACACACACACAGTAGCGGCCAGTGAAGAGGCCGGGCCAGGAGCTTTGACTCGACCCCTGCAACCACAACTAGGTGAGTACAACTAGGTGAGTACACACACACACACACACCAGATTATTGCAAAAGCTAAGGAGCAAGCTTAACTGACAGGAAAGGCACTGCAGTGGATCAGGGAATACGTTAGTGGAGGGAAACAACGAGTGATGGTACGTGACGAGGTGTCTGAGTAGGGGCATGTGGCGAGCAGTGTTCCAGAAGGGTTATTCCTAGGGCCAGTGCTGTTTCTGGTATATGTGAATGCTTGACGGAAGAGATATATTCAGACGATGTGAAGGACAAATTGGTAACACACACTCACAAACACACGCACGCACGCATATACAACAGGCCTAGTGTCTAATCGTAATCGTCATGAGATACCAGAGTGTTAGTCGAACGTTGTTGACTCCAGTGAAAGCAAGCAGACAGTGACTTTCTTGGACTATCCTGGGTTACTAACCCTCTGGGTTGATAAGTCTACCTGGAGGTCGCTCCAAGGGTCAACACTCCCGTAGCCTAGTCCTTGACCAGGCCTCCCGGTGGATCAGGGCCTGATCAACGAGGCTGCTACTGCTGCCCGCACTTAGTCCAACGTACGAACCACAGCCAGGCTGATGGGGCACTGATTTTAGGTATCTGCCCAGTTCCCTCTTGAAAGCAGCCAGGGGTCCATTGCTAATTTTCCTTATGCATGGTAGGAGGCTGTTGAAGAGTCTTGGGCCCAGACATTTATTGTGTTTTCTCTTAGTGTACTCATTATACCCCTGCTTTTCATTGGGGGTATGTTCCACTGTCTGCCTAATCTTTTGCTTTCGTAGGGAGTGTTTTCTGTGTGCAGGTTTGGGACCAGTTCCTCAAGGATTTTCCAGGTGTAGATATGATCCGAATAAAATCTTTGCTTCGTCAGGAAACATTATTATTATATTCACATTAAAGTGTTAAACTCGTATGGGTCATGCATCACTGTATTCGCAGGAACAAAACAAGATTATGAGCCACTTAATTAATGACTACTAGAAGGAGGCGAAGATGTGTAAATTGCATTGGCTCAATGACAAGGGCGTGGATGATTGCTGTCAAATAAACACTGGTGTCCGGGGAAGGTCGCAGCGGATGGTGGTATTACCGATTTTTAATACAAACGTGGTATGACCAGTGACTACAGCAGATGTAGACACCTGAATGTTGACTTCCATGGAGATTAGTCGACGGTATATTACAACTCCAAAAACAGTTCTGCTCCACAAGGGGCCTTCCCTGGTTTTCGGCATCGACTTCGGACGCCATAGGACCCTTTTGATCTGATCAGCACCTTTGTCGGATAGACATCGAAGGAGAATTGAAGAAGTAAGGATGAAAGTAAGGATGAAGGAGGTCCTGTTGGATACTGGTGAGTGACGGAGGCTTGGCCAGCCAGACGGCTTCTTCTGGCAGCAACACACGCACGCCATCAGTGCCGCTCAGTGAGCTGTACGGAGAGGAGGTATACTCGCTCACCGTATTTTGGATTATAACACGCTGACTGGATTATGTTTCTGTTAATTAGTGGTGCTTTATTCGGCATTTGAAAAATCTGTGATTATACAGTATATTGTGTCATTGAAGTGTAAAGCTATTTGGCTGTGCATGCCTTCATCGATATGCAGATTACTCAGTGACATACCAAGATTTTCGCTAATCCTTAATGCGGTTTCTGGATATCAAAGTTTAGTGATTATGTCTCCGTGAATATAGTGTAAAAGTAATAACTATACATTACAGTGTATGCAGGTGGTTTCAGACAGTACCGTTTCTTTGACCAAAGTTTGAGAAGTCGACGAGAATCACCTAAGTCAGGAGTCTAGGGCCTGGTGTGTTGGGTAAATACCTGTGTTGGTGCAGCCTCATTCATACTACTCATAGCACTTCTCTAATCTTGTTAAGCGTTGCAGATCGCTGCTGGCTAATACCCGTAGTGCCGGCAGATGCACATGTGTGATGCCCTTGTGAAGTTACGCGGTCAGTGAGTTTATTTACCAAAAGTGATAACCAGGTGATTAGCCTTCAAAAATTTTCAGCATTTCTCGAGTGTTGTGAGAAATAACGAGAGCAGATGATAATGATGTGAGGAAGAAGGCACTAGTTTGGTAAGCCTTCCAATCTCTTCTGGGCTCCAGTGCTTGTGTTCTATCTTCACATTTACGGTCCACTGTGAACCTCCACCATGAAGACGACGTGTGTCATTCTTCTCACCCTCATCTTCTTAAACCAAGGTCAGTAAATAGGCTCATCACTCCTATCTTCTTAAACCAGGGTCAGTAAATAGGCAGCTCTCTCTCATCTTTACTTGGTCAGTAACTACATTTCTCCACCCTCATCGAAAAACTAAGACCAGTAACTAGGCTCCTCACTCATCATAAACTTAGGTCAGGAAATAGGCTCCTAATCCTCACCTCAAACTAAGATTAGTAGCTATGCTTCTCAACCTCATCTCAAACTAAGATCAGTAACTAGGAGCCTTAACCCTCATCTTGAACTAAGGTCAGTGACAAAGCTCCTCACTCAGAAATTAAACTAATGACAGTAACAAGACTCCTCACTCACATCTTAAACTAGGGTCAATAACAAGGCTCCTCACTCACGTTTTAAACTAAGGTCAGTAACAAGGCTCCTCACTTACATTTTAAACTATGGTCAGTAACAAGGCTTCTCACTCACATCTTAAACTAAGGTCAGTAACAACGCTCCACACATATCTTGAACTAAAACTAAGGTCAATGACAAGGCTCCACACACACATCTTAAATTAAGGTCAGTAACAAGGCTCCCCACTCACATCTTAAACTAGGGTCAATAACAAGGCTCGTCACTCACGTTTTAAACTAAGGTCAGTAACAAGGCTCCTCACTTACATCTTAAACTAGGGTCAATAACAAGGCTCGTCACTCACGTTTTAAACTAAGGTCAGTAACAAGGCTCCTCACTTACATCTTAAACTAGGGTCAATAACAAGGCTCCTCACTCATGTTTTAAACTAAGGTCAGTAACAAGGCTCCTCACTTACATTTTAAACTAAGGTCAGTAACAAGGCTCCTCACTTACATTTTAAACTATGGTCAGTAACAAGGCTTCTCACTCACATTTTAAACTAAGGTCAGTAACAACGCTCCACACATATCTTGAACTAAAACTAAGGTCAATGACAAGGCTCCACACACACATCTTAAATTAAGGTCAGTAACAAGGCTCCCCACTCGCATCTTAAATTAAGGTCAGTAATAAGGCTCCTCACATTTTAATCTAATGTCAGTAACAAGGTAGGAAAGAAAAAAAAAGTGAAATTTGAAAAGGGCTTTAACCTGTGAGATCACTCAGCGCTCTTGCTAATACAAAACACACATACGAACATCGAAGATAAAGCTAAATAACAAAAAGAAACTGTTAGCTCAAATAAAACACACAATGCAAATAAATAAACTCACACCGAGTTAAAATAAGCTGAACCAGCTTAAAATTAATAAATTAGGCAATGTCTCTATGCTTAAAATACTGTAGGATACCAGACTTATTAAGCCAGTGTCCTTAATTTGCTTGCAATAGATAAGACAATGTAGATATGAATCCAGATGTACTCCTGTTAACTCTTGGGGTATATATACATATAGTATATATATATTATATATATATATATATATATATATATATATATATATATATATATATATATATATATATATATATATATATATATATATTTATAGATGGGGTTGTAAAAGAAGTAAATGCTAGGGTGATGGGGAGAGGGGTGAGATTAAATTATGGGGAATTAAATGCAAAATGGGAGTTGACACAGTTACTTTTTTCTGATGATACTGTGCTTATGGGAGATTCTAAAGAAAAGTTGCAAAGGTTAGTGGACGAGTTTGGGAGGGTATGTAAAGGTAGAAAGTTGAAAGTGAACATAGATAAGAGTAAGGTGATGAGGGTATTAAACGATTTAAATAAAGAAAATTGGATATCACATTGGAGAGAGGGATTATGGAAGAAGTAAATGTTTTCAGATATTTGGGAGTTGATGTGTCAGCGGATGGGTTTATGAAGGATGAGGTTAATCATAGAATTGATGAAGGAAAAAAGGTGAATGGTGCATTGAGGTATCTGTGGAGGCAAATATACGAAAGTATAGTGGTACCAACACTCTTATATGGGTGTGAAGCATGGGTTGCAAATTCTGCAGCGGGGAGGCGGCTGGAGGCAGAAAATTCGGAGTGTGGAAATTAGGAGGTGTGGAGTTACTAAAAGTATTTGTCTGAGGGCTGAAGAGGGGTTGTTGAGGTGGTTTGGTCATTTAGAGAGAATGGATCAAAGTAGAATGACTTGGAGAGCGTATAAATCTGTAGGGGAAGGAAGGCGGGGTAGGGGTCGTCCTCGAAAAGGATGGAAGGAGGGGGTAAAGGAGGTTTTGTGGGCGAGGGGCTTGGACTTCCAGCAAGCATGTGTGAGTGTGTTAGATAGGATTGAATGGAGACGAATGGTTTTTGGGACTTGACGAGCTGTTGGAGTGTGAGCAGGGTAATATTTTCTGAAGGGATTCAGGGAAACCAGTTAATTGATTTAGTTGAACTTGAGTCCTGGAAATGGGAAGTACAATGCCTGCACTTTAAAGGAGGGGTCTGGGATAGTGACAGTTGGGAGGGACTTATTCTCAGCTGTCGTATCTGAGCGCCTCTGCAAAGACAGTGATTATGTATGAGTGAGGTGAAAGTGTTGAATGATGATGAAAGTATTTTCTTTTTGGGAATTTTCTTTCTTTTTGGGTCACCCTGCCTCGGTGGGAGACGGCCGACTTGTTGAAAAAAAAAAATATATATAGTATATATGTCGTGCCGAATAGGTAAAACTTGCTATTTTGACTTAAATAGCAATATTTTTCTTGCCGAATAAGGCAAGCGAAAATTTGTATGTATATGCAATAATTTCGCAAAAATCATTCTAAACCTAACAACAAAAATATATTTCATTGTGTTTGTTTATTATTAAATTATTGTAAACTTATCTAAAATATATTTAGTTGGATTAGGCTAGATTAAATTACGCTTGTATTCTAAGGTTCTTTTGGTATAAAATTATTATTTTTTACATTAATATAAATGAAAAATATATCTTTAAACGTATAAGAGAAATTTTTTAAAAGGACTTAATTTTAAATGAGTTCTTGCTAATTGACCAGTTTTACCTATTCGCCACCACACACACACACACACACACACACACACACACACACACACACACACACATATATATATATATATATATATATATATATATATATATTATGCAGTGGACCCCCGAGTAACGAGCATAATTCATTCCAGAAGCCTGATCAAGTGCCATTACCGAACGAATTTTCTTTCTTAAGGAATAATGTCAAGTAGGTTAGTCCATTTCAGACCCCCAAAAATGCTCTTACAAAAGCACTTACAATATTATACTTACATAATTGTACGATTTCCAAGGTGCTCGCAACTCGGGGGTCCACTGTATAGTATATATATATATACCTTTGAAGAGTTTCGAGAGTTTATCTACTCTCTGAGCCCGGCCATGGTCCAGGCTCGTCTGCTGCTTGCCTGTTCAACCATATACTGTATATTACCTATTAAAAAAATAAAAGAGGTTGGTATGAGAAGTGGAATATTCAAATGGCTTCTGGAAGAAATCCAATTTTTTTCTATGATGCCTTTTTATACATTTTTCCGAGGCTATGAGTTCCACAGTTTGCACTAGAGGTGTGTCGTGCTGAATAGGTAAAACTATTCAATTAGCAAGAACCCATTTAAAATTAAGTCCTTACTAAAAAAAATTATTTTACGTTTAAAGATATATTTTTTTTTCATTTATGTTAATGTAAAAATTAATAATTTTGTACTAGAAGTACCTTAGAAAACTTACCTAATCTTATTATAACAAGAGCAATTTAATTTAGCATAATCCAACTAAATATATTTTAGATAAGCTTACAGTAATTTAATATATATAGTATATATGTAGTATTATATATATATATATATATATATATATATATATATATATATATATATATATATATATATATATATATGTAGTATTATATATATATATATATATATATATATATATATATATATATATATATATATATATATTCACAGTTCTTATAATAGTCATAATCATGTGCTTGATGTAAATATAGGAATCTAAAACATCCCTCTGTGAAAATTGTGTAAATTGATCCTGAATAACCTTTACTCTAATTCCTTGCCACACTTTTTCAACAGCATTAATTTACAGGCCATGAGTTATTTTACCTTATCTCATTTCAAAGGTCAGCCGACTAACAGTAAGGTCTTTATTTACTGCTAGGTGAATAGGGTGTATGGAAACACATAACCATGTCAGCACCCGCTCCATGAAGGCGTTACGACTGAGCCCCCTTACCTTTCTATTCTGTCCTTATTGAATGATTCCCACGGGTTTAGAGCTGAGGTTTAATCCCAGGTTACGTGATGTTACTAAATACACATTGAAACAACTGCAGTCTTGCAGTACGCATTGCTATCCGTCTTAAGGAAAACGCGCTGGGTCTTTTAATAAAGAAAAAAAATCTGAGATATATGGCTTCAAACAGTGGACAAGGAGACGTAATTGCACCTGCCGGTATCCTTGTTGGGGACTGTAATTCCATCTGTGGTGTCACATTTTCAACCCATCCTCCTATTAGCCAAACCTTAGCTTGATCATATTATGCCTTGATATTGCAGTAGCCCGAGTGAAACGTCTCAATTAAAGTTTGTGTTGCACATTTTGTTCATACCTTTACCTCTCGGCATTACGCCTGTGCGTCTAGTGTACGAGGAAAAAAATTCCTTGTCATTTTATGCAGAATAATTAGAGTGACTCTAACCTTAAACGGTCTAGGATATAATGAACATGAGATCACTATATCTTCGTTTCCCTCGAGGCTACAGAACACATGTAGTGTTAACATCCACATTTTTTTGCCAACATTTCCCCAACTGTAGAAATACGAACATTATTATTGTCTTTCTTTTAATTTAATTTGTTCCATAATATGTGAATAGATACCTAGGAAAATCCTTAATGCATCTTTTTTAATAAAATTGTTAAGAAAATGTGTAAGAAAATTTTTTATAGACTGTTTTGCTCTAAACGGCTTTACCAAGTCAGTGTTTAGAGCGAAGCATAATCTATAAATAAAGGTTAACACATTGTCTTTCTGTCATACTTGTCTACAAATCTTGCCTCAAATACAGCAACTCCATTGTTGTGTACAAACAGATCCCGTCAAGGCATGCGAAATTTGCAGAACTGGAGAATATAGAGAACCTTCACAACAGGTATAAACTCAGCCAGGCACCTAAATTACTGGGAACGCTTGAAGTCTCTCGAAATGTATTCCTACGAACGGAGTGGCGAATTTTTTTTTGAGAGCGTGTGCTCAAATTGCCGATAATGTTTTGAAAAATTCGCTCTCATGCCAGTGAGAATTTTGATCAGCAGATTGTATTATATTTGTATTTTACAAAATATTTGAAAGCATTCTTAGAAATATGTTTAGGCAATCAATAACTCCTCTGAATTATAAATAACAAAAAAAGGCACAATACCGTGACTGGAACAATACACACACAACCCGCACATATAAAAAAAGAAAGGAGCTTACGACGACGTTTCGGTCCGACTTGGACCATTTACAAAGTCACACTAACACACATGACAGGAAGAAGGGGTATTTATAGGCAGGAAGACAGGGGAGGGCACAAGAAAGTGGTGGAGGGGTAATAATGGAGGTAGTAGTGGTAGTAGTAGTAGTAGTGGAGTCAGTCATATTCTAGGAAAGGAGCACTGCAATGAAGCTGGCGGCCCGCATAGGGTAAGGACAACAACACAGAGTGGAAAAAATGAAAATAAAATAAAAAGAAGGACAAATCAAGGCAAAAAAAAAAGAAAGAAAACACAGTTAGCTTTAGAAATTACATGTTATAACTAGTAATTCACAAGAGGTAAAATGAATGAATTAGTGAAAATAATAATTATTTCATTGTTTTATTGTTAACAAAAGTATTACAAGGAGACTGAAATATATTAAAGCCTTTTAGAAAGCCTATTCAAAAAAATTATTAATATCAATTAAAAAAAAAGATTGAAAAATAACGTCATTCATAAGTAGCATTGTACCTTATTAGCAACATATGAAATGTGACAGTGAAATGGTAAGATTTAGTTCATATATGTATTATAAAGCACAAATGTTGGTCAGGATGGAAGTAAATAATCTTGTGGTGGTAGTGCATGCCGCGTGCCACCTTGAGCATACGTACCATAATGTTCGCCACCCCTGGTCTAGAACGTAGACGTGAATGATACACCATAATCTACACCTGAAAGATACCAGAGGGATTGGTGTCAAACCTCCACACCGAAATCACTACATACGAACAGAAGAGGCTTGACAGGCGGTGCAGGATACCTCCTGTGCAAAGCAGGGGGAGAGCTTTAATAAATGTAGAGGGACCATGACTCTTTAACACCGTCTCTTCATGCATAAGGGGTATTATCCAATAAACCCCTAGCTGTCTTCAAGAGGGAACACGACAAACTCCTCAAATCAGTTAGTAATCAGCCTGATTATGATGCATACTTTGGACTGCGGGCAGCGGGCACTAATAGCTTGATTGATCAGGCCATCAATCAGGAGGCCTGGTCTGGGAGTGGGCCGCGGGGGCGGTGACCTCCGGAAGCGGCTACAGGTAATGTGACTACACTTGTCTGTCAGTCATAATAGACCTCAATCGCGTGAATTTGTGTTAATGAGTGTGTGCGATAAACTCGACATGTTAATCGGTACTTGGTCAACCATAAATCTCCCTACACTGATAAGGATCCGAGAGGCTACAAAAGCCGTGATGCATGCCATTACCTGGTTCCAGGCTGGACAACAAGCCAGCATCAGTGGTAAATACCTGCGGCTGCACCATGCCATCTTACCATGGCCAAAATAAGTAAATATGATACATCAATATTTAGGCCTTATCAGCTGTAAGTAGTAAAAAAATTATATTCATCTGTCAGTAATAGGTCTATTTATTTTATCGGTAAAAAAAATCATCCAAATCTGGCATACAATTTAAGCATTCAAAATCTATTTTTATACCAGATTTTGATGCTCTGGCAATTGATAGTATTATTTTCTTGCGGAAATGCATAATATTTGAGATATGTCTGCTATTTTCCCAACAGTCTCGATACCCCATGTTGACAAGTCGTTGAAGTAGAGGAAACAAAGTTAACCTGACCAAATCTAACCTAAAATAAAAAAACCTAACCTAAAATAACCAAGCCTAACTTAATCTAATAATTTTAGTTGGGTCAGCTGAAGAATTAAAACTTCAAGGAAAACAGTCAATTTTAGTTATGCAGATTTTTAGATAAGTTAGGTAACTGTATTTTACATTACCCAAATTTTGGGAAAGTTAGGTTAAGGGTGCTTGGTTAGTGTGGGTGCAAAGTAGGAAATTAACGCAAAAATTTTGTGTAACAAAACTTGATTGTGATCCTTGTGGTCTAGAGTCTTCAGGTGATCCTTTTATTATCTACTGAATTATTGTTATTATTGGAACGAGCTAACCCTTAAGGGTCATACAGTGCATTGGGAATGAGAAGCAGTCAGGATCAAGAGCCCCTCACCGGCATCTAGGCACCTGGCTTGAGGGGACTGACTGCGAACAATGTCATTAAGGAAATTTTGTAGGAACAACGGCAGTGCTTGCGGAAAAGTCACCTGATCACTTCTGATTGGTGGAAAAGTCACGTGAACATCGCCGATTGGTGGAAAAGCGTCACGTGATCTTAGTAGCTTAGTCAATAGGTTTTAAACCCACTAAAGTAATCTCTAAAATAATCATTATTCAACCTCATAGTTACTGTCAGGCGCTGTATGACGCCTACGGGTTTGGCACTTCTTGAATATAATAATATTAATATAGTTACTTTCGAAGCTATTTAGCTAATTTTCAGACAAATTATAAACACTTGATTATACACCGAGAGATGTATTTTTCTCGGTGTATATCAGCACGGTGAGAATTTAATTTAATCTCTATTTTAGGGATTAAATTATTCTTGTCTATTGGTAAAAAGGTTACGTACAGCCATAAAGACTCTAGCATAGTCAATAGGCTTCAAATCCCATTAACTAACCAACCAAGCTGCATAAGATATAAGGACATAAGAATAAAAGAACGATGCAGCATGCCTATTAGCCCATGGTAGGCAGGTGCAACTCACACTTAGTCGCACCAACTCATATACTAATAACCGGCTCCTGATGTTGTGTAATCCAACATATTCAAAGAATCAACAGATGAAACATCACATCCCCCCCCCAAAAAAAAAAAATGTAAAATGTAAATATTAAATGATATGGTCCTACCTGCTGTTGTGTTGGCTACCAATACAACAGTGGTGTCTTGAAGCTGGTGAAGGACTGGTGATCCATGAAATGGAGCTATTCTCCCCTTCCTTGAATTAAACCTCATTATCCCAACCCTTCCCCATTTCCCAGGCGCTGTATGACTCATTATGAGTGTACCGCTTCCCATAAATAATATACTAATAATTTATGGGATCCCAGTCTTTCCACCTCGCAACAGAAATCAACCTTTTGATCTTAAAAAAAATATGAGGACCTGTAAGCTGTTAAATTTGGCACCATCCTCGAAGGGTGACTAATGTATATAATAGGGCAGCAGCACACTGCTGTCATATCTAATTGTTAAATAGAAAAATATCGCAAGGCTTTTCCTGGGAATTTATTCACATTTCTTGGGTTATATTAAATTAAAAACTTTTCATGTCAAACTTTGACCTGAAGGAATGGAAGGTATTGGTGAATGTCTGGCATCCGCGTCGGTGCTTCTCCATGCTCACTCATGACAGAGATATATTAAACAGCGTAAGGTTTTATTAAAGAAAGGACCCACATTGAAGAATAAGTTTTTATTCGGACAACATTTCGCTGTGTTGAGCTCTACACTGAGAGAGAAACATTGCAACGTGTGCCTGATTATCACGATTGTCGGCAGTACGTCGTTTGGATCCGCAAACCTTTCATTAAAACTTTTCGTTCAAGTAGTGCCCTCCTTATACTAAAGGCACACGATGTTTCATGTGTCTTTGTCACCTTGTGAGCTCCTTGCCTCGTCTTCGTTCATGCTCAATGATTTGTACAAACTTGACATTTGTACTGACACTGTGTTTGAATTCCTGAATGAAACCAGCCGCCTAATGCTGTCTTACCAGCACTGGTAAAGTAAATTCTTTGTATAAAGTCCTAAAGTTTTTGAAGATCATAGTTGATACTGTAAATTGTGATCTTAATAAAACATTTGTAAAATTAATGTGTCTGGGATGATTTATTTTACATATTTACACACATACACACACACACACACACACACACACGAGCTATGACTCGACCCCTGCAACCACAAATAGTTGAGTACAAATAGGTGAGTACACACCTACACACACACACACACACACACACACACACACACACACACACACACACACACACACACACACACACACACACACACACACACACACACAAACACATACACACACACACACACACACACACACACACACACACACACACACACACACACAAAATATATATATATATATATATATATATATATATATATATATATATATATATATATATATATATATATATATTTAAGACTAGAACCTGTCTTAGGTTTAAAGTTTTTCGAATACACGAGGGTCATTAAGTTTGGGCGTCTCCTTTACTGCACCAGTCAAAAATATTTTAATCCCTAAAATATGTATTAAACTCCCTGCATATATATGCTGGAAGATACACACATGTAGGTGTATGCACCTACATGTGTGTATCTTTCAGTGAAACTGGGTGTTGTCTAGCAGTTAACAAATGAACTTGAACACAGATGGTTTTCATCAGACCCGTTTGGGTCGTTAGTGAATTGTCATTTTATAGATGACAATTTCATTATATAGTAGATGTGTTATCTAATTGATGAGTATGTGGATACACATTCAAGAGTTGGGTAATCTTATTCTTTACGGAAAATGCTTTGCCATTACTTATATCTGTTAAAGAAACGAGTTTCATAATACCTTGTAGCAAATTGCATAAGGAGTGCTGGGGACCGATCCGGCGACCTCACACAAGTTCACCACCATACTAACTAGACCAATAGCTGTGCGAAAGCTTCTGAAGCTGAACCTCTTTTTCTAGACCCACGACTAGTGAAGAACCCGCTATTTACCTGTCATTGCCTCATCGGCCTGGTTCCATACCAGGCCTCCTGGTTGATGGAATGGTCAGTAAGGCCTGATCAGAACGCAGTTTAACGTTGGCACCACAGCCTGGTTGCTTTCTTGCGGAAATTTTCTACGTTTGATGGTTTAGTTTGTATTGTGGTGGTTTTGCGTGAGGTCACCGGATCAGTTCCCAGTATTTCGTACACAGTTGACTGTTAATGACTCCTGGGATCATCATCCCTGCTGTCCAAGCCTCATTAATTGGAAAGTAAATAATACAAGAAAATAAACTATTAAGAAAAAGAAAAGTAAGGTATATACTAAATGTAGGTAGAGATTTGTAGATTTATTTATCTTATATATTCATGAAACAGTAAGAAAAGCAGCAATACTGCAAGAGTGTAATACATTTAACAAGCTTTCGTTTCACGTCATATGACAGAATGTTTGTACTTTCCTGAGTGGTTGCTGTTTACCAACCTGGTATTCTATGACTCAGTATACAACTTAAGATGAGAATATACTCATACTCCGATGCTGACAGAGACTTCCCGAACCTCTGAGGTATATTTAAACTTCCTTCCATGGATATTATTATATTTATGTGAGGAGTTAAATTCACATTGATCATTCAGCACAAGAGATGGTTGAGGCTTGATACTATGTCAGCCAGCTGCGAGAAGATAGTATTCTGGTAACCAGAGAGTGTCTTAAGATTTTGTATTTTGTTAGCTTGACTAGACAGAGACTGGTCTGCGATTAGCGGATGGAGGATAAAGCCTCCATCGCTACTTATGCTGAATGATTATCTCAGGTTTAGCGCTTCATTATATGCACCAGATTATATGCTTATCAGCCTAATACCTATTTGGTAAGTTTCGGCATTGGTACAATAATGCTATTCATCCAAGAAGGTAACTTATCCATGATACAATTCCTACTGTTCTAACAAATCACCAGATACACATCTCATTGGTACAATGAAGTCGTAGGGGATTTTTTCCTCCATAGATTTTCTTAAATAAATTTGATGAGACAAGGTCCATCATTGAATTTTATTTGTAAAATTTCCCTGGTCATTACCGTAGCTGGATCAGTTCTTAGTAGAACTTTTAATAATGGTCCATGACTGACCGAAAAGTCGCCTAGTGTTTGGAACAATTCGTAATGGAACCTGATAATGGTCCAGAACCTATCAAAACATCACCTAAAGTTTCTCCCTCACAGTTACAATCGCGAGTCCATTTCTTAACTCATTTGTTTTGCGGAACAAGTTTGGTAGGGAAGATTGTCTTGTCTTCTTTCCAATTATTTTGTTAATATCGCATAGTGCTCTACCCAAGAGGGCAAGGAAGAGCTAATTTATATCACTAACAAATTTTTACCCAGTTATTTTGTTTAAGTTCACTGTTCTTCATTTTGCTCCAAGTGAGACATGAAATGCTGTTAAATATTTGAGGTAATTGAAGTTGCATTTATTTTTTTCCATTCTTTGACGAGCTGTCAGTGTTAGTTTTCCCAAGTTAGGGCTATCGTAAAATTGATGCTGTCTACCCGTGACATACCTGTGACTGGTTTCGGGGTTTTGTGTACCCTTGCAGCTTCACTTGAGGTCTGGCCCATGTAGCCATCATAGCCTGTTTAATATACTGATATTTCCTGATTTTTCCCATTAGTTTACTTAGTATTACTAATTACTTTTATGGTTACACGATCATTAAACAGCTATTTCCAATTCATGATTTTTATACTTGTTAAATATATGGCCCTTCAGTTTATTTTATCTCCCTGAAGTCATTAGTAATCTTCTTTTAATGAGTTTTACGCCAGAGTGACGTTGATTATGTGTATGGTAGATGTTGGTAGTGAATAATCAAACTTCATACCATAAACAATGTAAGATTTATCCATTCTGTGAACAAGTAAAACCTTACCGGTTCACCCCTTTAAATGTTCATCTATATCCACCTTTCTTACTATAAGCAAGTGTTTCGTCGAATTCACCTCTATAAAGATGCTCTATAGATTCACTATTTCCCAACGATTCTTAGTGAAATTCATCCTCTAAATTTATATTTACATTTTTCTTGTAACCTGCTGCATTGTTAATTCTAATCTTTAATCTGTTTTTTTCCTTTGCTCTTATTCCTGTCATTGCGCCAGCTCTCTCAGTTCCTGCAATGTTAACATGAGATGGTATCCACACAAATTATACTAATATTTTGTTATCATTTATGTATTTCTTCATATGACTACAGTAGTGCTAGACAGAATAAGACTGACATCGAGTATGAAACAACCTAGTCTGTGGCCGTTTTAGAGGCAATTAGTTCAATTGGAGTTGATAATAACCAATCCTGAACCTCTGCAGTTTACAGAATGTCTGACAAACGTTTGGTTTCTAACTAGAGTAAACTCCAGTCCAGCAACACCACATTCAGGATCCAGTGATCCATCTGTAAACAGTCGAAATCTCCATTAAGTTCATTGTTAGTAATGGCGGGGTATTCACTCTTTATTATGATATGTGATACATCTTACTCTTATTTCATGTTAAAACACCTTATCAGTTACCCGTGCCATTATCTGCTATCCTCCCACTTAGAATGTTTTCTCTCACTATGACAGTTCGTTATTTATTCCACAGTAAGTGAGGTCGTGAGCAGTTACACTTTCTAACTATTCCCGATACTGCCTTCTTTTTAAGTGCAATTTAATCGCTCTTTTAGGAATGTTGTGCACATAATTTCTTATTAAGCTTGAGACACAAATGGTATTTACTGTCGTACTTTGCCGTAGATAGATAGATTACAGAGTTTGACCCCAATGGAAATAAAGGACCCCAATGGAAATAAGTCACTCTGTCTGACTTTTTTGGGTTATCCTAGGTTCTCTACACATATGCTGCTATGTATGATAATCTATGTAAATGTATTTGTGTATACCTGAATAAACTTACTTACTTACTGACATTTATTGGGCAGCTTAGAATTATTCTCATAACTTGATCCTGAAACTGCTCGAGTTTCTAGACTTTCCTCTCACCACCTCCATAATGCCATCTGGAGAGCTGTTTTGGGCCGTTCTTCCCATTAATTCTGTTCTCTCCTGCGGGTCCGGATGTATTGCTGTGGTAGTCTTCCTTCTGGTGGCTGTTGTGGTCTTCTATACCTGTTGTACTCTGATTTCTCTTGTTTATATTTGCCACAAAAGTCTTCTGCGCCTCATCTCTGGCCAGAGATTTAACTTCTCTTGCTTCAGTGACCACTGTCTTTATAAACTCTTGTGTTCATTCGTAGAGCTCCTGCTCTACAACACTCGTTTTCATAACAACCATTATTTCGCATTTTCATTACAATAGCACTTCTAGTTCAAGGCCTTCGGTACATTGATTTTGACACTAAAATATAAAAGTTCATTTTTTACGTAATTTTGCTCGTAACAAAATATAACTCCGCCTTCATGTGTAATTACATTTACTTAAGCAATTGCATGTTATAATAGGATTTATAAGGTCTTTAGATAAAAACAGCAATGGAAAGACGCTCACACTCAGTGACATTCACCGTGAGGTGCATGTCTCTTAGTGTTTATATATGCTGAGAGTTTACGTTAATCCCTACTTAAAGGATTAAGGTATTCTTGACTGGTGGTAAAAAGGTATCATGCATCCTGACCCTCGTGTAGTAAATAGACTAAATTTAAGCCCCTTAACCAACCAATAGTTATCGCATCCAGTCCCTATATACCTAATAAATTAGATAAGCCTCAGTTTGTCCTGTTTGAAAGGCGGTGTATTGTTGAAAATCGCTGCCCTCTATACAACGAGTATCTTCTTACATGTAAGAATTCGATAATATTGTGGGTAAACTTAACGATGAGCTGGTCATCCAAGCTAAGTTGACAAGATACTTTAATACTTATTAGGACAGAACCTTCTTCCAAGACACTGCGCGATCCCACCTTCCCTTATATCTTAAATAAGAAGAAGAAGAAGAAGAATTATAATTATTATTCATGAAAATCTACCAATATTTTAGAGGGTAGTATAACTGAACAGTGGTTGTGAGAGCACATTGATGTTTTAGGCATGCAACGACAGTTAAGTTAACCTAAAGTCAATCTGTGTGGTTTAATTCCAGTGGCGTTCCAAACGTATTTCCACTGGTGTCCTTAACCTTGCTCTCCCGCCATCTATTCACCTTTCTCTCTTTTCCATCTCTGCGCCTGCCATAAGTCTGTCTCCTCACTCTTTCCCTCCCTCCCTCCCTCCGTCCCCCAACTCAGGCCTCCAACACCCCTCTTGCTCCAACACCCCTCTTGCTCCAACACAATTTCAGCCTCCTTTGTAGCGGTGATTGCAGAGGGAAGAGAGGTAGATGCTGCTGGGGGCGAGGCTGAGGGAAGGAGAAGCAGGGGAGGATAAACAGAGTACTAGAGGAGAGGCAGATGATAAGAGAGCCTGGGGAGAGGAGAAAGAGGGGAAGAGAGGTTTAGGGTGGAGAAACAGGGTAAATAAAAGGAGAGGGGAGAAGCAACGGGACTAGATGATACTGGAGAATGTGAATAATATTATTATGATCATATTCATGGAAAGTGCTAATAAACCCGTATGGGTCATTCGGTGTTAGGGAAGATTCAGGGGATTTAGTGTAGCTGGGGGGATAGGCAGCTGGCCAGGAATGGGGGAGGCAGATGGCCAGGGAGGGGAGGCAGCTGGCTGGAGTAGGATGGGGGCGTTATATATGTTGATAGGACATGTGTCATGTAATTAGATCATTATTATAAATGCTTAGCTCACCTCGTGGGATGATACACTAAAGAATTGTTCAAAGAGTGTCTTAGAAAACTATGTGAATTTTACGTAATGGGCCACCCTTGTGGGTTTAGCGCTTAATTCTGATTGTAAGAATAATAATACATAGTGTGCCTTTACCATGTAATATTATGACATAAAGTATATTAATGGATTTGGATAGTTAGCTGGAGACTCACAAGTATGTTAAGCCTTACTAATAAAGAACAAAAAAAGTCACAATACAGTGACTGGAACAATACAAATAACCCGCACATAGGAGAGAGACCAGCTTACCACGACGTTTCGGTCCGACTTGGACCATTTACAGTCACACCGAAACGTCGTCGTAAGCTGCTCTCTCCTACGTGCGGGTTATTAGTGTAATCCTTACTAATATTCCTACACATCACTGACACTAAATGTTTACCCTCTCAAGAGGCCGCCTAGCTTCAAAAGGTTTTAGACTAGTAATATAATGTAAAGCTTTATTAGTTCGGAAATTATTAAACCAGCTAGTAAACCACTACAAAAATAATTAATAGGAGTAGTGAGCAGATGGGTCTTGAAATTTTCCTGTGCCTCGTGTTGTCGGAAATTCCCGGGTTAGCACTGCTAGTGTAGGAAATTCCCGGGTTAGCACTGCTAGTGTAGGAAATTCCCGGGTGAGCACTGCTAGTGTAGGAAATTCCCGAGTGAGCACCGCTAGTGTAGGAAATTCCCGGGTGAGCACCGCTAGTGTAGGAAATTCCCGGGTGAGCACCGCTAGTGTAGGAAATTCCCGGGTTAGCACTGCTAGTGTAGGAAATTCCCGGGTTAGCACTGCTAGTGTAGGAAATTCCCGGGTGAGCACCGCTAGTGTAGGAAATTCCCGGGTGAGCACCGCTAGTGTAGGAAATTCCGGGTGAGCACCGCTAGTGTAGGAAATTCCCGGGTTAGCACTGCTAGTGTAGGAAATTCCCGGGTGAGCACCGCTAGTGTAGGAAATTCCCGGGTGAGCACCGCTAGTGTAGGAAATTCCCGGGTGAGCACCGCTAGTGTAGGAAATTCCCGGGTGAGCACCGCTAGTGTAGGAAATTCCCGGGTGAGCACCGCTAGTGTAGGAAATTCCCGGGTTAGCACTGCTAGTGTAGGAAATTCCCGAGTGAGCACCGCTAGTGTAGGAAATTCCCGGGTGAGCACCGCTAGTGTAGGAAATTCCCGGGTGAGCACCGCTAGTGTAGGAAATTCCCGGGTGAGCACCGCTAGTGTAGGAAATTCCCGGGTTAGCACTGCTAGTGTAGGAAATTCCCGGGTGAGCACTGCTAGTGTAGGAAATTCCCGGGTGAGCACCGCTAGTGTAGGAAATTCCCGGGTTAGCACTGCTAGTGTAGGAAATTCCCGGGTGAGCACCGCTAGTGTAGGAAATTCCCGGGTTAGCACTGCTAGTGTAGGAAATTCCCGAGTGAGCACCGCTAGTGTAGGAAATTCCCGGGTGAGCACCGCTAGTGTAGGAAATTCCCGGGTGAGCACCGCTAGTGTAGGAAATTCCCGGGTGAGCACCGCTAGTGTAGGAAATTCCCGGGTTAGCACTGCTAGTGTAGGAAATTCCCGGGTGAGCACCGCTAGTGTAGGAAATTCCCGGGTGAGCACCGCTAGTGTAGGAAATTCCCGGGTGAGCACTGCTAGTGTAGGAAATTCCCGGGTGAGCACCGCTAGTGTAGGAAATTCCCGGGTGAGCACCGCTAGTGTAGGAAATTCCCGGGTGAGCACCGCTAGTGTAGGAAATTCCGGGTTAGCACTGCTAGTGTAGGAAATTCCGGTGAGCACCGCTAGTGTAGGAAATTCCCGGGTGAGCACTGCTAGTGTAGGAAATTCCCGGGTGAGCACCGCTAGTGTAGAAATTCCCGGGTGAGCACTGCTAGTGTAGGAAATTCCTGGTGAGCACTGCTAGTGTAGGAAATTCCGGGTGAGCACCGCTAGTGTAGGAAATTCCGGGTGAGCACGCTAGTGTAGGAAATTCCGGGTGAGCACTGCTAGTGTAGGAAATTCCCGGGTGAGCACCGCTAGTGTAGGAAATTCCCGGGTGAGCACTGCTAGTGTAGGAAATTCCCGAGTGAGCACCGCTAGTGTAGGAAATTCCCGAGTGAGTACTGTTAGTGTAAAGCTTTTGGGTCTTGTTTGAATGTCCAGTAGAGAACTTCACAAGTGCACAATCCTCATTAAACTGAGTCCTTTTTTCCCCCTGTTTATTTGTGTCGGTTTGATGTATCGAGATTAAACGTTGATTAGATTTGCATTTTTACCGCTTAAAACTCAGTGACTGTTCAGTGTTTGTTTGAACTACAGATTCATCGTTCCATTGTCTGACCCCCGCCGCACGAGCCATGCTGTCATTACCGGGTTTTAGTCTCATTGCTTTTGTCTTGCCTGTTCTTGAAACTGCTGTATGTATGGATTTACCTGCACCGCATCCTTGTGTGTCATTTTCCACTTCTCTACCACCGAAAATTGTGTGTGTGTATATATATATATATATATATATATATATATATATATATATATATATATATATATATATATATATATATATATATTTCTTCCACTAGTGAGAAGACATTTCGCCCCCACTAGGGATGAAATGTCTTCTCACAAAAATACCATGAACCGCATATTGTGACTTGTTAACGTTCCTGTACCTTTTACTTCGAGCAGTCTGTCTCTGTCTACCCTGTCAGTCCTTCTTACTTCCTAATCATATCTGCTGTAAATCTTTCCTCCAGGGGTCGTTAGGCTCAGCCCGTTTTCTCTCTCCTTATAGTTCATAGTTCATAGCTCTCAGCTCGGGGACCAGTTTTATTGCAATCTCTTTGTTGGACCAGGATAGGGCTCCTCGTTGGAGCTGCATGTTTTATGATGGGGCTCACACATCGTGTAAAATGCATTGATGGAATTTTTGTTGAGATCCGTGGATGCTGTTTACATCCTCATCTGGTGACATTTTTTGCGATTATGCTGACTTCCTAGGTCTCTTTTTCACTGATAACGGCAGATTGTTGTACTCTGTCTCTGCTCTACCCTCTTTTCTTCCACTGGTCCCCACTATCTCCCGTTCCATTCCCCATACCGGACTCCCTATGTGCCTTATCCCCCCGTGCACCACCTCCTCTTGGTCCCTCCACCCATCACATATTCCATTGTGTGAGGCGTCAAAGATTTGGCGGTACACAATGATGTCTGCAGGGCCGTCCCACCCTGCTCCTTCCTCTCTGCAGCTTCACTAATATCTCCTCGTTCCTTTACCCTCCATTCCTTCATTTCTGGACTCATCACCATTTGTTCTTGCTCCATGCTTCACATTGCTCCCTGCGGCCAACAGTCTTGGCGAGACAAGGCAATGATAGCGGGCAGGATATGATACCGGGTAGTGACCTTCCTAGGGACCTTTGTTCCTATAAATGTTATGTGAAAATATTGTAAGGAAAACTGAGCTTCTTTTGTCGTTGTATAATTGTATTCATGAGTTTTAGAGTGATTCTTTGCCATGTGTGCCTGTTTATATGTATATGCATTTGTATATATGCTTTGCCTTCTCATTTTTATGATAATAGTGATAGCCTTATTGTTTATGTTTTCTTTCTGTATTAGACAGGCTATTCTGAGAAATGTTAATACCTGAGTAACAGTAACTCGTGTGTGTGTGTTGAACGAACTATTGAAAGCTGCCATAACTACTGAACCCATAGTGGAATGCTTGACGATGTCCTCACTACCATCATATGCAAACAATGATAAGTAGGAGTCAACACAGTACGTATTTCAGAAATAAAGGTTCTAGGCCTTAACCTTGGGTAGCCCCGCTCATCACCCTTGCCCATCCTAATTTATTTCCTCCTACAGCATCACTGTTTACTGTTCTTTAGATATTACCTTGGATTTCTTGGTTGATGTAATGAGAGACTGGACTGAGGAATGGGTAAGGTAGGTTGGGTTTGAGTGTTAGTGTAAAGATACTATTTCGTATTGCTTGTGAGCTGCTGGTCTTACTAGTGGATGTGTGAGTAGTTTTAGATGATGTTGGGATAGTCTTATTGTAATATTAATGGGTTAGTTCCGAACTTTCAAGCTTCATACAGTGTCTGGGAAATGAAAGGCAATTAGGTTTGATCCAGTGAAGGGGAGGGTAGAGGAGCCTTTCACCAACATCAAGGTATCTATCTCCCTTGAAAGGGTGGGGCTTATAGGGAGGATAGATCATGTGGGAGGTGCTGAGTAAGGGAGTGGGTGGAAGTTTCTTTGAGGGTGAGAAGGCTTGTGATGGGACGATACCAAAATTTTTGCCGATACCGATACGATAACAATGAGCTGATACCACCTGATTCCGATACTTTGGCACAACTCTAGTGTGGGCATCTATTTCTGATTTTACCCATTTCTACACTTGTTTATGCCCGTTCATTGTTTGCATAACTACAGTAAGTGCTTAAGCGATAAATCTCTTCCTTTGTCCCCTCTTTATCTCTCCTCTCTTTCTTCCCCTGTACCCCTCTCACCTCACTCCCATTCATATTCTCCCTCCCCATCCCCCCATTAACCATCCCTTCCTTTCCATCAATCCTCCCATCTTGCCCCCTCCTTCACTCCTTATCCCTCTCCCTCTCGTTTCCTTTCCTCTTTCTCTCCCTATAATTTCACGGCTCCCTCCTCACCCTTTGTCTCTCGTCTCGTTCTTGTTTCCCTCTCTTCTGGTAGTTTAATTTGGCCAAGAAGAAGAGGCTATTAGTCCCTGTCCTATTCCCCTCTATCTCCTTTCCCTTTCCCCATTCCCTCATCTCTCCCCTCGAGGAGGGGTGGATGCCTTGATGCTGATGAGAGGCTCTTCGTCCAAGGAATTGAATTTGTATTAAATCTGAATGCCGTGCGTGACCAATACAGTTTTATCGCTTCTCCCGCATTAAATAATCTGTCTCTGTCTGTCTGTCTGTCTTTCTGTCTCTCTCTCTCTCTCTCTCTCTCTCTCTATCTCTCTCTCTCTCTCTCTCTCTCTCTCTCTCTCTCTCTCTCTCCCTTGTTCCATTACGTCAAACAGATTATTGTTTCCATAATAGGGGACCTACTGCGCCTTCCCCTTCTCTTTTTATCTTGGGCTTCCATATTCATATATTTATTCATAAGGTTTTAAGAAGAGTTCGTCCTGCTCTTTCTCTGCTTTCCACTTCTGTTTTATTGTTTTCTTTTCCATGTGTTTATTTTCGTGTCCATTTCCCGCTGGGTCCCTCGACCTGTACTCCCTGGGACATAGGTGAGAAAGATACTTCATAATTTACTTCTGGTAAATACTACTCGCACTGGTCCTAAATCTGCACACACAAATCACTCCCTACAAAAGCAAGAGGCTTGGCAGAAAATGCATAATATTCCTTTGAAAAGAAAGGATACCATGAGTACACTAAAAGATATGGCAATAATTGTAACGAGCAAAAGGTTTTTCATCACCCTTCCTTCATGCTTTAGGGGGTTACCAACAAACCTTTGCTGTCTACAGGAGGGAACTTGATAAGTTCCTCAGGTCGGTTCCTGATGAACCTGACTGTGGGTCGTACGTTGGAATGTGCGCGGCTGGCAGTAACAAAAATGGTTATAATTATAACCTTAATTTTTAAAGGGGTGGACTGGTAAGCCAACGGAAGGCTCTAACTGCGGGTCATCATATGACTAAGACCCGCGTCGGGAAACACTTATCCTGTTTCCTGACAAACCTTACCTAACCTAACCGATCAGTAGCATCCTTGTCGGTCAGTCCTTGATCTGAGACCGGGTCGCGGGGCGTTGACCCCGGAAAACATCCTTCTGTATCCTTCAGGTATCTGGTATCCCTCTCTCCTCCCGCCTCCTCTTCTCTCGCTTTCGTGTTTAAACACTTCAAGGAAGGTGCCATAATGCTGGTGTATGCTCTCTGTATGTAAAGAACTGAAACTGTTGTCCTCTTCATTGGATCGAACCCAATTGCATCCCCTACGGATTTACCGTTTCCTCATGAAAACAATAATTTCCTCTTTAGAGTTTCAAAATTCTTATATTATTTATTATTTTTTGTATTTTAGGGGGCTCACCTTTTATATTTTATTTCGTTAACATTTTTTTTTTTGTAAATACCAACGCCCTATTGTTGTTTTTCTCGTCAAGTTGTATTTAATTTAGCTATGTTGCGTGTCCATATGAACGTATAGACTCACTATTTTCTTCTTAGTCCGTAGTGAATTGTGCATAACCTGGGATTTTTCAAAATGTTTGAAATAAATTACACCTAATTTCGCAACAGACATGTGCATTTTGCAAAGGAATTTTCTATATTATGTTCCCTTTTGAGTGCTGGTCATCATCTTCAGTAATTCCTTGATTATCTCATCACACTATCTACCCCACCGCAGCACTAGTCTTTGTCTCTCCCTTCCTATCTTGTGTTTCCTAGTCACATTAACCCATCTTAGTATTAGTAGTAAACTCTCTCATGAAGCTTCACTTTATTGTGCGATTTTTTTTTTGTGAATGCAGTTAAAAAGTATATCCAGAATTGAATAGTACTTATTACGAAGGCGTTTTTCACGCGCTATTGTAAGTGCGATTGAAAAAAGTATATTAGAAAATTGAAGAGCACGTGAAATGTCGTTCGTAGTACGTGCTCTTCAATTTTCGATCGTTCATAGTACGTTCTCTTCGATTTTGGATGTACTTTTTTTTTCAATGGCATTAAAAAACACGTGAAAAGTCCTTCACAGTAATGCTGTTCATTTTCGAACGGACTTTTTTTCAATTGCATTTTGCAAAAAAATAGCAGTAAATAGAATAGGTTTGTAAGAGAGAGGTTACAGTATATTCATATAGACTGGACTGCATCATACAACGCCTGGAGAATGGGAGACAATCAAGAGCCCTTCACTAGCATAGAGGCACCTTCCCTTCTTCGTTACTTTGTTAATTTCCCTTCCTATTTCGTTTATTACTCTCGTACCTCGCCCCTTAGTTTTTATTGCTCGCCTTCCCTATTTCCTTTCATTGTTTTTTATAATAATCTCTTCTGTTATTTTACCTTATCCTCACAGTTAAATGTGTTTCTGATGTCTCTCTCTCTCTCTCTCTCTCTCATTCACTTTCCCTCTCGTTACTATTTCTCATTCACATTCAGTTTCTCTTCTGTCTCATTCAGCCTCATTATTATAGCTAGATTCATAGACGAGCATTAACCTCCAGATAGGCAGAGAGGTAGAACCTCCGCAAGTGACTCCAGGTAGCCAGGTAGTCCCCGATTCGCCCAATAAGAAACACACACATATATGTAAATATGTCGTGCCGAATAGGTAAAACTTACAATTTTGGCTTAAATAGCAACACACTTCTTGCCGAATAAGGCAAGCGAAAATTCGTGTATGCAATAATTTTGCAAAAATCATTCTGAACCTAACGAAAAAAAAAATATTTCATTGTGTTTGTTTATTATTAAATTATTGTTAACTTATCTAAAATATATTTGGTTGGATTAGGCTAAATTAAATTACGCTTGTTATAATAAGGTTAGGTAAGTTGTCTAAGGTTCTTTTGGTACAAAATTATTATTTTTTACATTAACATAAATGAAAAAAAATATATCTTTAAATGTATAAGAGAAATTTTTTGAAAAGACTTAATTTCGAATGAGTTCTTGCTAATTGACCAATTTTACCTAATCGGCACGATTATATATATATATATATATATATATATATATATATATATATATATATATATATATATATATATATATATATATATACACATCATGAAGTTTTACAAAGAAAGTTTTGAATACTATTTATTACTTTTGTTAACTGATTGGTTTATGGCCTAGCGGGTGTATATACCACCCAGTTTTACACACTAAAAGTTTACTTTAATCCCTGTCTTAACAATTAATGTATTCTTGACTGGTTGTGTATGGATGACATATAGCCTTAATATCCTTTGTGTATTCGATAGGCTTTAAATCTAATAAAGCAAGCAATGGTCTTGACATTTTAGTTTATATTCCCGCACACGATGAACATAAAGATGTTATTAATTTTGAGTAATATCCAGCCTGGTAATGGTCCCTAACTCTGATAAACTTTGAACGAAACTTTGCTCATATTTTTGTTTTGTTTTACGAGAGCACTGCAAAGTGTCTAATGATGTAATCCTTCAACGAGGTGGTGGTGGATGGGTTGCCATAATTACGGGAATCAAACCCAAGGCTATGCGTGTGAGAAGCCTGCATTTTGTCCTCGCACTGTGCTGGTTGTATCGAAATGAATACATACATTAATTGCTAAAAACAATTAATCAGACTGAAAAGAAATTCAAAATATTTCTTCTCGTATGCAAAATCCAATGAAAAACCACATCAAATTTCGAGCCCTTGATCAAACACGATGTACCTTACTCTAACGATAGCAAAGAAATGAGCGAAGTAATCAAGTCTCAGTATGACTGACTGTTCATTGAACCGTTAGTCAGACTTAAGTTTGACAACCCGAATGAATTCTTCATGAACGAGAATCAAAACTTTGTCAACATCTCCAAAATTTTGATATAACCCTAATCCTACTTTAAGAAAGCCGTTAACAGCATGGCCATGCAGTCTGCTCCAGCCCTAGACTCGTTCATCAAGAACTGCAAAACCATCAGGTACCTTAAATATTGTATGGAGAGGGAGCCTAGACACGGGGTGTCATCCCACAGTCGTTAAAAATGACGAATATAGCCTTATTCCATAAAGGTGACAGCAAAGAACTATAGAAAGTTAGCACTGACGTCCCACATTATAAAAATCTTTGAAAGAGTTTTAAGAACGATCATCGCTAACCACATGGATTTCCAACATTTGCACAACTTAGGGGAGCGTGGGTTTAGAGTGGGTCGCTGCTACCTTGCAACTACTCAACTACTGGACCATAACGACGTGGTCAACATTCCGACATCTTAATAAAGAATCGTTCAGGACTCTGTACACCGTGTACGTTAGGCCCATACTGGAGTATGCATCACCAGTTTGGAACCCACATCTAGCCAAGCACGTAAAGAAGCTAGATAAAGTGCAAAGGTTTGCAACAAGACTAGTCCCGGAGCTAAGGGGTATGTCCTACGATGAGAGGTTAAGGGAAATCGACCTGACGACACTGTCTGCCTGTATTATCATGTTCTAGGCCTCCTGTCTGCCTGTATTATCATGTTCTAGGCCTCCTGTCTGCCTGTATTATTAGTTGTTCTGGACGACAAACAAAATGCAGCTGTAATATATACAGACTTTGCCGAACCTTCGATAAGTGCAATTATGTTGTAACAGCATACACAATGCATGCAAAGAGAATAACTGGAAAGTGGAAAAATGTTTTTATATTTTTATTTTCTAACAAATAGAATGTACAAGGTAATAGTAAAGAAAGTTAAGTCAGAGCCCACCATAGGGAAAAAAATGATTGGATGGATAACGAGAACCTTCAACATAGGGGATACCAAGTCAGTGATTTTCCTCTTTAAGTTACTTATTCTCTCTAGGCTGAAATAATGTTGTAAATTAACAGACCCTTGTAAGGCAGGCTGAATTGGAGACCTAGAGAATGTAAAGAGAGGAGTTTCTCCCAACTTTGCGCACATAAATCACTTCCTACAAAAGCAAGAGGCTCGACAGAAATGAAAAGCAGGAGTTCCATGAATACCAACAGACCCTGTGCTGTCGTCAGGAGGGAACTTGATAGGTTCTTCAAGTTAGACTCAAATCAGATGGACCGTGGTTCGTACATTGAACTAAAGTAAAAAACCTGGTTGATCAGGCCTTCATCCACATGAGGCCTAGTGTGCGACCGGACCACAGCTTTTCCTGACGACCATAAACATCTGTAATAGGATAGTCTCATAGTGGAGAATAGTACCTCAACACCGTTCTCTTCTCCACTCTATTCCTATTTCATCATATTCCTCTCGTTTCACATTCGTCTCTATACTTTCCCCTACTCTATCCTTTCCTATTTTTTCTTTGCCTTTTCATATCTTGTACCTTCTTATATCCTTTCTTATTTATCTTCCCTCCTTCCCTATATTCCTTTCTTCCCTTTCTCTCTCGGTTTCTAAATTTTCCTCCATATTTCTCTGTCTTCCACATTCATCTCTCTTCCTCTCCACATTGATTGCTTTTTTCCCTTCACCTCCCCATTCTCTCTCTCTCCCTCCCTCTCGCTTTCTCCTCTCCCCACTGGCAATGAAACAAAGTCAGCCAAGATAAAAAAAAAAAATACATAAAATATTCCCACTAATGACGCTGCGATTGCCCTCGGAAGGGGTGGAGGAGGGGTTAGGGTGGGGAAGCGGTAGGGGAGGAAGACGATGATAAGGGTAGGGGACAGTAAGAAGGGTGGGCAGCCAGATTTACCCCAGATTAAGCCCACTTTCTACTGGATGATTACATGAGTGATTTTCGAGTGTGGTTAATCCTGGTAGCCGAGGTGTGTGTAAGGGGGGATTGACCATATTGTAGAGGGAGGGGGATGGGGTGTGGGAGGACATTGCTGTGGAATTGACAGTTTGTGGGGTGATGCTGCAGGACGCCGAATTGGTAGTGGTTCGCATGGAGGGGTTAGTGCTTCGTAAGTGAGGGTTAACGGTTCGTAAGTGGGGGTAGTGTTTCGTAAGTGGGGGTTAGTGGTTCGTAAGTGGGGTTAGTGGTTCGTAAGGGGGGGTAGTGGTTCGTAAGTAGGGATTGGTTGTTCTTAGCGTTTTTTAAGGAAGGTTAGTGGTTCGAAAGAAAATGTGGAGTTTGTTAGTGAGGTTCTATGGTTCACAGTACTAACGCTTCAAAATAACATATAACAATATATAAAATACTGAGAGGAACTGACGGAGTGGATAGGGACAGAATGTTTCAGAGATGTGACACAGCAACCAGGGGTCACAACTGGAAGTTTTAAAACTCAGTTGATTCACAGGGATGTTAGGAAGTACTTCACTCATTGAGTTGTCAGAAAATGGAACAGTCTGGAGAGTGATGTAGTGGAGGCAGGATCCGTACATAGCTTTAGGAAGAGGTATGATGAAGCTTATAGAGCAGAGAGAGAATGCCCCTATTAGCAACCAGCGAAGAGACGGGGTCAGGAGCTTTGACTCGAACTCTGCACCCACAACTAGGTGAGTACAACTAGATTGAGTACACACACAAGTGGTGGAGGAGGTGCCAATATAGGTTGTGTAGCAAGGTGAGAACTTACCGCCTCTCACTCGCACGTGGAGCCCAGGGCGAACTCGACCACCGGGGACATTCCTACGGGGATAAACACCTTTAAACTCACCTCTGTCGTGCTGTAAATGGCAGTGATGAGGCTGTGGAGCTATAACAGCAGGCAGCAAAGTACAGGTGATGCTGAACACGTGATTAAGGACAGCATGGGAGTCTGGTAGGACGTAGTTAACGCTGCAAAGATTTCCTCTAGGAAATCAAGCGTGTTTGGGCATAAATCCCGCATGTACTTGCGTCTGAATGATGTAGCTTGGAGACACGGCAACATGATAACTTGCTGCCTCCAGTTATATCCATGAAGGTTTGTATCGCTGGTGAAATAATAATCTTCGGAGGCGAGCCTTAGGTTAATTGGGTATTGTACAGGCAGCCTGGATGGTTGCTAGCCCACACCAGGCCGAGGTCTAGTGAGAGAGTTGGGGGGGAACACGTCTTACTGCTGGTAGGTCTGCCCAGTGAGTGGGAATGAACCCCCGCCCCCGAAACAAGTATAGGTATACACAAAAAAAGACAACGACCCAGGCCAAGTATCTATCGACAAGTGCCTTTCACAGTAACTAATTGTTACTGTGTGTGTGTCGTGCCGAATAGGTAAAATTGGTCAATTAGCAAGAACTCATTTAAAATTAAATCCTTTCTAAAATTATTATTTTTTCGTTAGGTTCAGAATGATTTTGAATTATTCATACAAAATTTTCGCTTATTCGTATTTAAAATTGATTTCTATTCGAAACATATATATATATATATATATATATATATATAATATATATATATATATATATATTGGCAATATAATTTCTATATATATATATATATATATGCTTATTCGGCTATTTAAGCCATAAATTGCAAATTTTACCTTATTCGGCCACAACATATATATATATATATATATATATATATATATATAATATATATATATATATATATGATATATGTAAAAATTATAATATATAAATATTATATATATATATATATATATAATATATATAGTATATATATAAATATATGACGGTACAGATGCCAAGGCAGAGATCTGCAAGTAGGCTTAACAATGCTCATATACTATGGACTTGAGAGAATAGGATCGGTAACTCAATCCTTAGCATGAGCAAAGGCCCAGGATCAGACACCTTGAAGGTAGGATGTACAGATGGTCCCTATAGCGGCTGAGCGGACCATCTTAAGACGGTGTAGGACCTTTAGGTAAATGGCTGCAGTAACGAGGTCCTTGTAGAGTTTGACTTTGTGTAGAGATAAATGTATCTCTTGTATGTGTCTAGCATGGGAAGAGAGAGAGAGAGAGAGAGACAGACAGACAGACAGACAGACAGACAGACAGACAGGCAGACAGACAGACAAATATTCGTGCCCTCAGTATGTGTGTGAGAGTTTATGAGAGATATTCGAACAGCAGCCAAGGGAGGTGAGCCTGGAAGTGATAACTAAGACATGTGCAACACTCAGATATCTGGATTCTGAAGACGTTTCGCAAACTAGTGGCTTTATCAATTCAAGGTTCTGAAACTGGAGACAATAGAAGACGAGGTAATTAGTCCCTCAGCGTAGATGTAGGTGCTCACCACCGAAGTCTTGATGAATCTGAAGCACAGGCAGGAAGATGGTAGTTATATAGGAGCCAGATGTGGTGAAGCAGTTGAAGGTGTTGCACATGTGTCTTATTCATCAACTTTTTGGTATTGTATTTATTACTGCTACCGAATTTGGAATTGTTGGTAGTCAGTATTTTTTTGCAGATTTAGTTACTGGGACTATCATGAAAGATTGTAAGAGTTATTGGAAGCATCAAAGGAATGTTGAGTGGTAAGTATTCAACACTCCCTCTACGGGGATTTCTCACAGTGGCTTCGACACTGCTGGTTGATTTTCTAGGTGTGAATATCCAGAGTAGGCAACATCTCACCCCACTGGACGCTTGTCAGTTGATTTCATCTTGAAACACACATTTATATTTCACCAGTTTGTCCGTGAAGATAGAGATGGGAGTTTACTTGGAGTGTGACAAAGTATCGATATCTAAATAACAAAAAAGGCACAATACCGTGACAGGAACAATACACACACAACCCGCACATATAGTGTGACTTTGTAAATGGTCCAAGTCGGACCGAAACGTCGTCGTAGCTCCTCTCTTTTTATATGTGCGGGTTGTGTGTGTATCGATATCTGCCAAAAATTGAGTAAGGATATCAGTAATGACAAAAATGTTGGTATTGTCCCATCACTAGGGTTTACATCACTACTTAAAGCCTCGTCTCTGGGGATTGCTTGTTTGCTATGCATTTTTCTATTTATATTTCAACTTGTTTTCTAGATCTTTCATATGTAGATATGACAGCTACCTGTTTCTTTTGCAAAAAAATAGACAATATAAGTTCATTATCACTTTGCTAGACTATGTTGCAATATTTTGTAAGATGTAAATGAAACTTAAAAACAGGCACCGCAAATAATTTTTTTTTACTATTCTGAATTCAGTGTTAAGGTTTTAAACTTAAGGGAAAAAAAAGCTTCCTAATGATTTTTCAATGGCCAAGTTTAGACGTTTGAACCATCTAAATTTAACAACTGAAGCATTGTTATGTAAAAAAAAAAACCGACATGTATGCAATATACTGATAATGCTTGTCTGATAACTGGAAATTTGGAAAATGCTCAATGTTGCCAGATCTTGTGTCGGATCCTGTATCATGGACCCCCAAGGAAAATAAATCTGGAAAAAAATGGACTACCAGCAATTCCAGATTCGCCAGGAAACTTAAAGGTGGTCGCCGGAGTGTGTCAGCCTTCATTCTATATTTAGAAGCCTAGTATCATTATATTAAAATTATACAATACTAACAAGTTTCTGAATTAGACACATCTGCAACACCTGGTCATTTTTATTTTGAAAACGTTTCGCCAATCAGTGGCTTTTTCGATTCATTACATAATCTCTGTATTGAATTGAAAAACCTACAGGTTGGCGAAACGTCTTCAAAATAAAGATAACTATGTGTTCCACATGTATTTCTTTCATCAAAAGTACCTACAATGTCATCATAACCACAGTATAGTGTTTAACATTGCTCGTGAGTGCTCCATCACACCCTCATTGTCACCATACTCCTCTTGGCTCTATAGCGTGCACAGCAACTCAAACTTGCTCACGTCACCATCAGAAATGAGCCGCCAGGTAAGCTGCGTCGTGGGCACCAGTAGTGCACTTGAGGAACGCCTGGGATTAACGGAGGAGTCATGGAGGACTGGTGGACCCGGGAGAGACATGGATAATGTCGACCACCTCTGTTCGAACCTGATACATGCTCACCGGTCAGAGCAGGTGTAGATACACACACACACAGCCAGGTCTGCATCGACCCCTGCAACCACGATAATAAGTGAGTGCACACAAACACATTATTATTATTATTAAAGGGAAGTGCTAAATTCTTAAGTCATACAGTTCCTAGTGGTAATAAAGTTTGATCCAATAAAGGGGCAATAACTCCCATTCTTTGGATCAAGAGCTCTTCGCCGGAGACAGCTATTCTTGTCATGATAGACTATTGTATTTGGGTGAGGTAAAGAAAGCTTTATGAGAGCGGGTCGCTGATACCATGATCTTGAGACCTTCCACAGGTGAACCATCGGTAAGTTCTAGATGAAGTTCTGAAGTAGTTCTGTTTAATGTCATGCTTTATATTCACTCCCTTCCCTTTCCCCTCTCTTTCTCCACCTATCTCTTTTATTTACACAAGGGTTTTTACAGGTTGGCTTAATAGTTCCTACCTTTATTTACAAACTAAGAGCTGTTACCTTTAACATTCTCTCACACTCTCTCTCTCTCCCTCCCTCCCACCCACCCTCCCTCCGTTCCTCTCCTTCCTTCTCCATTCATCTCCTTTTTTCTCCCCTCTTACCACTCTCCTCAACTCCCAGATCTCCTTCACCTTTCAAGATGGTTTTTAATGTATTTTCTTGTAAAGTTGGTCTCTTGTTTCAGGTGTGATTTATATCTCATGAATCGAGGACTCTCGTAAATTTCTCGCCAAACTTGCTGTGGTATGAAATTCAATTCGCCTGATGATTTTTCTTTGTAAAATTACATTGGAAAGTTTCTATACACTTTCCTGGCCTCCTGAGTGTGTGTGTGTATGTACTCACCTAGTTGTGGTTGCAGGGATCGAGTCACAGGTCCTGGCCCCGCCTCTTCACTGGCCGCTACTCGGTCACTCTGCCCGCTCCATGAGCTTTATCATACCTCTCCTTAAAGCTATGTATGGATCCTGCCTCCACTACATCCCTTCCCAGACTATTACACTTCCTGACAACTCTGTGACTGAAGAAATATTTCCTAACATCCCTGAGGTTCATGTGTGTACTCACCTAATTACTCACCTAATTGTGGTTGCAGGGGTCGAGACTCAGCTCCTGGCCCCGCCTCTTCGCTGTCTGCTACTGGGTCTCTGCTCTCCCTGCTCCATGAGCTTTATCATACCTTGTCTTAAAACTATGTATGGTTCCTGCCTCCACTATATCTTTCTCTAGTCCATTCCACTTCCTGACTACTCTGTGGCTGAAGAAATGTTTCCTGACATCCCTTTGACTCATCTGAGTCTTCAGCTTCCAGTTGTGTCCCCTTGTTTCTGTGTTCCCTCTCTGAAACAACCTGTCACTATCTACCTTGTCAATTCCCCGCAGTATTTTGTATGTCGTTATCATGTCTCCTCTGACCCTTCTTTCCTCCAGTGTTAGTCCTATTTCCCTCAACCTTTCTTCATAAGACAGACCCCTGAGTTGTGGAACTAACCTTGTCGCAAACCTTTGCACTTTCTCTAGTTTCCTTACGTGCTTGACCAGATGTGGGTTCCAGACTGGTGCTGCATATTCTAGTATGGGCCTGACGTACACGGTATACAGTGTCTTGAACGATTCCTTGTTAAGGTAACGGAACGCTAATCTAAGGTTTGCCAGACGCCCATATGCTGCCGCAGTTATCTGGTTGATGTGTGCCTCCGGAGACGTGCTAGGCGTTATACTCACTCCAAGGTCTTTCTCCTTTGCCGAGGTTTGTAGCCTTTGTCCGCCTAGCTTGTACTCTGTCAGCGGTCTTCTTTGCCCTTCTCCGATCCTCATGACTTTGCATTTGGAGGGATTGAATTCGAGAAGCCAACTGCTAGACCAGATGTCGAGCTTGTCCAGGTCTGTTTGCAGCCCTGCCTGGTCCTCTTCCGATGTGATTCTCCTCATTATTTTCACATCATCCGCGAATAGAGACACTTCTGAGTGTGTGTGTGTCTGTGTCTGTCTTTGTGTGTATTTGCGTAAATTCATTATTTATCGCAGTTAGTGTATATAATCATTCTATAATGTATGAAAAATTATAATGAAATAAATTGTTAATAAAATTGAAAGAAAGAAATGTTATATTTTTTCATCCATAAAATCAAGGCATAATTTGGAAGAAATTAATGCTTTGTTTGGTGTTACTGGCTCACTGCTGTGCTTATAATATGTACAGTGATAGTATATGTAAGTGGGTAGAAGGCTACTTGGTCTTGGCTGTTGTATCACTCGCACGTGACAACAAAACTTGTGAAGAAAGCACAAGTTAGCAGGACAAACTTTTGTTTGATACAACGTTTTGCTTTAGTCTTCATAAAACTCTACGCAGAGAGAAACGTCTCAATAAAAGCATATTCTGCAGCATGTCTTTTCCTCACTGCTATTTGAATATACCAAAATTTTTGAATATTCGTTATGTTATTTGACTCAACACATGCATCTTCAGCTAGCACCTTAGTGACTATAATAATGGCATACAATAGCTACAAGTAGATAATTAAGACACAGGTTACACAGTGAGCCATTAGACTTACCACAGTGCCTCTCAATTCTTGCATTCTTGTTTCTACTAGTGGACCTCGCCTCTTCTGTTGGCTTCGAAATTTTCTGTGCCTCACCTTTGGCAGTATATAAGTGTCCATTACGATGTTTCAGCTTCACATTGTTATAGACTGTAGAGCAGACCTCTTCTCCAGGTTGAGGGACTTAACACCTCAGAAGCCTACTCTGTAGGCTACTGACTACACAAGATTCTCTTCATTCTATATTAACTGTGTGACGATTCCACGTAATGTAGTGGATTGGCACAGGCTTAAACCTTCCTCTCCAAAATATAGTTAATTGAAAATTATACTATATTTTACAGATATCTGTTCTTCAATAAAAATATTTTTTGACAAAAACACACAACAGAACGCTGCTGCATTTTTATGTATAGTGGTGGAGGACAAGTGACTAGCAGAGTACGCATGCGCAGTGATATCCCCAACCCAGCACAGACACAGTCTGGCTTTTATTTCATTTTAAAGGATTTATCCTTCCCTGTCGACCTAGTTTATTTCGTCGTACACTCTAGGAGGTCCGTAAGACAGGATATGCCCTGTAGACTTAGTTCATTTGTTAAGGAAATCTGACTCGTTTAGTGTAGTCAGACCTCTGCTGGAAGGCACAGCAAGATGTCGTCTCCTTTGTTTTCTTTGTCGAAATTGGATGCATCAACTTTGTGCTGCTATCCTATTCTGTATGATAGTTATATAATGAGAACAGAAGCTAGCTATTATCCTTGTCATATTCCATCACACAGGGTGGGTCATATACATATGAAGTGTTAAAATCTGTCAGCCTGAGCGGGAGGCTTGAGTAGGGCAGTGAGGATATCGTCAAATATTCCACTAGAGGTTCTGAAGTCACTTGAAGGTGGGATAGCTGATGACACTATAGGTGAACTACAATGGGCGGGCCAAGACAGCAGCGACTACTGGCTTACTCATGCTAGACTCAGTGAGAGGTGAGGAACCAGCGTGTGAGTACCAGTGGTTGTTGAGCCGTGTCTAGGCGGAACCCTCTCACCACGCGATACATCCATAAAATAGTACAAATTATGATCGGATTTCGAGTGAGTTGAGATTCGTATGTGGGTTTGTTGCGGTGCTAGTTTGTGTTGGTGTGATTCCCAGCAGCTGACGGACTCTACAAACACCGCCACCATAACTCATGTGGTAATTGTTCACTGAAATGTTTGCTATATCTTCCAACCGCAAGGTATTTGTTTAACAGTGTTTGAAGAAGGCTTCAGAGGAGCACTGGCGCATGCGCAAACTACAATACATAAACATTTTATTTTATATTTCAAGATTAGTTTTTAACATTAATTTTACATTATATTTACTTTACAATTGTCTTCCCTGTGCCTACCGAATCTCAATAAATTACTTGTTGTTATCCTCATGAATTTGGTTTTGTCACACAATCTTGCCTCATAATTCACTGTCGGCAGTGACAACCTTAGGGCATGTTGTAAGTGTTTTGTCGAGCACAGTTTACTGATGGTGGGCACGCCACTCTGCTCACTCCACTGTCCTGTTCAGCCCTTGGCCCACGGCTGTGGTCTCCCACTAGCTATGACCGGCATCTGGCCCATGTCTAAGAGTTGTAGGCTGCATCTGAGAGCTGTGTATCGCGCCTGAGTGATGTGACTCACGTCTGAGGGTTGTGGCCTGCATATGAGAGCTGTGGCTCACATATGAGGGCTGTGGCCCACATCTAAGGGTTGTGGCCCACGATCTGAGGGTTGTGGCCCACGATCTGAGGGTTGTGGCCCACGATCTGAGGGTTGTGGCCCACGATCTGAGGGTTGTGGCCCACGATCTGAGGGTTGTGGCCCACGATCTGAGGGTTGTGGCCCACGATCTGAGGGTTGTGGCCCACGATCTGAGGGTTGTGGCCCACGATCTGAGGGTTGTGGCCCACGATCTGAGGGTTGTGGCCCACGATCTGAGGGTTGTGGCCCACGGTCTGAGGGTTGTGGCCTTCATCTGAAGGCTTCGACTAACGTCCGAGGGCTGTGACCGACTTCTGAGGGCCGTGACCAACGTCTGAGGGCTGTGACCGACGTATGAGGGTTTTGACCGACGACGTATGAGGGCTGTGACCGACGTATGAGGGCTGTGACTGAAATGAGGGCGGTGGCCCAAGTCTGAGGAATATGGCATGGACATTCAGACTCAGAGTTGATACAAGATACTTTTGTAAAGCTTTGCGGTGGAGCACTACCAGGAGCCGCACATCTTGATTCGAAAATCGATAAATAATAGTCGAATTTCAGTTGTTTGGTTAATTGGGCTTAATTCCTATCGACTACTCAAGGCGTCATTAAGGATCCATGTCACCTGTTCACCACCAATCAGGAATACTTTAATCTCTAAAACAGGGATTAGTGTATATATACACTGAGAGAGAGATATATCTCACGGTGTATATATTCTTGAATTCATGTTTGTACAAGAGACACATTTGTACATTCCTGGGTTATCTGTTATGAGTTTGTGGATCTGGAGACTGTCTTCCCCACGGCCAGGTCTCAGACCAAGCCTCTTAGGTTGGATATGAAATATTACAGGATTAAGAACTATTAAGAAGCATATAGGAGAGTAGAGATATGTGTAAGTAAAATTTTGTAAGATGAAGAATTAGACACATGTGCAACATCTGGGTATCTTTATTTGTAGACGTTTCACCAACCAGATGAGGTAGTCAGTCCCTCAGCCTTGGAGTTGGTGAAGAGCACCGTAGTCTTGAAGGAAGCACAGTCATGGAGCTTGGCGCTTATATACTAGCGACAGATGAAGGACGTGCAGCAGACCAAGGCATTGTCACTGGTAGAATTTTGTAAGATTTACCTGTCGTATTACGTGTTCTTAAGAGAAAAAGAAAACATCAGGACTCCTGTCAGAGTGCAAAATATTATGGGTGAATTCTCTATCATCGCTGCCTCAGCTCTTTGGCCAGCAGAAATCAAATCAAAGTTACGGAAGAGGATACCCCAAAAAAAAAAAAAAAAGTTGCAGCACCCTTCGCCTCAGTGGCGAACACTGAGAACTATTTTTAGTTTCAGATTTTGCCTGGAAATTGAAAACGGCGGAGCGCTGGGAAACCCTGTCTGCTTTTTCTTTCTTTTGATTAAAGACGACGTGATGCTAGGTCGCAAAGTGGTGTGGGTAGGGGATTGTTGCTGGTAGCCACGCTGCAGCTCTACCTGTGTGCCTGGATATGTGTGTTTGTGTATGTATGAAAGTGCGTTTGTATGTGTTTTGTATGTATGAAAGTGCGTTTGTATGTGTTTTGTATGTATGTATTTGTATGTAGGTTTTTGTATGTATGAAAGTGCGTTTGTATGAATGTGTGTATGCATGTGTTTATTTGTATAAAAAGTATGTATGAAAGTGCGTTTGTATGTGTTTTGTATGTGTTTTTATTTATATGTATGTAGGTATATAGGTTGCAGGTGTGGTATAGAGACATGTGGGTTTTTTCTCTGATAAGTCTGTTGTACTTCTGATGCGTCTGTTAATGCTTTCTGGAATCATCGCTCCCGCGGCCCGGTCTCAGACCCAGACCTAAATTTGACAGGAAATATTACAAGTCAGAGAACTATTCCTCCTTAGTGGAACACAAAATCATTGACAAATGTAAACAATAAATATAGTATTCAGAATGAAGGTGTTTGCGTGTGTACTCGCCTATTTGTGTTTGTAGGGTTCATGTCTCTGCTCTTGACCTCTTGGGTACATCCATCCTTTCCATTCATCCACACGCCCCCTTCCCCATCCTTCCCGTCCATGTCCACCTTTTCCTCCCCAGCCCTATACTACAGTTGGTTGGCAAAATATTTTTTTCTCCCAGTTTTCCACGTATGGAACTCAGTGATACTGGAAATCCCTTACCCAGAGACACGACCAATATTGTAATTTTTTTTTCTCACAGAAGCTGGCTTCAGCAGTTACTTTTGCCTGCGACTCTTGTTCCATCCTTTCTCCTTCACCTCCTCCACACCCTCATCCACCTCTTTCTCCACCGTCTTTCCCCACATCTCCTCCACCATTTTCCACTGCCTTATCTTTCATCATCTTCCACAGCCTCCACATTCACACCTTCTCCATCCTTCTTCTCTATCTCCTCATACATAAGTTGGGTTCCCATTCACAACAGTTTGGCTTAAAAACCTCACCCTCCTCGTCTCATCCTCTTTCTGCACATATTAAGATATAGTTAGGATACTCGTAAGGATGTCATCTTATTTTCGAATACACTATCTAGTGATCCTTTTTCTTAAAGGTGTAAAAGCTAGCTTTGGTAGACCAATGGATGCTTAACCAATAAACGTGTAATCACCTGGTTCAGAAACATGTCAGGAGTCAATGTCTTATTTTCTGAAGAATTAAACCTGTTTGAGTGAGAGAGGAGACTTAAACCTGTTTGAGTGAGAGAGGAGACTTAAACCTGTTTGAGTGAGAGAGGAGACTTAAACCTGTTTGAGTGAGAGAGGGGGAATTGAGCCTGTGCATGAGAACATAGAAAAAAAATCAAACCTACAAGAGGTTGCAGAGAGGGTAACTACAATGTATGGGAAATGAAGCTATGTACCAGGAAGTTAAAAATGCGGGTGGAGAGATGGTGGCGGTTGTTAAGTCTCCTCCCTCACTTAAACAGGTTCATGTCTCCTTCCTCACTTAAACAGGTTCATGTCTCCTCCCTCACTTAAATAGGTTCATGTCTCTTTCCTCACTCAAGACAGGTTCAAATCCTCTCCCTCATTCTTACATAGCTTCCATTCCTCTTCCTCGCCCAAACATAGGTTTGATTTCTCTCCATCACCCATACATAGGTTCGATTTCCTCTCCGCACTCATACATAGGTTCGAATTTCTTCCCCGCATAAATATATTCAGATCTCTTCCCTCACCTTTTATATATGTTTGAGTCCCTCTTTCCCTACATAGGTTAGACATGACTAGGTCGAGGGTGGACCCACTCCGTGCTGCAGCTTCCATACCACAGTTTAGTTCCAGCAAGCAGACTTAGACGCTATATATCCGTAAGATTGATTATTGAGTTTCACAGCATAGCTCAGCACGCTCAAATGACTATAGCACTTACAATCAATGAGTGATCAGCGAGTCTTATAGCGTGGACTTGTCGAATTTACTGACTATACGATCAGTAAGAGTGATCATTGAGTCTCATAGCATGGATCTGTCGACTCGACTCACTTAGCACTTTCTTAGCCTCAGCAGTAACCGAATGCCGCAGAATTTTCCCGAGTAATTATTTAGGGTTCAGCATTTGTTAACATTATAACAGTACGTGAACTCCTTCAAGACTCAAATACAGTGAGTCAGTATGTAGTCTCCTTTTGATGATGGAGGGACGTAATGTGACTGTTGAGGCATATCACTTTACTGACGCCCAGGCATCAAGAGTGCTTTTCGTAGGCATTCCCTGCGGCGTAGCTCCCTCTTTCCTCCCTCCCTACTTCCCTCTTCTTTTCCTACCTCCGCTCCTTCCCTGCCTCCTCCCCATCTGTACCCTGTCCTACTCCTATTTCTCTTCTCCCTTTACCCAATTACCCTTCTAGCCTACTCCCCTCCCGTCGTTTCCCTTCATCCAACTCCCTCCCTCCTCTCCCTTTTATCTAACTTCTCTCCCCTCTCTGACAATCATGTTTCAAGGATGCAGCAATAAATTTCGGAATATTTTTCGGTTTCTATTGAGGAATATATGTTAGGTTAAGTTTGTGAGTAAAACAAATAGTGGCAAACATAATGCATTGATAAATATGTCCCCGAGAACATAATGACTTTCTGGGAAAACTTATCAGTAATATATGCAACGTTGGAAAATAACAAAGAATCACCACAGATTAGTAAAAACTGTGAAGGTGGTAAAAGTGTGAGTCAGTATAACAAAAGGAAAGTCAAGAATAAAATATAAAAAAATGGAGAAGAGACCATAGACGATAAAACAAAATAAAACAAGTGACAGTTCCATTAGATAATGAAATAACACAGCCAGAGGAAGTACTTAGCGCAAGATAAACAGTAGATACCTGTGCAGATGGAAGGATCACAAAGCATAGTATGTGTGAGCACAGAAGGAAGGGAAGATGCATCAGTTGGCTTTAGCACGGATAAAACAAACTGTGTAAATATTACACCAAGGGAGTTTGCAGGTATGGGTAAAAATGTAATTACTCAAACCCAAAGAAATACTTCGATATTATAATAAAGAGAAAATGTTGCTTTGAAGAAAGATGTAACTTCTGCCTTCCTGAAATGTGTGAGAACTCACTTTATTTGAATATGTTATGACCTAGCCTGTCCATTATTTTCTCTTGACAGCCAACAAAAGATAGAAACAAACATGTTTTTTAGGCGTGAAGATAAACTAAGTCGAAAGAGGGAAACAATAGTCACAGGCTGGAATATGACGGGAAAACATAGCTAGTTTTTGCTTGCACTGTGTAACTATCAGCTCATTGTGACTATACAATTTTACTAAAATGAAAATGACGATCGTTTCTTTCTAATGTGTGTGTGTACTCACCTTGTTGTACTCACCTAGTTGTGGTTGCAGGGGTCAATTCATAGCTCCTGGCCCCGCCTCTTCACTGGCCGCTACTGGGTCACTCTCCCTGCGCCATGAGCTTTATCATACCTCTTCTTATAGCTATGAATGGAACCTGCCTCCACTACATCGCTTCCCAAACTACTCCACTTCCTGACCACTCTGTGACTGAAGAAATACTTCCTAACATCCCTGTGATTCATCTGAGTCTTCAACTTCCAACTGTGTCCCCTTGTTGCTGTGTCCCATCTCTGGAACATTCTGTCTCTGTCCACCTTGTCAATTCCTCTCAGTATTTTATATGTCGTTATCTTGTGTGTGTGTGTGTGTGTGTCTGTATATGTATGTTTGATTGTATGTTTGGGTGTGCTTGTATGTGTGTGTATGTGTACGTGTGTACTCGCCTATATGTGTTCACTTATATGTGGTTGCAGGGGTCGAGTCTTAGCTCCTGGCCCTGCCTCTCTTCTTGCCGCTTGCCAGCCTCACTCTCCTAGCCTCGTGGGTTCTGTCGTACCTGTTCTTAAAGTTCTATGGAATCTGCCTCCACCACTTCTTCATCGAGGTCATTCTACTTCCTGACTGCCCTGAGACTGAAAATATACTTCCTGACAACCCTGTGACTCATCTGCTTTTTCAACTTCCAGCTGTGCCCCGGAGTACCTATTGCCCGCCTCTAAAACAGCCTGTCCCTGTCATTTTTGTCAATTCCTCTGAGTATTTTGTATTTTGTTATCCTGTCTCCCCTGGTCCTTCTGTCCTCCAGGGTAGTTAGTCAATTCCTTTAGCCTTTCCTCATAGTTGCATGTGTGTGTATGTGTACTCACCTAGTTGTGGTTGCAGGGGTCGATTCATAGCTCCTGGCTCCGCCTCTTCACTGGCCGCTACTGGGTCACTCTCCCTGCGCCATGAGCTTTACCATACCTCTTCTTGTGTTGTGTGTGTGTGTGTGTACTCACATGTGGTTGTATGGGTCAATTCACAGCCCCTGTGTGTGTGTGTTCTCTCCTAGTTGTATTTACCTAGTTAGGTTTGGAAGAGCCTAAACAGTAGGTAGACCAAGTCTTCATCTAATATGTTCCATTAACCACGTCTCTTTAGCTGTCATCTACGTCATGTTGCTCTACCTCGTGCTTTTCCTGGAGTGAGCGATGTTGCAGTGCATATATAGTGATGGAGGTAGCAAGTGACCTCGAGTGAACACTGCAACGATTTTCCTCCTAGAAAACTTTTTAAATTGGTTTAACGAAGACAGATTCAGGAAACTGTGTAATTTTCTGTTTTTATGTCACACTTTTCCCCGGTCTTTACATTTCTTTACGTTTCATTATGATCGTTCTTAGCGTGTCTAATACCATTATTGGTCATGTGTATAGCAATTCTTTTCACTCGAAATACAGACGTTGTTGGTAAAGATGCTGCTAGGTGAGGAGAGGTGAAGGAAAGCAGGGAAGCCAAACAGCATTGGTTAATAGGGCTTAAAGCCATCAACTACACGAGGGTCAGTAAGGCTGCGTGTCAACTATTCCCCACCAGTCAAGAATAATTTTTAATCCCAAAGGAGGGATTAAAGTAAACTCTCATTGTATACCCACCGAGAGATACATATCCCTCGGTGCACATATGCTGTGCCAAACAAAATTGACTTCCCCGGGGTCAACACTACCGACAAGTCTATCTTACCCCCAAACTCTCTCATTATCAATTCTCAAATCGACCCTCACGCACCTGGGTCCACCGTAGGGACTTTATTTGTGTCATACTGGCGTAGTTCACACGATACACTGAGAGGTATACATATCTTAGGGTATTTACTCCGAGAAGTGTATATCAGTTTATATAAACCGAGTACTCTTCTATATATGGTTGCAGGGGTCGAGTCTCAACTTCTGGCCCCGGCTTCCCACTGGCCGCTAATGGGTCTCCTCTCTCTTGGCTGCGTCAGCCCTCTCATAACTGTTCTTAAATCTGTGTATGTATCCTGTCTCTACCATTTCGCTCTCTAGGTTGTTCCACTTCCGAACCACTTTCAGGTTATTTCACTATTTTGTACATCGTTATATCATGTCACCCCTGGTCCTTTTATTTTCCAGTGTCATCAGATTGATCTCCTTTAGTCTCTCTTCACAGCTCATTCTCCTTAGCACACCTTAAGCTTCTTGACATGCTTTATCAGGTCTGGGTTACATACTTGAGTTGCAGATTTCAAGATAGAACTAACATATTCCATATATAGTGTCGTGAATGACTCATTGTTGAGGTTCCTGAGTTTGCTGCAGCAGTTATTCAGTTGATGTACACCTCGGGTGATTTGCTTGGTAATATACAGAACTCCAGATCTTAGTGAGGTTTGGTCACTTGTCAGACCAATCCTGCAGCTTTCCCTGATCCTCTTGTAGTCTTTCTTAGTCTGCTAATGTTTATTCTCATTAATTTCACGTCATCCGAGAACAGGGAGATCTGTGACTCAGTTCTTCCGTTATGTACACAATAAATAATACTGTGGCATGTACTGACCCTTGTGAAACCCTACTGGTCATACTTGTCCATTCTGACACTTCTTCAGACACAACATAGCATTAATTCCTTCCTGTTAGGTAGTCCTTGATGCACTATAGTGCCTTCCCGGTTAATCCTGCCTGCTACACTAACTTTTGCCCCAGTCTCTTGTGCGGTACTGTATCGAACGCCTTACAGTAAAAAAATATGTAGTCCATATATCTCTCTCTCGTTTGCTGCTCTCTTTATCGTTCACTCTCTATCTCTTACCTCATTTCACTATTATTTATGGATTCATTCCTTACCTGGAGTTTACCTGGAGAGGGTTTCGGGGGTCAACGCCCCCGCGGATCGGTCTGAGACAAGGCCTTGTTGTGGATCAGGGTCTGATCAACAAGGCTGTTACTGCTGGCCGCACGCAAACTGACGTACGAACCACAGCCCGGTTGGTCAGGTACTGACTAGGTGCCTATCCAGTGCCTTCTTGAAGACAGCCAGGGGTCTCATGGTAATCTCCCTTATGTATGCTAGGAGGCAGTTGAACAGTTTTGGGCCCCGGACACTTATTGTATTGTCTCTCAGTGTACTCGTGGCGCCCCTGCTTTTCGTTGGGGGAATGTTGCATCTCCTACCGAGTCTTTTGCTTTCATAGGGAGTAATTTTCGTGTGCAAGTTTGGTACTAATCCCTCTAGGGGTTTCCAAGTGTATATTATCATGTATCTCTCTCGCCTGCGCTCCAGAAAATACAGATCAGGGGCCTTCAACCGTTCCCAGTAATTTAGGTACCTTATCGTACTTATGTGTGCAGTGAAAGTTCTTTGTACATTCTCCAGGTCAGCAATTTCGCCTGCCTTGAAGGGGACAGTTAGTGTACAGCAGTATTCCAGCCTAGAGAGAACAAGCGATTTTAAGAGAATCATCATGGGCTTGGCGTCCCTAGTTTTGAAGGTTCTCAGTACCCATCTTATCATTTTCCTAGCAGATGCGGTAGATACATTGTTGTGGTCTTTGAAGGCGAGATCCTCTGACATTATCACTCCCAGGTCCTTCACATTACTTTTTCGCTCTATTGTATGGTTAGAATTTGTCGTATACCCTGATACAGTTTTAATTTCCTCAAGTTTTTCATATCTGAGTAGTTGAAATTTCTCTTCATTGAACTTCATATTGTTTGGAGTGTCCCATTTGAAGATTTGGTGTATGTCCGCTTGGAGTCTTGCGGTGTCTTCGATGGAGGTCACTGTCATAGCAATCAGGGTGTCATCCGCAAAGGAAGACACGGAACTATGGCCTACATCTCTGTCTATGTTAGATATGAGGATGAAGAATAGAATGGGAGCGAGTACTATGCCTTGTGGAACAAAGCTTATCACCGTAGCTGCCTCATACTTTACTCTGTTTACTATTACTCTTTGTGTTCTGTATGTCAGGAAGTTATAGATCCATCTACCAACTTTTCCTGTTATTCCTTTATCACGCATTTTGTGCGCTATTACACCATGGTCACACTTGTGGAAAGCTTTTGCAAAGTCTGTATACTACAACTGTATTTTGTTTATCCTCTACTGCATCCAGGACCTTGTCATAGTGATCCAGTAGCTGGGACCGGCAGGAGCGACCTGCTCTAAACCCGTGTTTCCCTGGGTTGTGTAACTGATGGGTATCTAGGTAGTTGGTGATCTTGCTTCTTAGAACCCTTTAAAAGATTTTTATATGGGATGTTCGTGCTATCGGTCTGTAGTTCTTTGCAATTGCTTTACTGCCACCTTTGTTGAGTGGGGCTATGTCTGTTGTTTTTAGTGAATGTGGGATGGCCCCTGTGTCCATGCTCCCTCTCCATAAAATGCTGAAGGCACGCGCCAGGGGCTTCTTGCAGTTCTTGATGAACACAGAGTTCCATGAGTCTGGGCCTGGGGCGGAGTGCATAGGCATGTCATTTATTGCCTTTTCAAAGTCGTATGGTGTTAGGATAATATCCAAGATTTTTGAGATGATCAAATTTTGGGTCTCTTTCATAAAGAATTCATTTGGATTGTTGACCCTTAGTCTGGGTAACGGCTCGCTGAACACTGAGTCGTATTGGGACTTTAGTATCTCACTCATTTCTTGGCTGTAATCTGTGTATGTCCCATCTCGCCTAAGCAGGGGCCCAATACTGGGTGATGTTTTTTCCCTTAGATTTGGCATAAGAGAAGAAGTATTTTTTTTTTCAGTTTCCTTTATGACTTTTAGTTCTTCCTGCGATTCTTGTCTCCTGTATGATTGCTTCAACTTAAGTTCGATATTTGCAATTTCCTTAACCAGTGCCTCCCTTCGTATTTCAGATATAATGGCCCCTCTCAGCAGCTCTGTGACTCTTCGCCTTCGTCTGCGTCTTTCTCTTTCTAGTTTACATTTTCTTTTTCTTAATGGAATGTGCCTTGAGCAGATCTCAAGAACCACAGAGTTTATTTTTTCTAGGCAAAGGTTTTGATCTGTGTTGTTTAGGATATCTTCCCAGCTTGTTTCATTTAGGACATGGTTGACTTGTTCCCATTGTATGTTTTTGTTATTGAAATTGAATTTTGTGAAGAAACCCTCATGACTGATCACATTTTGCTGGTCTAGAGCCCTGTGCATACATGTCTGTACTTCTATTATGTTGTGATCTGAGTGTATTGTCTTTGATACTGTTATATTACGTATCAGATCGTCGTTGTTAGTGAAGATGAGTTCCAGCGTATTTTCTAGTCTTGTAGGCTCTAATATTTGCTGGTTTAAGGTGAATTTGGTGCAGAAATTTAATAGCTCATGTGTGTGTGAATTTTCATCTGAGCTGCCTCCTAGGGCGATCTCTGCTAAAACATTATTTGCTACACTCCTCCATTTTAGGTGTCTCAAGTTGAAATCTCCTAGTAGCAAGATGTTTGGGGCAGGAGTTGGGAGATTTTCCGGACAGTGGTCAGTTTTCACAAGCTGCTCCCGGAAATACTGGGAAGTTGATTCTGGAGGCTTGTACACCACCACAATGACAAGGTTTTGGTTTTCAGTCTTTACTGCCAAAACTTCAACTACATCATTTGAGGTGTTTAGTAGTTCTGAGCAAATGAGCGACTCTGTGACGTACAGGCCAAACCCCCCTTGTTGCCTGTTTGGTCTGTCGCATCTAAATAGGTTATAACCTGGGATCCATATTTCATTGTCAAAATGATCCTTTGTGTGGGTCTCTGTGAATGCTGCAAAGATTGCATTTGACTCCGTGAGCAGTCCCTTGATGTAAGGAATTTTGTTGTTTTTTGACGGCTTTAGAACCTGTATGTTTGCAAAGACAAATGTTATATTGGTGGAATTTAGGGAGGGTTTTCTTTGCTGGCTCTAATATCTGTTGTTCTGGAGTGGAGGCCAATGATTGTGCCTCTGCTCCAGAAGTGTTTTCAGTTGGTGTAAGATTGCTGTCATTTCTTGCCAGGTGTTCCAATACTTTTCTTCCGATAATTTCCATAACCTTATAGACTATGCATGTCAGTGACACTGGCCTGTAGTTTAATGGAACACAGCTCCACAGTGATGCCAACCACTGGTTTCCTGAAGGTCACCAGGTCAATCCCAATTTTGTTTTAATGCTATCTGCCTCTCTCCTTTTCTTGACAAAGAGACTGTGATTGCTATTTTCCACACCTTTGGCAGCTGACTGTATCAACTGACTTGCTGAACAGTGTGTTTAGTGGTTTACATAGTGCTTCTTCCTCTCTCAGAACCCACGGAGAGATGTCGGGACCCATTGCTTTCGGCGTATCTATCATGCTGAGTAGTTTCTGAGTACAATACCTGTTGGAGCTTTTTTCTCTTAGACCCTCTGATAATGTCCCTGTTTCCTCTTAAGAACACCTCTTTAAATCTTTTGATCAGTTCCTCCTAGACTTCCTGGTCATTCCTTGAGAACTCTCCTCCTTCAGCTTTATTACTTGATACTTCACTGTTGTCTTCCCTGTGATGTGGCTGTATTGGCTTTCGATGCTGCCATACTCAGATTGTCGTAGTCTTTCTTCTTACCCATGTGTATTCGTTTCTGGCTCTTGTGCTCGCTTGTCCGTTCTCCTGTGCTCTTTCCTTTCTGTATTTTTTTACTCTCTCACTTTTAGTTTTTACCTTTCTGACTTTTTGCTGAACCAAAGGTTCATTCTATTCTTACAATTGCTTCTTCTGCTGGTGGGTATGAATTTCTTCTCTGCCTTCCGGCACTTTCCTACTACGTATACAATAATTTCATTCGTTGTCTTTCTATCCAGTTTACTTTCCTACCGCACTCCATTCAGGAATTGATCAGTATACACCGAGGTGTATACAAGTGTAGATACACCGAAAATTGTATATTACTCTATATACTTTTAAAGTTTATGCAGCTATAGGTGTTCAGGAATCGTATAGGAGTACAGGAATTTGTACAGCTATAGAAGTACACAACGCTGTATGACTCTTCTGGGTTTAGCGCTTAAGTTTGATTAAAATAATAATATAGGAGTACAGGAATCGAACAGCTACGGGGTACAGGATCCGTACAGTTGCGGGGGTATAAGATCCGTACAGTTACGGGGGTACAGGATCTGTACAGCTATGGCGTACAGGATCCGTACAGCTACGAGGTACAGGATCCGTACAGCTACGAGGTACAGGATCCGTACAGCTACAGGGGTACAGGATCGGTACAGCCGTGGGAGTAGGTACAACTACACAATCATTAATGCGTGTTGACAGTAGTCAAAAACAATAGCAATATTTTATATGCATTTATACTTCCACTTAAAAAGCAATTATCCTAATGATTTATATATTACAATGGGATGAATTTGCTGTGTAATCACTTGCACTTCCCTCTCCCTCTCCCATTACAACAATTCCTATGTAATTTCACAATTAATTTAGCTTCGATAATAACGTTTGAAGTCTAGGCATGGTATATAGTTTAATAGTTGTTTGAGCTGCTCGTGTAGACGGTCTGTATGTTTTTACAAGATATTTTGCCATTCCTCAACCCGTAAGGTTTACTACTATTTCCTCGGGATATATGCACCGAGAGGTGTGGTAAGACACGTGCGCAAACACTAGGACATATTTATTAAAAAACGTTTCGGTCCTGGGACCTTGATCAAGGTTCCAGGACCGAAACGTTTTCTAATAACTGTCCTAGTGTTTGCTCACGTGTCTTTCTAAAGCAGTTTGTGGGTATCTGTTACTAAGGTTTATACCGTGAAGTGTGTATCTCTCAGTGTATATTCACAGAAAGATTACTCATGTCCCGGTTTTACGAATTAAGGCGTTCTTGACTGGTTGTGAACAGGTGACAGGCAGCCTCAATGACCCTCGTGTGTTGAATGGCTTTAAACTCCCCAGGCTGCGACCCAAACAGTCGGTTAGCACCTGATACCTATTTACTGCTAAGTGAACAAGGGCAAAAGATATGCGGAAACATTTCCAACGTCCACATCCGCTGATGGCCGTGTACCCGGTGCTGATAGCCGTGTATACGGTGCTGATGGCCGTGTACACGGCGCTGATGGCCGTGTACACGGTGCTGATGGCCGTGTACCCGGTGCTGATGGCCGTGTACCCGGTGCTGATGGCCGTATACACGGTGCTGATGGCCGTATACACTGTGCTGCTGATCGTGTACATGGTGCTGATGGCTGTGTACATGGTGCTGATGGCCGTGTACCCGGTGCTGATGGCCGTGTACCCGGTGCTGATGGCCGTATACACGGTGCTGCTGATCGTGTACATGGTGCTGATGGCTGTGTACATGGTGCTGATGGCTGTGTACATGGTGCTGATGGCCGTGTATACGGTGCTGATGGCCGTGTACACGGTGCTGCTGACCGTGTACACGGTGCTGATGGCTGTGTACATGGTACTGATGGCTGTGTACATGGTGCTGATGGCCGTGTATACGGTGCTGATGGCCGTGTACACGGCGCTGATGGCCATGTATACGATGCTGATGGCCGCGTACACGGTGCTGATGGCTGTGTACATGGTACTGATGGCCGTGAATACGGTGCTGATGGCCGTGTACACGGCGCTGATGGCCGTGTACACGGTGCTGATGGCCGTGTACCCGGTGCTGATGGCCGTATACACGGTGCTGATGGCCGTATACACTGTGCTGCTGATCGTGTACATGGTGCTGATGGCTGTGTACATGGTGCTGATGGCCGTGTACCCGGTGCTGATGGCCGTGTACCCGGTGCTGATGGCCGTATACACGGTGCTGCTGATCGTGTACATGGTGCTGATGGCTGTGTACATGGTGCTGATGGCTGTGTACATGGTGCTGATGGCCGTGTATACGGTGCTGATGGCCGTGTACACGGTGCTGCTGACCGTGTACACGGTGCTGATGGCTGTGTACATGGTACTGATGGCTGTGTACATGGTGCTGATGGCCGTGTATACGGTGCTGATGGCCGTGTTCACGGCGCTGATAGCCATGTATACGATGCTGATGGCCGCGTACACGGTGCTGATGGCTGTGTACATGGTACTGATGGCCGTGAATACGGTGCTGATGGCCGTGTACACGGCGCTGATGGCCGTGTATACGGTACTGATGGCCGTGTACCCGGTGCTGATGGCCGTGTACACGGTGCTGCTGACCGTGTACACGGTGCTGATGGCTGTGTACATGGTGCTGATGGCCTTGTATACGGTGCTGATGGCCGTGTACACGGCGCTAATGGCCGTGTACACGGTGCTGCTGACCGTGTACACGGTGCTGATGGCCGTGTACATGGTGCTGATGGCCGTGTATACGGTGCTGATGGCCGTGTACACGGCGCTGATGGCCATGTACACGGTGCTGATGGCCGTGTACCCGGTGCTGATGGCCGTGTACATGGTGCTGATGGCCGTGTACACGGTGCTGATGGCCGTGTACATGGTGCTGATGGCCGTGTATACGGTGCTGATGGCCGTGTACACGGCGCTGATGGCCATGTACACGGTGCTGATGGCCGTGTACACGGCGCCGATGGCCATGTACACGGTGCTGATGGCCGTGTACACGGTGCTGATGGCCGTGTACACGGTGCTGATGGCCGTGTACACGGTGCTGCTGATCGTGTACACGGTGCTGATGGCCGTGTACCCGGTGCTGATGGCCGTGTATACGGTGCTGATGGCCGTGTACACGGCGCTGATGACCATGTACACGGTGCTGATGGCCGTGTACCCGGTGCTGATGGCCGTGTACACGGTGCTGATGGCTGTGTACACGGTGCTGATGGCCGTGTACATGGTGCTGATGGCCGTGTATACGGTGCTGATGGCCGTGTACACGGCGCTGATGGCCGTGTACACGATGCTGATGGCCGTGTACCCGGTGCTGTTGACCGTGTACACGGTGCTGATGGCCGTGTACACGGTGCTGATGGCCGTGTACACGGTGCACATATTCACTGTCATTCATTCAATCACTGTCTTGCCAGATGTATGCTGACATCACAGTTCACATGACCCTCAGAACTGTAACATCCTCACCCATCCTTCAGAGTGTAGGCACTGTTCTTCCCACCTACAGAACTATAACATCCTCACCCATCCTTCAGAGTACAGGCACTGTTCTTCCGATCTACAGAACTATAACATCCTCTCCCATCCTTCAGAGTACAGGCACTGTTCTTCCGATCTACAGAACTGTAACATCCTCACCCATCCTTCAGAGTACAGGCACTGTTCTTCCGATCTACAGAACTATAACATCCTCTCCCATTCTTCAGAGTGCAGGCACTGTTCTTCCGATCTACAGAACTGTAACATCCTCACCCATCCTTCAGAGTGTAGGCACTGTTCTTCCCACCTACAGAACTATAACATCCTCTCCCATCCTTCAGAGTGCAGGCACTGTTCTTCCGATCTACAGAACTAAAACATCCTCTCCCATCCTTCAGAGTGCAGGCACTGTTCTTCCGATCTACAGAACTGTAACATCCTCTCCCATCCTTCAGAGTGCAGGCACTGTTCTTCCGATCTACAGAACTATAACATCCTCTCCCATCCTTCAGAGTACAGGCACTGTTCTTCCGATCTACAGAACTATAACATCCTCTCCCATCCTTCAGAGTGCAGGCACTGTTCTTCCGATCTACAGAACTGTAACATCCTCACCCATCCTTCAGAGTGCAGGCACTGTTCTTCCGATCTACAGAACTGTAACATCCTCACCCATCCTTCAGAGTGCAGGCACTGTTCTTCCGATCTACAGAACTGTAACATCCTCACCCATCCTTCAGAGTGCAGGCACTGTTCTTCCGATCTACAGAACTGTAACATCCTCACCCATCCTTCAGAGTACAGGCACTGTTCTTCCCACCTCCAGGACTCAAGTCCGGCTAACTGGTGTTCACTGAATTTCTCGATATTATTATTTTTATCAGTATTAGTATTATATTCATGGAAAAGCGCTAAACCCGGAAGAATCATGCAGCGCCTGTTATTTTCAGCTGCGTCACCGGTAAAGCCTGACATTACACAGTAAATCAAGCACAACACGACTGTATTAACACGTTGGATAAGACATTCTAACAAGACTTTATTTCAAGCCACACATAACCCACACACACGCTCATATATCCTCTATATTTGACTTCAAATGACACCCTTTTGAGTTTATAAACGCAAATTTGTCGTCATAGATTGGTGGAGGGAACGTTGCTGTGCTAGTCCCACTTCTAGCAACAACAACCTGACTGGTCAGGTTGTGCTCCTAGTCCCACTTCTAGCAACAACAACCTGACTGGTCAGGTTGTGCTCCTAGTCCCACTTCTAGCAACAACAACCTGACTGCTCAGGTTGTGCTCCTAGTCCTACCTCTAGCAACAACAACCTGACTGGTCAGGTTGTGCTCCTAGTTCCACTTCTAGCAACAACAACCTGACTGGTCAGGTTGTGCTCCTAGTCCTACCTCTAGCAACAACAACCTGACTGGTCAGGTTGTGCTCCTAGTTCCACTTCTAGCAACAACAACCTGACTAGTCAGGTTGTGCTTCTAGTCCCACTTCTAGCAACAACAACCTGACTAGTCAGGTTGTGCTCCTAGTCCCACCTCTAGCAACAACAACCTGACTGGTCAGGTTGTGCTCCTAGTCCCACCTCTAGCAACAACAACCTGACTAGTCAGGTTGTGCTCCTAGTCCCACCTCTAGCAACAACAACCTGACTGGTCAGGTTGTGCTCCTAGTCCCACTCAGCAACAACAACCTGACTGGTCAGGCTGTGCTCCTAGTCCTACCTCTAGCAACAACAACCTGACTAGTCAGGTTGTGCTCCTAGTCCCACTTCTAGCAACAACAACCTGACTGGTCAGGTTGTGCTCCTAGTCCTACCTCTAGTAACAACAACCTGACTGGTCAGGCTGTGCTCCTAGTCCTACCTCTAGTAACAACAACCTGACTAGTCAGGTTGTGCTCCTAGTCCTACCTCTAGTAACAACAACCTGACTAGCCAGGTTGTGCTCTTAGTCCTACCTCTAGCAACAACAACCTGACTGGTCAGGCTGTGCTCCTAGTCCTACCTCTAGCAACAACAACCTGACTAGTCAGGTTGTGCTCCTAGTCCCACTTCTAGCAACAACAACCTGACTGGTCAGGTTGTGCTCCTAGTCCTACCTCTAGTAACAACAACCTGACTGGTCAGGCTGTGCTCCTAGTCCTACCTCTAGTAACAACAACCTGACTGGTCAGGCTGTGCTCCTAGTCCCACCTCTAGCAAAAACAACCTGACTAGTCAGGTTGTGCTCCTAGTCCCACTTCTAGCAACAACAACTTGACTGGTCAGGTTGTGCTCCTAGTCCCACCTCTAGCAACAACAACCTGACTAGTCAGGTTGTGCTCCTAGTCCCACTTCTAGCAACAACAACCTGACTAGTCAGGTTGTGCTCCTATTCCCACCTCTAGCAACAACAACTTGACTGGTCAGGTTGTGCTCCTAGTCCCACCTCTAGCAACAACAACCTGACTGGTCAGGTTGTGCTCCTAGTCCCACTTCTAGCAACAACAACCTGACTGGTCAGGTTGTGCTCCTAGTCCCACCTCTAGTAACAACAACCTGACTGGTCAGGTTGTGCTCCTAGTCCCACCTCTAGCAACAACAACAGCCTGACTGGTCAGGTTGTGCTCCTAGTCCCACTTCTAGCAACAACAACCTGACTGGTCAGGTTGTGCTCCTAGTCCCACCTCTAGTAACAACAACCTGACTGGTCAGGTTGTGCTCCTAGTCCCACTTCTAGCAACAACAACCTGACTGGTCAGGTTGTGCTCCTAGTCCCACCTCTAGTAACAACAACCTGACTGGTCAGGTTGTGCTCCTAGTCCCACCTCTAGTAACAACAACCTGACTGGTCAGGTTGTGCTCCTAGTCCCACTTCTAGCAACAACAACCTGACTGGTCAGGTTGTGCTCCTAGTCCCACCTCTAGCAACAACAACCCGACTAGTCAGGTTGTGCTCCTACTCCCACCTCTAGCAACAACCTGACTAGTCAGGTTGTACTCCTAGTCCCACCTCTAGCAACAACAACTTGACTGGTCAGGTTGTGCTCCTAGTCCCACCTCTAGCAACAACAACTTGACTGGTCAGGTTGTGCTCCTAGTCCCACTGCTAGCAACAGCAACCTGACTGGTCAGGGATAAGCTTACGGAGGACTGAGGCTCCGTGACCTGACTGTGGCCCGGGTCACAGAGGCTCAATCGTCATAATGTTCCTCTCCTGAGTGCGGGTTTTTTGATGAATTGTTCCACCCACGGCACTGCGATTTTTTCTTTTTCTCCTCATCCACTCCTTACGCTCAGTGACCCACACGGGTTTAGTGCTTCGTGGAATTCATTTTGGAAAATGCCTGTGTAAGTCATTCTCGCGCCACCAGTGACGGGCGTACTGATTTGAATGCTTGACGGGGCTCCTCACGGTTATGTTTTTTTCAAGTTTAATTAAAACCTTTCGACTACACAACGGTCATTAAGGCTGCATGTCACCTGTATACCAAAGGTCAAGAATACAATAATCCTTAAAATAAAGATTAAAGTAAACTCTCAGCTTACATACATTGAGAGATACACACCTGTGTATATTCTCCGAGGATACACATCTACGTATATTCTCCGAGAATACACACCTCTCTCTCTGTATATACACTGAGAGACACACCTCTTTGTGTATATATCCTTGACTATACCCATTTACAATGGGAGACGTGGAATATTCAAACGGTCTAGGAAAGAACTTCATATATTTTTCATAGAAGCCTTTTTATCTACTCTGAGACTATGGGTCCCCACAGTTTGCGCTAGAGAATGGACTCACATCTATCTAATACAGTGACGATTGGCAGGAAAAGTAGTCTCTTTTTAAACGTCTCAAGGTAAGACTTTAAGATTAAGGAAAAATTTTTTGTCGTCCCCTTCCTTCCCTTCGTTTCGCTTATTAAAGCTCTCTACTATTTCGTCCCCCCCTCGTTATTTTTTCTCCCCCTCCACCATCAGCGGCGCCCCCACCCCCGCGCCAACAGCAGACGCTATAAAAATAACAATATACTTTGAAAACGTATACCGGAACCAAAATTTCCCACGACCCTCCTGGGTCACTAACCCGAGGACCTACGTGGTCAGACTTTTATACCTGGCTGCCTCGAAATATAACCCCGTGGCTCGTTTTAACATTCAGGTCAAAAAAATTGCAAGCTGGTCGAAGAGTAAATGGTTGCCGGGAAAACGATTGCCGAGACATAGTCGACTGGAAAGTGGTCGACGGGAGATGGTAGGCAGCTACTGTAAGTTGTGACTAGATGATGATAGACAGCCAAGTGGTTGAGCAAGAGCCTGTGGTCGTCTAGTGTTTATAAGTGTGTCTCAAGACATGAAAGTGTCAAATATGCAGCTCCTAGTTTACACTGTATACTCATGTTTTTATTTATTCTGCTTTATGTCATGGAATATGACTCTCTCCTCAAGACCATGCTAGAGAGTGTATTGAATCTTTCCCTCGAAGATGGACAGTGGTTGCAAGTCTCACTTCCAGTCAGGCTTGGGGGGCTGGGAGTACGCAAATCCTCCCAGATTGCCTTACCAGCTTTCCTATCCTCTTCCATAGCATCAAATTAGCTAATAAAACAAATTCTTCCGGACAACCTCAGTGATTCAGCAGGAATACAAGACCCTAGCTATGCCAGTGCCATCACTGAATGGGAGACTTTTGCTGCTCCAGCACCAAAACCTAGTGCAGAACTGGCCTACAAACAGTCAAGCTGGGATGGCCCCATCACTGAAAAGATGCTTGCCAACATGCTTAGGGCTGTAACATCAGACAGGGAGACTGCCCGTCTCCTAGCTGTGAGTACACATCACTCTGGGGACTTCCTCCAAACAGTTCCCATTTCGGCCATGGGAACACGCCTCGACCCTAAGACCCTCCGCATTGCAGTGGTTCTGCGCCTTGCTGCCCCAATTCACACGGAATATACGTGTATTTGCGGCGATGTGCAAGCCGACCAATATGGTCTACATGGTCTAAACTGTTCCAAAACCAAGGGCTGGCATGCAAGACACAATGAAGTCAACGACATCATAAAGATAACCCTTGCTTCAGCTGGATGCCCAGCAGAGAGAGAGCCCTGATCACTAGCAGCCAACAATACCCACAACCCAGCAAACCGCCCCGACGGGATCACCATCTATCCTTGGAAGAATGGCAAGCTCTTAGCATGGGACTATACATGTGTGTCGACACTGGCTGACACCTACATCCGTCACAGTGTCGGGCGACAGGGAGGAGCTGCTGACCACAGGGAGGAGTACAAGATCGGCAAGTACAGGGACATAAGCCAACAGTATCAATTTGTCCCAGTGGGATCAGAGACCTTGGGAGCATGGGGAAAAAATGCAACACGTTTCCTTAAAGAATTGGGTTCCAGACTCATCGACACCACCAGGGACCCAAGGGCAGCCACTTTCATGTTCCAGCGCCTCAGCGTGCCCCAGTATGCATGCTGCATACTGGGCTCGCGTCTGGCTTCGGAGGAGCTGGAGGAGATTCATAATCTTTGATATATTGTACCATTGTATTCATGTTCATGTTTGTGTTTTCTGTCAATGTATTCCGTCTATTAATAAAGCACTTATATAATATATATAGGGGGTGGTAGGAGAAGAAAATATTCAAACAGCTCCGGGGAGAACCTCGAGTTTTCCCTGAGGTACGTTTATCGTTTTCTTTGAGGATGAGGGTCCCAGTAAAGTTCTAGAGGTGGTACCTCCCTATATATATATATATATATATATATATATATATATATATATATATATATATATATATATATATATATATATATATATATAGACCCTCGGTTTTCGTTCACCTCCAAACTCGAACAAGTATGTAAGTGTATTTTTGTAAGAGCTTTTGAAAGTGTATTTTGGGGTCTGAAATGACTAATCTAACTTACATTTGTATTTATGGGAACAAATTCGTTCGGTAACGGCACTTGAACAGCATTCTGGAAAGAATTTTCAACGAAAACCGAGGGTCCACTGTATACATATAATGTGCATAATCGCAAACAGGCGATTTTAACAATGCAGAACAAGTCACATGGGGATGGAAATGCTCAAGATCTTTCGTACCCCGTTCGTCGTCAGGAGCAGTGAGATGTAAGGCTACCAACAGATAATAGCAGGAAAAATTCTCTCTAAGGATTTCCATCCCCATGTGGCTTGCTCTTTATATATATATATATATATATATATATATATATATATATATATATATAATATAATGTATTTGCGAGGAGAGTATTAATGGTTGACTGGTCACCATAGTAAACACTTGTTATGGTGTAGGCTCACTATATCATCTATACTGTCATAAATACTATCATCTGTATATCATCTATACTATCATCTATATATCATTTATAATAACATCTATACTATTATCTATATATCATCTATACTATAGGTGATATATTAAGTTAGACAGTCACTATAATGGCTCCTTATTATGTACATTTGTGTGATGCTGAATTATTGATAGTGGACTGATACATGGGCGACTGGCGTGTGTTGTGTGTGTGTTGTGTTTGTGTGTGTGTGTGTGTGTGTGTGTGTGTGTGTGTGTGTGTGTGTGTGTGTGTGTGTGTGTGTGTGTGTTACTTTATTGGTCTGGGTTACCCAATTTGTCACCACTAGTTGCTGGGATTTAGTGGCCACCTGGCGGAACACCTGATAAAGGGGTTGAGGGAAGGGGGGCAGGGTGTAACGGGGAAGGGGGTGACTTGTGGGTGAAAGGTGAGGGAGAATGTTAAAGGGATAAGAGTGGGGATTGCGTGAAAGGGTAAGAGAAGAATGTTAAAATGTAGGGGTAAGAGTGAGTGAGGGTTAAGTGGGTAGTTAAATCAGGAGCGATATCTAGGATTGACTCTCAGACTTCCTATGATCTCTTTCGCTCTGATTGCCTCTACTCTCCAAGGCGCTGTAATAATACTAATAATAATGATGATAATAATAATAATAATAACAATCCACCTCTCTCTACACACTAAGTGGGGATGCTAGGAAGCTTGCTTAATCTTTTGACGCAGAAATGATATTTCGAAAAACAGGGCTACCTGACGTTTAGCCTGATACGATTCCGGAAATCACCGCCTCCGCAGCCCGGTCCCAGTTGACCAGGCCTCCTGGCTGATGGCCTCTAGACAGGTTGTTGGTGTAAGCAGCACGCAATCAGACGTGACGTCACAGCCCGGCTGCTCAGATACTGACTTAAGGAACTTATCCAGTTCCCTTTTGAAGACAACTAGATGTCTGTTGGTAATTCTTCTTATGGATAAATGAAGGACGTTGAAAACTCTTCGTCCCTTTATACTTATAGAGTTAGCCGTTAGTGTACGCACTGCACCCCTGCTTCTTTTGCTCTTGGGAGTAATTTCGTGTGCAGATGTGGAACCAATCTTTTTTTTCCCTTCGGAGTTTTGTAGCCTACGTTTCAGGGAGCACATTTCAAGGGCCTTCAGGCATTCCCAATAATTTAGGTGCTTGACTGAATTTATGCACGCAGTGATGGGTCTGTACATTCTCCTGTTCTGCAATTTCGCCTGCCATACAAGGACCTGTTGGTGTGCAACGATATTCCATTCTATAGAGAACAAGTGACTCAATGAGTAACATCACTGGCTTGGCATCTCTTTTTTTGAAGGTTCTAGTTATCTAACCTATTAGATTCCTTACCTTTATGATAGATACAACACTTTTGTAATCCTGGAACGTTATATCTTCCTATAATAACATTCTTACAGTAGCCAACATACTACCCTTACTGTACTCGTTGTTTATATGATTACAATTTCTGGAAAAACAGACATATGCAGTGTAATGAGATCCTTTATTAACTACGTCTCGCCCACACAGTGGACTTTATCAAGTCACAAACAGATCTTCCTGGGCAAGAGTACATGAGTACTCTATACCATAACATGAGTTCTCCACCTGGAGAGTCAGGTGGAGAATGTTATACCATTTATCTCCATTACAATTTCTGGCTATTGGCGTTGAAATTTCGCATTTATTTTATTGTATTTATGAAAACTGTAAACTTATTCAAGTCCTGAACGTTGCATAGCGGCAAGAAACGAAAGCTGTGGTCCTCAACAAACACATTAGTCTTGTAAAGAAATATTTATCATAAAAAGCGCCATGCACAAGTATTCAACATACAAAAAGTATCGATCACACAGAAAAAAATGCTTGCAACAAAAGTGCATTCGTCATATGTAATCCAAAACTCATTCCATGTCAAAACCCACAAATCAGTCACAAAAATTGCTGGGGTGCAGGATCAGGGCCAAACCCCCCACTTCACGATACGTATTGGAAAAAATCGTTTTAGGTGTCAAAATCTGCATTATCATTATAATTATGTAGAAGCGCTAAGCCCATAGGGGGAGGTTACACAACACCTCTGTAATGGGAGGTACTATATCACATTTCATCCAAGAGGTGTGAGTGGGTCAGAGACTTGAGTATGTCGGAGGCTTGAGTGGGTCAGAGATGTATGTCAGAGGTGCGTGTGGGTCGGCGATAGTGAGGCTTGAGGAACCTGTGTTGTCAGTCGTGTGTTGTTGACAAAGCAGTCAGCGTGGCTTGTTTGGTGTGGGTTGGCAGGCACCCCGGGAGCTATTGTGTGTTACCTGGAGAGAGTTCCGGGGGTCAACGCCCCCACGGCCCGGTCTGTGACCAGGCCTCATGGTGGATCAGGGCCTGATCAATCAGGCTGTTACTGCTGGCCGCACGCAGTCCAACGTACGAACCACAGCCCGGCTGGTCAGGTACTGACTTTAGGTGCCTGTCCAGTGCCTGCTTGAAGACAGCCAGGGGTCTATTGGTAATCCCCCTTATGTACGCTGGGAGGCAGTTAAACAGTCTTGGGCCCCTGACACTTATTGTGTTGTCTCTCAACGTGCTAGTGGCATCCCTGCTTTTTCATTAGGGGTATGTTGCATCGTCTGCCGAGTCTTTTGGTTTCGTAGGGAGTGACTCTCGTGTGCAAGTTTGGTACTAATAATGTATCTCTCCCGCCTGCGTTCTAGGGAGTACAGGTTTAGGAACTTCAAGCGTTCCCAGTAATTGAGGTGGTTTATCGCAGTTATGCGTGCCGTGAAGGTTCTCTGTACATTTTCTAGTTCAGCTGTGTGTAGTTACTTGATGTCAAAGGCACTTGTCGATAGATACTTGGCTTGATATAATTTTTTTTTGTGTGTGGTGTAGTTAATGTTGGTGTGTGTGTACTCACCTAATTTTACTCACCTAATTGTGGTTGCAGGGGTCGAGACTTACCTCCTGGCCCCGCCTCTTCACTGACCGCTACTAGGTCTTTCTCTCCCTGCTCCATGAGCTTTATCATACCTCGTCTTAAAGCTATGTACGGTTCCTCCCTCCACTACATCACTTGACTATTCCACTTCCTGACAACTCTATGACTGAAGAAATACTTCCTAACATTCCTTTGACTCATGTGTGTGTGTGTGTGTGTTACTGCACCTCCGTCTCCCAACTATGAGGTATTGATGACCAACTGGCTACCTAATGTCTGCTACGCCATACTCGGAAAACCTGCAAAGTTACTAAGAATTTTTTTTAAATTCACATTATTCATGGTCTCAATGATGGATTATTGAAGTGTGTGTGAGAGAGAGAGAGAGAGACAGACAGACAGGCAGACAGGCAGACAGAGAGAGAGACACACACACACAGACGCAGAGACAGAGGTAGGTAGGTAGTATTGACGGGGTTACTGAGGTCGGTTTTCATGTATTGAATGAGAACACATCTTCGTGACTTGACAGGTCATGTCTACACACAACCCCCAATAGTTCCTCACAGGTCTCCCGCTCTCCCAACCCCAACGTACCCCCCAGACCACAGTTTTAGAAAAGAAGTTGAAGGTTTGGTATACAAATGCGGACGGAATAACAAGTAAATGTGAGGAGTGGCATGAAAAATTCAAGGACATCATAGCACTCACAGAAACGAAACATACTGGGATGATAACAGACACGATCTTCGCATCCGGATATCAGATCCCGAGGAAAGATAAAGGGAGCAGAGGGGGAGGAGTTACACTGCTCATTAAAAACCGATGGGGATTTAAGGAAATGGAAGGAATGGATGGAATAGGCGAAAGGGACTACAGAGTAGGAACAATTCAGTCTGGGGCCCTAGGATGGTAATTGCAGTGATGTACAACCCGCCACAGAACTGCAGGAGGTCAAGAGAAGAATATGAAGAGAGCAACAGAGCAATGGTGGACACACTAGCTGAGGTGGCTAGAAGAGCTCACACGAGTAGAGCAAAGTTACTAGTCATGGGTGATTTCAATCACAAGGAGATTGACTGGGAAAACCTGGAGCCACATGGGGGTCCCGAAACATGGAGAGCCAAAATGATGGCTGTGGTACTGGAAAACCTCATGCATCAACATGTTAGGGACACTACCAGAGAGAGAGGTGAGGATGAACCAGCAAGAATGGACCTCGTATTCACCTTGAGTAGTTCAGACATCAAGGATATCACATACGAAAAGCCCCTCGGAGCTAGTGATTACGGGGTTCTAAGCTACAAGTGGAGAGGGTAACAGGAGTAGCATGGGTGGGAAAAGCCAAACTACAAAGGGGGGACTACACAGGCATGAGGAACTTCCTGCAAGAGGTTCACTGGGAAAAGAATTGGTAGGAAATCAGTAAATGAAATGATGGACTATGTGACAACAAAATGCAAGAAGGCAGAGGAGAGGTTTGTTCCCAAGGGCAACAGAAATAATGGGAAGACCAGAACGAGCCAAAGATGTAGGGAGGCAAAAACTAAGTGCGGTAGAGAATGGAAAAAGTACAGAAGACAATGGACCCAGGAAAATAAAGATATTAGTCGAAGAGCCAGAAACGAGTAGGCACAGATAAGGAGAGAGGTCCAGCGACAATACGAAAACGACATAGGATCGAAAGTCAAGTCTGACCCGAAGCTGTTGTATAGCCACATCAGGAGGAAAACAACAGTCAAGGACCAGGTAATCAGGATGAGGAAGAAAGGTGGGGAGTTCACAAGAAACGACCAAGAAGTATGTGAGGAGCTCAGCGTGAGAGTTAAAGAAGTATTTACAGTGGAGACAGAAAGGACTCCAGAAAGTAAGAATATACCAACAAGTGCTGGATGAAATACACACAACCGAGGAGAAGATGAAGAAGCTGCTAAGTGAACTTGATACCTCAAAGGTGGTGGGACCGGACAACATTTCCGTGGGTCCTTAGAGAGCAAAGATGCTCTGTGTGCCACTAACAACAATTTTCAACACATCCATTGAAACTGGGCAACTACCTGAGGTATGGAAATGGCAAATGTAGTCCCAATTTTTAAGGAGACGGACACGAGGCATTAAACTACAGACCAGTGTCACTGATGTGTACAGTATGCAAAGTCACGGAGAAGATTATCAGGAGAGTGGTGGAGCACCTAGAAAGGAACAAGCTTATAAACGACAATCATCACGGTTTCAGGGAAGGGAAATCCTGTGTCACAAACCTACTGGAGTTTTATGACAAGGTAAAGGAAGTAAGACACGAGAGAGAGGGGTGGGTAGATTGCATTTTCTTGGACTGCGATGCCTTCTACACAGTTTCTCACGAGAGATTAGTGCAAAAGCTAGAGGATTAGGCATGCATAACAGGAAAGGCACTGCAATGGATCAGAGAATAGCTGACAGGGAGGCAACAACGAGTCATGGTACATGACGAGGTGTCATAGTGGGCGCTTGTGACGAGCAGGGTTCCACAGGGGTCAGTCCTAGGACCAGTGCTGTTTTTGGTATATGTGAATGACATGACGGAAAGGATAAACTCAGAAGTGCCCCTGTTTGCAGATGATGTGAAGTTAATGAGGAGAATTAAATCGGATGAAGATCAGGCAGGATTACAGAGACCTGAACAGGATGCAAGCCTGGTCCAGCAACTGGCTCCACGAATTTAACCCCGCCAAATGCAAAGTCATGAAGATCTGGGAAGGGCAAAGAAGACCGTAGACAGAGTATAGGCTAGGGGGCCAAAGACTGCAAACCTCACTCAAGGAAAAGGATCTTGGGGTAAGTATAATACCGAGCACATCTTCTGAGGCGCGCATCAACCAGATAACTGCTGCAGCATATGGGCGCCTGGCAAACCTAAGAATAGCGTTCCGATACCTCAGTAAGGAATCGTTCAAGACTCTGTACACCGAGTACGTCAGGCCAATACTGGAGTATGCAGCACCATCGAACCCGGGCCCTCCGTGTGTGAAGCGAGAGATGTAACCACCAGGCCACCGACACTTAAGGACAGGAGGGTTAGGGGAGATATGATAACGACATATAAAATACTGCGAAGAATTGACAAGGTGCACAGAGACAGGACGTTCCAGAGATGGGACACAGAAACAAGGGGTTACAATTTGAAGTTGAAAACTCAGATGAGTCAGAGGGATGTTAGGAAGTATTTCCTCAGTCACACAGTTGTCAGGAAGTTGAATAGTCTGGCAAGTGACGTAGTGGAGGCAGGAACCATACATAGTTTTAAGACGAGGTTTGATAAAGCTCATGGAGCAGGGAGAGAGAGGACCTAGTAGCGATCAGTGAAGAGGCGGGGCCAGGAGCTATGACTCGACCCCTGCAACCACAACTAGGTGAGTACAACTAGGTGAGTACACACACACACACATACACACAAAGGTCGGCAGTTGGACGAGATATAATTGCTAGGTAGGTTGCTACCAATCCCTGGGATAGCAGGGATTCAGCAAAGGGCAGAGGCAGCGAAAGGAAAAAAAATGGACAGGAAAAAGTGATAGGTATATTATAGAGCATTCAGTACGAAGGAAGAGAGAGGGAGAGAGCTGCCGCTTCACAGAGCTGTAGCTACAGTGAATATTACCTCCTGGGGAATTTTTTACCAGATATTGAGGTGTCATGTATTTAAAGATTTTGACCGTGTGTGTGGAAGTTGATTTGGTGGTTGTTGATGGTGGGATTGCTGTTGGTGTAGTGGTTGTGGAGATGGTTGTTGAAGGTGTGATGGCGGTTGTTGTAGGTGTGCTGGTTATTGTGGTTGTTGTAGTTGTGGTGACTCCTGCAGTGTATGGAATCTCTTGTCAGATCTACTAGGCTTTTGCTACTGGTTGCCCGCTGGCCCTCATACCCATCACTGCCTTGTTGATCTGGCACTTGGTGGAGGCATTTGTCTGGTTTCCTCTAGAAGATGTCTGCATTGGTGTGAGATTCGTCTGTAGAAACCAGTGTTTCTACAGACGAGTCTCACACCAAAGGGTCATGATAACCTTCCTAGTGCATGGAAATACAGCCAAGGTGCAGTGGTTACAGCACTGGCCTCCTCATTCTAGAACTGGTTTGCCATGGGTTCAAACCCTGGCCGTTCTGTGAATTGCTGACACTTAACTAAAAACCTGCACATGGAACCTTATGAAGAAGTTTCGGTCTGTCCTGGACCACTGTCAGGTCACAGGTGGTCCAGGATAGACCAAAACGTCGTCATAAGGTTTCTCTCTCAGGTGCGGGTTTTTGGTGAATTGTTCCAAAGTATTGTGACGTTATTCTTGTTTACACTCGAGTTATTGCCATTTTATGCGAATTATGGTAGCAAGAGTGCATGGGCAGAAAAAAAAACTTTTATTTTAACACTACATTTCGCTCTAAGTAGAGTTTTTTAAATCTTTTTCGACTTATAAAAGCTGTACTTGTTGGGCAGTCTTGTGTTTTCGTCCGCCGAGTGAGACATAGGAGAGGAAGCAGTGAGTGGGTGGGTGACCGAGGCAAGGATTAGCTGGTGATGAGTATTGTGAGAGGGAGCGTTAATGGTGGGGTGGAGAATGTATGTAAGGTCTGCTAGTGAGCTCCCTGGCTAGTGGCCCTGGCCACCTTCTGATAGATTTGAGCACATATTGCCAATCAAGTATTTTATCTCCACCTTTCCTGACTCTTCTTATTAAGTAAGCTTTTATTGGTACTACTTAAAAGCTTATTGTGTAAACTGCATTTTTTTACCATCATCAATACTCAATTTTCTGCGCTGTTGGTGCCAGTACGCTATTTGGATTACGCATTTTTTAACGACTCTGGACGATGTTACTGGTCTCTCATGAAGCCAGTTTGGAGCGGAGGTTGAGTGTGAGAATTTAGGTACTGACATGGTGACTGGCACCTAACGAGTGGTTATCTTTACATTTGGCACAAGGATACCTGTAGGTTACCTGTAGAACGGTCCCAGACTAGGCCTCTCTGGCTGTTGTATCGTGTGTAACACATTGTAGAGAATATAACACACAGTTTAGTGGGCACTTACACAGTGTGTTGGGTAGTAACTGTGTAGTGGGCACTCACACAGTGTGGTGGAGACATCACATAGTAGCGGAAACATCACATAATGTAATGGAGACATCACACAGTGTAGTGGATGCACACAGGATATCGTCAAGCATTCCACTAAGGGTCAAAGCTACAGTAGCTTCCAAGGTTTTCGTTGTAGCAGAGCTGGAGATCTTTTACATGAGAATTATAATCTCTTAGGATAGTCTAACCCCACACGGGAGAAATAGAATTTATGAATATACCTTCATCATTATCATTAGTCTGATAATTTGCTGTGTTGGGGAGGAGAGGAGGAGGAGGAGGAGGAGAGTTGAGGGTGTGGGGAAGACGTTTGGGGTAGAAGAATTACTTTTCACCATCAGTCCAGAAACTCTTCAAACCCATAATATCCGTGTGCTGGGCCGACAATCCGTGAACTCTCATCGTCATCAGAAAATTTCTCAAGTGAACAGTACAGTGGGGACCGTTTAGAATATTAAGTAGTGCGCTCCAAGGTAATTCCGTAGACAAATGAGCCATTAGGGCCACTCCCTACCCCCCAGTGACCATTTACGATACGCCCTATACACGACCAAGCATTTTAAATATTTATTGATCCTAGCCGTAATGTGAACAAACTGCGGTCCTTGGTATGTGTGGGGCTGGGAGGCTGGGTTGGTGTGTGTTGTGGCATGTGACTGTTGTGGTACGTGAGTGTTGTGGTATATGTTGGGCTGGGAGGCTGGGTTGGTGTGAGTGTTGTGGCATGTGACTGTTGTGGTACGTGAGTGTTGTGGTATATGTTGGGCTGGGAGGCTGGGTTGGTGTGTGTTGTGGCATGTGTGGAGCTGGGGAGGCTGGGTTGGTGTGTATTGTGACATGTGTGGAGCTGGGGAGGCTGGGCTGTGAGAAGGTTGGAGGTATATTATGGGTGTTACAGGGCGCCGGTAGTGGTCATGTGTTACCTGTGGCACCGGTGGGTAATATACGTATATGTTTGTTTAGTGTTGTTACGGTTCCTGTTGTGTTCCTGATGTGTATCATGCTCGCTTTACGTTTTCAGTAACAAATCACTTAGAGAAGGAATTTGAGCCTGGAGATGTTTTATGTGTAATCTTGTTCATCTTTAAGTCGTCACTGTAGATCCTAAATGCGCTTAGAAAGGAGCCACTTAAACTCCTGTCTTGGTTTTCAAGCCGTATAGTGATAGGAGTAGAAGTGAGTTAAGTCATCTTGATTTGTAGTTTTTCGGTAAGCAGAACTCCTCAGTTGATCTCCTTGTCTAATGAGTTGTATGCCCAAGAAAAGCTGTGTGTTGTTAACTTCCTCCTCCTGGGTGAATTATACAGAAGGTTGTTCTGTGAAGTACTGTAAGTTGAAGCGTCTAGGTGTGATGACAAGTGATGTGTCGGGGAATAATGTTGCTGAAGCAGTCGTCCTGTAAATACTTAGGTTAGATGCTGGCTTAAACAGCACTCACAGGTGATCCCCATGGCTAAGCCATCTTTCTGTCTACAGTTCACTGGTTCAAAACCAGAAAAGTCGATTAAGTCAGGAATGGTTAAATTGAAGTTAAGGTTAGCGGTAACGAGGCTATGTAAGGAATCAATGACTTGGCCTATGGGCACACATGAAAAGGGAAGCAATTTATAGACTAGTCAGTTTCTTGTTCTTGATGTTCATGTTTTCTAGTCTAGAGATGAGATCGCCAAAATAACGAAGGCGGGAGTGGCATATGGTCCCTAGTAATTGTGATGAACTAAAAATGACATAACACACATCGTCTTGGAAGAAAGGAAACCTAGAGTGGCCCGGTAGGTCTCTTGTAGTCCTGACCACCCGCCCTCCATGTTCTATAGAAGCTGTAATGTTCGTTGTGTTATGTACGTGTTAAAGCTCACCCGTGAGTGAAACATTATACCAATAAATACTTCATGGCATTAAGTGTATATTTATGTCCTTATGATATGTTGAAGTGAGAGACAACTCTAATGACAGATGATTCAATTTCTTGTATTTTAAAATTACAATAAGCATTTATGTTCTTATTATGTATTATTATTATTAACAATTCGCAAACGGGCGAACTTTCAATAAACATTATCTCTCAGTCCACAGCAGGATTCGAACCTGCACAATCTGTATCAAAGTACACAGTACTTTCGCCACTCAGTCTGGTCCCAGATCCCGATATCTTTATAGAGAATGTTGTATATTCCTAATGTTTATTGTTTCTCTGATTTCCTGTGTGCATTCGGAATTTTTTATTGCCAAATATGTCAGTATAATTAAACAACATTTTGTTTGGTTAGTTGTTATCTACTATATGACTTGACTTAATCTCTCATTGTAATAATTCAGCTCTTACGTCTTTCTTTCTTCAGGCTCTTGTTTAAGAAAATGGTTATAATTATAACCATAATTTTGAACTGGATGGACCGGTATGTCAACGACAGACCTCGGTCAGATGACCAAAAGCTCCAGCTGCGGGTCATCGCATAACTAAGACCCACGTCAAGAAATACTTGTCCTGTTTCCTGACAAACCTTACCTAATCTAACCTCTTTCTTTCTCCTGGCTCTTATTCACCTTATTTCCTTTGTCAAACAAATAAGTTAGACTTATTTGTTTGAGGGCCGCCCAGGAAGGGGCGGCCCTGGCCGTGTATAATAATAAGTTATTTAAGAAACTAGGACATATTGGCACTAGTCTGGCGTGTTTAGTGGCACGCCTGTTAATTATCGTACATCAAAGAGCCTATAAATTATGCCATTAAATGAGCTTATTTTGGGCATACTTTAAGGCTGTTCATATCGAGATAAAGAGGGGCTTAATTACTCATGTAAGGTAGGAACACAGTGCCATTCTTATTCTTTGCAGTCTTACTAGGACTTGTGTAGCAGTTATATTTAAGTTGGAATGTTTACATTATTATTATTATTATTATTATTATTATTATTATCATCATCATCATCAGTAGTAATAATAGCAGCAGCAGTATTAGTAACTAGCAGCAACAGCAGCAGCAACAATTATAATAATGGTAATAGTAGTAGTCGGAATAATAATACATAATAATAATACTAGTAGTATTAGTTGTAGTAATTTTATTATTAATATTATTGTTATTAAAAAAAGGCAATGTTAAAATCTGAACATTTATAACTGGTGGTGGGAGAACGGACCTACCTGAACGATGAGACTGAACTTTGTGTTGTGAGGTGAAGCTGGCAAGACACACCCCGCGTTAAGGGTCAGTTTGACCTCCAGACACCACTGACAATGAGTCATGATGGCTGGGGATGCGGGGCGTGGTGCCCTTAGGTCGTCCCGTGGGCCTGTGCTCCGCCCCGCACACTTACCTTGTTGTTGTTGTATGTTCGCCGGTACATCCGGCCCGGGTCTTCTCCAAATGGTGACCCGGCAACACACTTACCTTATGCCCCACACCGGTTATATATTCGTCAGGTTTTTGTGATATGTTCAGGTGTTATATGATTGGTACAGATTTAGTACAATATTAGTGCAGTATTCGTACAGTATTAGTGCGGTATTAGCGCAGTATTAATACAGTATTAGCACAGTATATTTTATAAGATAGCCACGACGATAAACAAAAACAATTGGAGAACATAACAAGGACACAGGAGAACAAATCAAGGTTGTAACATGTAATGTGTTATTTGTCATATCAAAGACCTGTGCCAGTGAAGAAATATTCTTCTTGAGTGTACTTAGTGATAAAACATAAAAAAATGCCTGAAATTAAATATTAATCAAATATATAATGAATTGAGTAAATTGCATAATTTCTTCAATACCTTAAAGATTTTCCGTACCAAGAGCCTCTAGAACAAAAGATACTATATATATATATATATATATATATATATATATATATATATATATATATATATATATATATATATATATACAGTGTCTGCACTCTGAAGGAGGGGTGGGGATATTTGCAGTTTTAAATTGTAGTCTCGCGCACCTCTGGGAATACAGTGATGGAGTAAGTGATGGTAAATGTTTTTTTTTCTTTTTCGGGTCACCCTACCGAGAGAGAGAGAGAGAGAGAGAGAGAGAGAGAGAGAAGAGGGAAAGGAGGGAGGTAGGTTGGTAGGTTACTACATAATTTCCTTCATTCGAATGATATTGTTCAAGTGATACGTAAATATAAAAGAATAATGAAGTTGAAAAAAACATTATAAGCAGAGTGAAGTGTAACGATTGCAAAAGCTTCTTCAGTGGTTGCTCGGCCAACCAAGCAGTTGCTCCTAGCGTAGCATTGACCACAAGACGGCATGAGTGGGTAGAAGATCCATTTAAGCAAATCACAAGTATGTCAGTCTCATGCTGTAAACCAGGGCAAGCCACCAACCATCTGATTTGTGTACACACACGAGCATGTCCCCAACACACGAGACTAGTTAAGCCTGTGGTACGACAGCGGGGTTGGGCGTGGTCACAGTTATACATGAGGGCCATCAAGATGACTTGCTGCTGCGTGAACACTGATTACTAGCAGTAAGAGGAGCCTACCACCCACCCATACTATCTTAAGAACATAAGAAAGAAGGAACACTGCAGCAGGCCTACTGGCTCATGCGAGGCAAGTCCAAGTCTCCCACCGGCTTAAGCCAATGGCCCGACCCAGCCAGGTCAGGTTACATTCACTTAAGGAAGGAGCACGGCATCTGACCTAGTAGCACAAGCTAGTCAGGACCAACTCACACCCACCCGCACCCACTCATATATTTATCTAGCCTATTTTTAAAACTACACAACGTTTTAGCCTCTATAACTGTAATCGGGAGTTTGTTCCACTCATCGACAACTCTATTACCAAACCAATGCTTTCCTATATCCTTCCTGAATCTGAATTTATCCAACTTAAAGCCATTGCTGCGAGTCCTGTCAATACTAAATATTTTTAGCACGCTATTTACATCCCCTTTATTTATTCCTGTTTTCCATTTATACACCTCAATCATATCCCCCCTAATTCTACGCCTTTCTAGAGAGTGCAGATTCAGGGCCCTCAGTCTATCTTCATAGGGAAGATTTCTGATACATGGGATCAACTTTGTCATCCTCCTCTGTACGTTTTCCAGTGCATTTATATCCATTCTGTAATACGGTGACCAAAACTGTGCAGCATAATCTAGATGAGGCCTAACCAAGGATATATAGAGTTGAAGAACAACCTGAGGACTCCTATTATTTATGCTTCTTGATATGAAGCCAAGGATTCTGTTCGCTTTATTGCGAACATTTATGCACTGCTGTCTTGGTTTTAGATTACTGCTAACCAGAACTCCTAAATCCTTTTCGAAATCAGTAGTATTAAGATCTACATTATTTAGTTTATATGTGGCATGGTTATTGTCCTGTCCAATATTTAGAACTTTGCATTTATCTATATTAAGCTGCATCTTAGTACCACTGGCTGTGATTACTAGCAGTGAGAGGAGCCTACCACCCACCCATCTATCTTAGTACCACTGGCTGTGATTACTAGCAGTGAGAGGAGCTACCACCCACCCATACGCTCTTATTTCGAACCCCTATGCTCTTTGTCTCTTGCATACAACTCTTCTATATTGAAATATGTAAGTCAAGAGAGATTAACGATAATAATAATAATAATAATAATAATAATAATAATAATAATAATAATAATAATAATAATAATGAACACCAACACAGTTGACGTCTGGATGATACAATTATCTTATTAGTTGCCTGTGTATGAACCTGGCACTTTTGTTGCTTTATTGGTCGTCGAAATTAATGTGTGATATATGCAAGCTTTGTCGTATCTCTTCTTAATGCTATGTATGGATCCTACCTTCACTGCATCACTCTTCAGATTGTTCCACGTCCTGACAACTTTATGGCTGAAGAAATACTTCCTAACATCCCTGTGTCTCATCTGAGTTTTCAGCTTCCATTTGTGTCCCTTTGTTGTTCTGTCCCATCTCTGAAACATTCTGTCCCTATCCACCTTGTCAATTCCTCTCAGTATTTCATGTCTTTATCATGTGCCCCCTATCTCCTGTCCTCCAGTGTTGTCAGGTTGATTTCCTTTAACCTCTCCTCGTAGGTCATACCCCTTAGCTCCGGGACTATTCTTGTTGCAAACCTTTGCACGTTCTCCAATTTCGTGACGTGTTTGACCAGGTGTGGGTTCCATACTGGTGCTGCATACTCCAATGTGGGCATGGGGTACATGGTGTACAGAGTTTTGAATGATTCCTTACTTAGGTATCGAAACGCTGTTCTTAGGTTTGCCAGGCGCCCATATGCTGCAACAGTTTTTTGGTTTATGTGGGCCTCAAGAGATGTGCTCGGTATTATACTCACCCCAAGATCCTTTTCTTTGAAAGAGGTTTGCAGTCTTTGGCCCCCTAATCTGTACCCTGCGGTCTTTTTTCACCTTCCCCAATCTTCATGACTTTGCATTTGGTGGGGTTAAACTCCAGGAGCCAGTTGCTGGACCAGGCCTGCAACCTGTCCAGATCCCTTTGTAGTCCCACTTGATCCTCATCCACTTGAATTCTCCACATTAGCTTCACATCGTTTGCAAACAGGCACACCCCTGAATCTATCCTTTCCGTCTTGTCATTCACATATACCAGAAAGAGCACCAGCCGTAGGAGTGATCTTTGTGGAACTCCGCTCGTCACAGGCGTATGTATGTGTGTGTGTGTGTGTGTGTGTGTGTGTGTGTGTGTGTGTGTGTGTGTGTGAGACGCCAAGTGTTGAGGTGTTGCTTCAGGGTTACGCCACTTGTACTTCATACAGCCTTAATATTTAAACTTATTCTTGTCATATAAACTTGGTGTCTCATTTCCACTCCCATGAAATACTCTCTGAATCTCCAAAGGTATATATATATATATATATATATATATATATATATATATATATATATATATATATATATATATATATATATATATATATAATACTTTTGTACCATATTAGTAATAAAACATACCTATTGAAAAAAAATTAAAAGATTGGTGGTAGGAGAAGTGAATATTCAAATGGCATCAGGAAGAAATCCAATATTCTTCCTGAAGCCTTTTATCCACTTCGAGGCTATGGGTCCCACAATTGTACCAGAGGTACCCCATCCTATATATATATATATATTCATTTACGTTAATGTAAAAATTAATAATTTTGTTGCAAAAGAACCATAGAAAACTTACCTAACCTTATTATAACAAGTTCAGTTTAATATAGCCTAATCCAACTAAATATATATTTTAGATAAGTTTACAATACTTTATTGTCGTGCCGAATAGGTAAAACTTGCTATTTTGGCTTAAATAGCAACGCTTTTCTTAACGAATAAGGCAAGCGAAAATTTGTGTATGCAATAATTTCGCAAAAATCATTCTGAACCTAACGAAAAAAAATATTTAATTGTGTTTGAGGTGTATAAATGGAAAACAGGAATAAATAAAGGGGATGTAAATAGCGTGCTAAAAATATCTAGTATTGACAGGACTCGCAGCAATGGTTTTAAGTTGGATAAATTCAGATTCAGGAAGGATATAGGAAAGCATTGGTTTGGTAATAGAGTTGTCGATGAGTGGAACAAACTCCCGATTACAGTTATAGAGGCTAAAATGTTGTGTAGTTTTAAAAATAGGCTAGATAAATATATGAGTGGGTGCGGGTGGGTGTGAGTTGGTCCTGACTAGCTTGTGCTACTAGGTCAGATGCCGTGCTTAAGTGAATGTAACCTGACCTGGCTGGGTCGGGGCATTGGCTTAAGCCGGTGGGACACTTGGACCTGAATCGCATGGGCCAGTAGGCCTGCTGCAGTGTTCCTTCTTGCTTATGTTCTTATGTTCTTATGTTTGTTTATTATTAAATTATTGTAAACTTATCTAAAATATATTTAGTGGGATTAGGCTAAATTAAATTGCTCTTGTTATAATAAGGTTAGGTAAGTTTTCTAAGATTCTTTTGATACAAAATCATTAATTTTTATATTAACATGTATGAAAAAAAAATATATATCTTTAAATGTATAAGAGAAAATTTAGAAAGGACTTATATACACACACACACGCATATATATATATATATATATATATATATATATATATATATATATATATATATATATATATATATATATATATATATATATATTATTATTAACACATCGGCCGACTCCCACCAAGGCAGGGTGGCCCGAAAAAGAAAAACTTTCATCATCATTCACTCCATCACTGTCTTGCCAGAGGGGGGCTTTACACTACAGTTATAAAACTGCAACATTAACACCCCTCCTTCAGAGTGCATATATATATTATATATATATATATATATATATATATATATATATATATATATATATATATATATATATATATATATATATTATATATATATATATATATATATATATATATATATATATATATATATATATATATATATATATATATATATATATATACATATAAACTTTATTTCAAGACAAAATACATAGGGAGTAAAACAACATAGATAACAACTCAGAGCTACATGTCAAATACTTCGTCCAGCTCCCGGCAGTGGGCCGCGTGCCCAGAACGCTGCAGGCATTTCCCTCTGGATCGCCACACTGAGTCTCTGAAAGAGGAAGCTGAGTCGCCCTGTGGTCCCTGGTTTCTATGATGAGTTTCTCACCCAGCTCTTTGAGAAACTTTATAGCACACTTGCCCCATGCTCCAAGGGTCTCCGACCCTATTGGGATGAAGTTATAGCAAGGGGGAAGGCCTTCATATTTGCGAGTCTTCTGGGTCTCCCTGTGGCTGGCAGCTCATATATATATATATATATATATATATATATATATATATATATATATATATATATATATATATAGATAGATAGATAGATAGATAGATATGATGACTTAATTTATCTCTTTTACACCCAGTGCTCACCACCATCAGTATTTTCCATAAGCAACTACAACCATCACCACTAATACTTCCAACAACATTCACAACCACCACCACCATCAATATATATATATATATATATATATATATAGATCTAATAGGTCATCCATCTTATAATAAACAGGAAACACTTTTCCTGTTTCCCAATGAATAAAATTACAACCACCAACGACACTCATAACCACCTTCACAAGCACTCCCAACCACCAACAACAATATTCCTGTCAACATTCGCGACCACCACCACCAATACTCCCACTAACAACAATCATAACCACCACCACTAACACTCATATCCACTACCACAACAACAGTACTAACACCACTCTGTTACAAACTGTTCCTACCACTATAGCTGCTACTCACACATGTCATATCCCATCACGGTGCTTCCCTTCCTAGGCTGGGGGCCAGAGCACTGTCTGTGCCTCTGCTCGTTAGTGGCCATCCAAAACTTCCACTCCACATTCTCCCCTTCAATAAAAATGAAAATTGAGCATAAAGTGGCTTTCTGACGACCTTGAAATGCTTCGCGGCCACTTTTCCCTTCACATTCGCCTTTTAAGAGGCGAACATTTATATTTTTATATATATCCCAGTGGCTTGGGTGCTAGCAGTGGTTATTGTGTAGCATGGCGGCACTAAGTTATTCTCTCTTTCTCTGTCTGTCTATCTGTCTCTCTCTCTTGCGCCTTCTTTTCCTGTCACGTACCTTTCTATTTTGTCCTTTTTCCTCCCCTTAGTAACTAGGAGAGTCCCTCCACCAAAGATAAAACAACACTCTACTTGTTGCAGTCACTTCAAGTCTACCTGGGCATCAAACCCAGGTAGACTTGAAGTGATGGTGGCTTTTTTATCAACCCGGCTTCTCACCAACACTTTATCTTCTAAACTATTTTATCGTTTCTGTTTTATAATAAATATACGATATTAAACTCACTTGGAAAAATAATCAAGAAGACGTACTGAATATTTAGACGTATCAAATTTATTGTTAAATCTGAAACGAGACTTGAGCAAACAAGTCATACAGGCAGACTTATTCAGCTTGTACCTATCATTTTTTTCCAGAGAGAGTGTGTTTATATCATACTGATCCAGTGTTAGTTTATTGGTTTGATATCCTTATTATGCGCCCCATACCCACCCTGTTGCAGTAGTGAAAGTATTATAGGGAAATATAATGGGTCGCACTTTGTTCTGAGATGGGGAAGATGTCAGCTGACTACTCATTCTTCAATGGAGACTAGGGTGCTCTTCACCCCACAAAAGAACCATCCATGCCCTCTTTCTCTCTGGTCAATTTCTTCCCTTTTGTTTGGGTTTTATTCTCACCTACTTGATTGCTTAGTTTATATGTCCGTTTAATTATGGCGCTATAAATGTTGAATAGTGTCTCACGAAATCATAATGACACGATTGCAAACAAACGACACCACGGGCGGAGATTGAACTCGTGGCGAGTTCAGTTCCCGCCCGTGGTATGGTTTGAACAGTGTGTTAATGAAATTCTTGCAGTGATAATAGTAGCGGCGACAGGTGGCATTAAGGAAGCAACTGCGGTTGCGATTGGGACTAACGATAGCGGCTTATCAACATCTAAATTTTTGACATAACCTTATCCCCACTTGACCTCGAAAAAGCCGTTAACAACATGCCCTTGCATTCTACCCAAGGCCCAGTCTCGTGGATCTCCGTGTTCCTCAAGAATTGCAAGAAATTCCTATCTTATGCCTTAAATATTCTATGGAAAGAGAGACTAGACACGGAAGGGGGGTCATCCCACATACATTAAAAACAATGGATATAGCCTCAGTAACAAAGAATTATAGAACGATGGCACTGACGTCCCATGTCATAAAAATATTTGAAAAGAGTTTTAAGAAGCAACATTGCTAAAGCACAACCCAGGGCTACATGGGTTTACATCAGGTCGCTCCTGCCTCTCGCAAACTACTGGATCATTATGACATGGTCATGGATGCAGATATAGTATATACAAACCTTGCAAAAGCCTTTGATAAGTGCGAATCTCCAAGATGATATAAACAAAGGCTTTTAGTGGGCTGCAGAACGCAATATGATGTTCAACGAGGACAAATTTTCGCTGTTCAGATATGGAAAAATTTAAGGAAATAAACCCTAGAACGGAATATAAGACTAACTGTAACCACGCAGTATAGTGAAAAACTACTATGGAGGATTTAGGGTGATAATATCATAGGATCTCACGCTCAAGGATCACCAGTGTTATCACAACCGCAAGGAAATGATAGGATGGATAACTGAAATCTTCAAAATATGGGATGCCAAACCAGTGATGGTTCTCTTTAATTTACTTGGTCTCTCTTGGCTGGAATATTGCTGTACATTAACAGCCCCTATTAAGGCAGTCGAAATTGTAGACCTTGAGAATGTGCAGAGAGCCTTCACTGCATTAATAAATTCAGCCAAGCACCTAAATTACTGCGAACGTTTGAAGGCCCTTGACCTGTACTCCTTGGAATGCCGGCAAGAAAGATAGATAATTTACACAAGTAAAATCCTAGAGGGGCTGGTTCTGGATCTGCACACCAAAATCACTCCCTGTGAAAGCAAGAGGCTCGGCAGACGGCGTAAAATACACCCAGTGAAAAGCAGGGGTGCCATGAGCACACTAAAGGTGTCTCGTAGCTCGATTGCTAGCGTACTCAGCTCACACACTGAGGTCCGGGGGTCGATCCCCGGTATGGATAGAAACATTAGGACGTGTTTCCTTAAGCCACCTTCTGTCATGTTCACCTATTAGTAAACTAGGTACCTGGGTGTTAGTCGACTGGTGTGGGTCGCATCCTGGGGACAAAATTGTCCTAATTTGCCCGAAATACTCTGCATAATAAGCGGCTTTCTGTATAGTAGTATGTCTTTGATGTCAGCTAGGCCTCTATACCTTGTATATGTACTTATAGAAATAAAGATTATTATTGTTATTATTATTATTATTATTATTATTATTATTATTATTATTATTATTATTATTATTATTAAGTGTAATAATATCCTCTGCTGTCTTTAAGAAGCTACTTGATAAACTCCTCAAGTCAATTCTTGATCAGCCGGGCAGTGGTTCATACGTTGGACTGAGTGCGGCTGGCAGTAACAGCCTGGTTGATCAGGCGTTGATTTATCAGGAGTCCTGATCTGATACCGGGCCGCCGGGGCGTTGACCCCCGAAAATATCCTTCAGGTGTCCTTCAGTTATCTAGTGCTTAGTATTGTCGGTATTTCCTTGTGGCATTAGTTCTTCGACCCCCTCGTCCCAGACTCATAACCCCACCCAGTCATCACCCTCCTTAACTTCCTATTACTTTTTCCTTCCATATTTTCTTCCTCTCCCTTCCTTCTTCCCTCCTCCTTTCCCCCTCCATTCATCTCTCCCCTTTCTCTCTCCCTTCCCTCGTTTCCTTCCCTTCTGCGAACGGCCCCACTTTTGCCATGACATTTATCGTCTGTTGTTCCTCCCACATCCCTAAATCATCAGGACTATTTTCCTCCCTACTTTCTTTGTCTCTCTCCTTCCCTCCCTCTCAAAATACAATCTGTTTATCTTTTCTAGAGCTGTACAGAGTTGTTAGTCTCCTCAGTGGCGCCAGACTCTTCCTGCGCGTTACTCTCTATCGAAATACAAATGTGTGTGTGTGTGTGTGTGTACTCATCTAATTGTGGTTGCAGGGGTCGAGTCATAGCTCCTGGCCCCTTCTTTTCACTGGTCGCTACTACTGTGTGTGTGTGTGTGTGTCTGTGTGTGTCTAATCACTATACGTACTTACACAAAACAGGCAACATACAAGCAAATACTGTAATAGCTTATTTTGGGAGGAAAACATTAAAGTTTTTCAAGACCTTCACACGCCCAACAGGAATTAAATGAACTAGAAACTAAGAGAAAAATGAAAATTAAATGCAGTAATGGTGTGCATGTAGACAGTGCTGTACACTCGAGCAGTGAGATGAAGGCGAGACTATTGGAAGCAAAGAAATACATTATAGCTATAATAGAGACGAATTTAACGGGAATTACATTGAAACATATATTCCATGAGGGGTATCACATATTGAGGAGAAAATTATGAGGAATATGTTGGGACGAAGAAGGGAAGGTCGAGGGTAAAGAGGGAAAAACAAAATTGAGCAGGTGGAATAAGCTGATTAGTTGGTTTGTTAAGGGCTTAAAGCCTATTGACTACACGAGGGACATTAAGGTCACATGTCACCTGTTCACCACCAGTCAAGAATCTTTAATCCCTGAAATAAAGATTAAAGTAAACTCTCAGCATATATACACTGAGAGAAATACACCTCACGGTGTATAGTTATATAGAGTAGCATTATGTGCTGCTTTTGGTGTTTGTGAAGGTTCACTGAGAGTAGTGCCATAAGGTTGTGCTGATGTTTGTGGAGTTTACTAAGAGTAGTAGTCATGTTGTGGAACTGGTGTTTGTGGTAATGTTTGTGAGGGTTTACTGAGAGTAGTGTCATGTGGTGGTGCTAGTGTTTGTGGTAATGTTTGTGATTGTTCACTGAGAGTAGTGTCATGTGGTGGTACTAGTGTTTGTGGTAATGTTTGTGAGGGTTCACTGAGAGTAGTGTCATGTGGTGGTGCTAGTGTTTGTGGTAATGTTTGTGAGGGTTTACTGAGAGTAGTGTCATGTGGTGGTGCTAGTGTTTGTGGTAATGTTTGTGAGGGTTTACTGAGAGTAGTGTCATGTGGTGGTGCTAGTGTTTGTGGTAATGTTTGTGAGGGTTTACTGAGAGTAGTGTCATGTGGCGAAGCTTCTATCCTAGTCATATCTCCCCTCCATTATTACCATGCCCTACAACCCACTTCCCTCCCTCCTTTCTTCCCTCCCATCACTCCTCTTTATTAGCCCCATTTCTCCCTCATTCACTTCCTCTTCAATGTTTATGAAATTACCTGCCTGACGTAGTTGATTCTCGAGTTTCTTAGGGTCTATCATATGCATTTTTGACAATAAATATTGAGTTTATCTCCACCCTTCCATTTCATTTCGCTTCTTTGTTAACTGGAGACTGAGCAAGTGCTTTATAACATTCCTTTACACATCGGAGTTATTATATATATATATATATATATATATATATATATATATATATATATATATATATATATATATATATATACAGGGTGTTTTAAAAATATGGACCCCATCGTGAAATATACTGCTTTGAAACTGGATCCGTCTCTTTGAAACAGCCTGTATATTGTTCGCTGTACTTGCATCTTAGAATTTCGCTCTCCGTTTTATTAATCCACCTAAGTAATGTTATTTTGCAGTCATGTTTTCACCAAGCTTTCTCTGTTTCAGAGTCGTCAGGTTCATTTCCTTTAGAATATCATGGTAGTAAACATTCCTCAGTTCTGAATCGAGTTTGGTTGTAAAACTTTAGACCTTTTCAGGTTTTAAAACATGATAGGTGTTAGCTTCACACTGGTGCTACGTATTCTGGTATATGCCTCACATATATTGTGCTTAGAATTCTAAATGATTCATTATGGAAGTTGCTAAAGGCTATTCTGAGAGCTGCTAGCCTCGCATAGGCTGCCAAAATCTAGCAATATGCTCTGTGTGATGTTTCTCCCAGACTTTAATCCATGTTTGTAGTTATTGTTATCCACTGTGTGTTAGTGAGTCTGTGTAAGAGGGTAGTGATATGTAGTTGCAGAATAAACGCTATTCTCGTCTTCAGAGGATGTGTGTGTTCTCACCTAGTTGTTGTTGCAGGGGTCGAGTCATAGCTCCTGGCTCCGCCTCTTCACTGTGTTTGTATGTGTGTGTGTGTGTGTGTGGTGCGTGCGTGCGCTCGCGTACTAACTGTTGTTGGTAGTCGTACTCTAGCTCTTAGAGCCCCCCTCATAACCACTAATCGACCGGTAGGAGTGTGGGAAGTGCTGAGAATGGAAGGAAGCCTTGGTCGATTGTCACACCTGAATGGCAGCAAATAAGACCCAGTAAGTAATCATTATCATCCCATTGTCATGTTTCTCTTCTGTAAGAAACCAAGCGCTGTCCAACCTGATAAACTATCTCGCCATGCACCGCCACCATACACTAGTTATTTCACGTATAATAATAATAATAATAATAATAATAATAATAATAATAATAATAATAATATTATTATTATTATTATTGTTATTATTATAATAGCACTACAAATACCTCTTATGTGCCAAAGTGGATTAGAAACGGGCGATGCTCAATCACTGAAGGTTCACTTGCTGCAATCTTTAAGTGCTGTAATTTGGAGTGAAGGATCACTTTATGGTGGAGTGAGTGCGACCTTTGTCCTGTTCCCCTCGCAGAGCATCGTGTGTCATCGTTGTGTGTGATTGTGGCACTGAGAGTACCTGTAACCTCTCTCACGACTTCTAACCTTCAGCTTGCCCTGCCACAAAAACATTGGTTTTTCAAGAAGCGCTAAACCCGTTAGGTCATTCGGCGCAAGGAGTGGCCGCTAACTGTGGCCTGGTCTCCGTGTATGTAGTATGTTATTGTTCTGTAAGAACATGTTTCTGCATGGAGCTGCACTGCCAGTGGTACACTCGTTCTTTGCTCCGCACGTTGGCTCTCATATATTTGGCCACTTGTAAGTGCTACTTATTCCTGTATTCCATTCCTCTTGCCACCTTGCACCTATGTTTTCTTATGGTCCCGCCTTCGAACCTCTCAACTTTCCACTCGTGGTGCCCTTCAGTCTATTGTATTTTTACTTACCAGTTTTGCTTCTCTTTACCACTGGTTTTCAGTTGCCTTCTCTGTGGTGTACCTGCGTGTGTGTGCCCGTGCTGCCTTCTGCCTTGCCTTTTAATATAACTCCTAGCCTGCGATGCTTGTTCTGTATTCACCAGAGAAGCGTGTCTCCTTCCAATTTTCCTTCTGGTCTGCTCGCATCAGTCACACACAGGCTTCTTGCATAAGTTCTTGGAAGTTTGCCCGCGTGCGAGTTTGCCTTCGCCTTCTTGCTTCCCTAATTCTTGACTGCGTCTTTGTGAATACTTAGCTAGCAGTTCCTACCTGCACGTTCTCATGGGATAGCTGAGACCTAGCTGGCCTTCACTCCCTCACTCCTGGCTCGTCTGCCTGTGTTCCTGCCGGAGCAACCAGTGTGTGATGGATATGTGGGCTAGCGGGTCGCCAGCAGCAATAGTGTGGTTTATCAGGCATGTGCCAAACAATCCTAGTTGGACTGCGGAGGAAAACTCGAAAATTTTCAAAGGTATACCAAAGATAAAGGCAAGGTAGTTAAAGCCGCGTAACATTCATGCAGCTTCTGGGAAATGAGTTTAGACACTTTAGATGTAAACAAGGGGGTGGCAAGTGTGATGGAGAACCCTTTACCAGCATCATTGAACCTTCCTTGATGGGTTATCTTGCAGGTTTGCTATACAGGACTCAGTTTCTGTAAAACTGTGCTGTCTATCATTTCTGTGTTCACAGTTCCGCGAAGAAAACCCATAAATAATCAGTATGTTCACTGAGGATGGGGTGCTCGCTGGCACTTAAACATTGGTATCCAGGTTGTGAACGCTGCTAATGAATGGACACCACTCAACTTACCTTTTACTCATAATTCAGTTTTTCCTAATTTGTGCATTTTACGACGGCCTGTGCACGAGGGTCGCTCTTAATATTCATGTTTAGTTCGGTGCTGCTGCTGCTACTGTTGCTGCTGCTGCTACTGTTGCTGCTGATGCTACTGCTGCTGCTCCTACTGTTGCTGTTCCTACTGTTGTTGTTGCTACTGTAGCTGCTGCTGCTGCTTATGCTACTATTGCTGCTTCTGCTTCTGCTGCTGCTGTTCCTACTGTTGTTGCTACTGCTGCTACTGTTGCTGCTGCTTCTGCTACTACTGCTGCTGCTACTGTTGCTGCTGTTGCTGCTACAGTTGATGCTTCTGCTATTGTTGCTGCTTCTACTTCTACTGTCGCTACTGCTGCTGCGGCTACTGCTGCTGGTGGTGGTGGTGCTGCTACTGTTGCTGCTGCTTCTGCTACTACTGCTGCTGCTACTGTTGCTGCTGTTGCTGCTACAGTTGATGCTTCTGCTATTGTTGCTGCTTCTACTTCTACTGTCGCTACTGCTGCTGCGGCTACTGCTGCTGGTGGTGGTGGTGCTGCTACTGTTGCTGCTGCTTCTGCTACTACTGCTGCTACTGTTGCTGTTATTGTTGCTACTACTGTTGCTACTGTTGTTGCTATTGTTGCTACTACTGTTGCTTCTGTTGGTACTACTCTTACTACTGTTACTTTTACTGTTGCTGCTAGTATTGTTGTTGCTGCTGCTACTGTTGCTGCTACTACTACTACTGCAGCTGCTGACACTGATCACCAAATCACAACATGATTGTTTTACTGCACACTAATTGTTTTATTACACCCTTGATTATTTTACTGCACCCTTGATTATTTTACTACACCCTTGAGTGTTTTACTACATCCTTGATTGTTTTACTGTACCCTTGATTGTTTTACTACACCCTTGATTGTCTTATTTCACCGCACCCTGATTGTTTTACTAGACCCTTGATTGTCTTACTGCACCTTGATTAGCCTAAGGGCCTGAACATCTTCAGTTAAGACAGAGGGACTGAGCACCTTCATAAAGGCCAAGGGGCAGAACACCTTTAATTAAGGCTAAAGGATTGAACACCTTTAAGGCTAAAGGATTGAACACCTTTAAGGCTAAAGGATTGAACACCTTTAAGGCTGAGGGACTGAACATTTCTTGCAGCATCCCAAGTATAAAAGTTGTCTGTATTCTACTAAAGAAGCCTGGTGTGCACGAGAGACTTTTAGGCAATAAAAAATACCTAGGTGTTGCACATGTGTCTTATTCACACCCAACACAACAACACACTCGGTACAAGACACTCATTACAGCAACACACTCGGCACAACAGACTCAGCACATCCACACAGTAAAACAATACATTCAGCACAGCCACACACTCGGTACAGCACAGTAGAACAACACACTACAACAATACACTCAGTACAGCAACACACTTACTATAGCATCACAATACAACAGTACAGCAACACACTTACTATAGCATCACAATACAACAGTACATTCAACACAACAACACACTCATTATAACACAGTAGAGCAGCACACTCATTACAACACAGTAGAGCAACACACTCAGTACAACACAGCACAGCAACACACTCAGTACAACACAGCACAGCAACACACTCAGTACAACACAGCAGCAACACATTCAGTACAACACAACACAGCAACACACTCAGTACAACACAGCACATCAACACACTCAGTACAACACAACACAGCAACACACTCAGTACAACACAGCAACACAACACAGCAACACAGTACAACACAGCACAGCAACACACTCAGTACAACACAACACAGCAACACACTCAGTACAACACAGCACAGCAACACACTCAGTACAACACAACACAGCAACACACTCAGTACAACACAGCACAGCAACACACTCAGTACAACACAGCACAGCAACACACTCAGTACAACACAACACAGCAACACACTCAGTACAACACAGCAACACATCACAGCAACACAGTACAACACAGCATAGCAACACACTCAATACAACACAGTAGAGCAACACACACCACCTGTGACACAATACAAGTAACACGACCACCGGTCATGTCACTCTAATCTGGGGTTCAGGAGTATAAAAAAATTAAACAAATTAAATGTGATGTCCTTACAGGTAAGGTGTGGGGAAGGTGTCCTCGCCTCCCCTCCCGTCCCCTACCCTCCTCCCCTCCCTTCCCCTACCCTCCTCCCCTCCTGCTGCATAATTATCAACTCTGCTGGAGGTAAACCTTTGAGGTTCCCGTACCTGCTGAACCTTTACTGCAACTATTGACGGTGTCCTCTTCGCCCTACTGAAGTATCGCAACTAAGATTAACAAGTTTCAAGACTGATGTATGAAATCCATCCTGTGTGTTGGGGAATGAGAGGGAAACTTAGCTAGCTTTTGTTCTCACTCTGTAACTATCATATAGCAGCACACTGTTGACGTATATAATTTTGAAAAAAAAAAATCTTTCATCCCTCCTCTCCATCATCTCCTCATCTATCTCTACTCTCCCTTCCATCCTACATCCACTCCCACCATTTACTCCCCTCTCCCGCGGGACACGTGCCTCTCACATCATTAATAGTCATGGGAAGGGGCTGACACCGCCATAATCTAGGTAATTTGTCCCCGTAGAAAAAAGATTGATATAAAAAGTCAGAAACGAACTCGATGTATTAAAAGTATCCGTGAAAATATTTAATATGCTTTAAAAAGCCTCGTATATTTGCCATATAAAAAAATCGTAGAGTAACATTTCAAATAACTCCCTAAAAATGAATAAAATGTCTTTATGAAAATTGTGACAATATCCAACAAAAGACACGTGAAAATTTTTTAGACTAAATAGAAAATGAAATTCAGGAAACACGCTCGTAAAAAAATTTGAAAAATCCTATAGATGAAAAAAATAAAGCCTGGTAGATTAAACCTGATAACTTAAAGCACAAATATATTTTGTAATATATCCTTCGACAAAGTATTTCTATTTATAACATTTAAAAATGTCCCCGGGAAAAGTTTAATGAAAATAATACATATACATACATACATTTTATATATGTTGTGCCGAATACGTAAAACTTGCGATTTTGACTTAAATAGCAACGCACTTCTTGCCGAATAGGGGAAGCGAAAATTTGTGTATTCAATAATTTCGCAAAAATCACTCTGAACCTAACGAAAAAAATATATTTCATTGTGTTTGTTTATTATTAAATTATTATAAACTTATATACTGGTTGACCAGGCAAACACCAGACGAGCCTGGCCCATGGCTGGGCTCTGGGAGTAGAAAGACTCTCGGAACTCATCAAAGGTATATCAAAGATATTCGTCGAAAATGTAGTGAAGAAGTGTGTCTGCAGATGAAAGAGATTGTATAGGTGTGTGACCTTCTCTTTACACAGTAATGTGTTACTGGGACAGCCTACCTAGCGATTAAGAATAGGGCACACCCGCCTCACCCTGGTCATCTGCTCTCAAATCTTGTACGTCCTCCTGATTACAGACACCATTTCACTGTTGTAAAAGAGTCATGCGGGAGACTGACATCCCGTCGTCTTGACCACAGACATTTTAGTGTACACTGCTGCATGACTCTGCTATTCAAATTCCGAGTGTTGATATTGTAACTGTCTGCTCTTTACGTTGTAAACATGACTTAATTACCGTGGTGTTTGCCCACGTATCTCTGCGAACTTTTTTCGCAAATCTCTTACTACGGGATCGTTTATTAACTTTTTAATGAGTGAACGAATTTTTAATATTTAATGAATTTGTCGTTTTTTTATTTTAGATGTGCGTTTCCTACGGTAGTTTTAATATAGCTTGTTTTTAGTGTGTTTGTATGCTTGTGCGCGTGTTTGTGCATACATGCGCGCGTGTGTGCATGCATGCGCGCGTGTGTGTTTGTATATCTGTGTTGAATGCTGAATGTTTGTGTTGAATGACCACTGGGTCATCATGTTCTGCAAATCCCATAATTCCTTCCTTCCTCTATTCCTCTTTATTTTCGTTTTCTACCCTCCTCTCAACCCCTTCCTTCCTCCTATCTCCTATCCTTCCCCTCTCCCTTTCTCCTTCCATCCTTCCCCATCTCTCTCCTTGCTAAGCTCTTGAAAGCTGATTTCGGTCAGGCAATAAGCTCCTTAAGATAATTTTTGTATTGCTTCTTCCTGCCCTTTCCTCCGAGTAACCTCCCTCTGGCTCTTCTTACTACCTATATATATATATATAGGTATATATATATATATATATATATATATATATATATATATATATATATATATATATATATATATATATATATATATATATATATATGTGTGTGTGTGTGTCTTGCTTTTGATGTATTTCGAGAGGTTACCTACTTCCGCCCTGGGACAGGCTTGTCTGGTGCTTGCCAGGTCTACCAGGCTGTTGTTGCTGGCAGCCCGTTGGCCCACACGCCCCATCAAAGCCTGGTTGCGATGGATATATAAGGCCATACATATATACATACAGGGTTAGGGGAGACATAATAACGAAATATAAAATACTGCGAGGAATTGACAAGGTGGACAGAGACAGGATGTTCCAGAGATGGGACACAGCAACAAGGGGTCACAATTGGAAGTTAAAGACTCAGATGACTCAAAGGGATGTTAGGAAGTATTTCTTTAGTCATAGAGTTGTCAGGAAGTGGAATAGTCTGGAAAGTGTCGAAGTTGAGGCAGGAACCATACATAGTTTTAAGACGAGGTGTGATAAAGCTCATAGAGCAGGGAAAGAGAGGACCTAGTAGCGATCAGTGAAGAGGCAGGACCAGGAGCTATGACTCGACCCCTGTAGGTGAGTACATACATACATATATTTATACACTTGATTTGTGGCTGTTTTATTTCGATACAGTTAAAGATTTTCCTAAGAAGCGGCCAGGAGTTGCTGTGTGGTGGCTCAGGTTGCAGGTGTAACCACACACGTGACTGCCGAGTTATGTAGTGGCTCAGGTTGCAGGTGTAACCACACACGTGACTGCCGAGTTATGTAGTGGCTGAGGTTGTAGGTGTAACCACACACGTGACTGCCGAGTTATGTAGTTGCTCAGGTTGCAGGTGTAACCACACACGTGACTGCCGAGTTATGTAGTTGCTCAGGTTGCAGGTGTAACCACACACGTGACTGCCGAGTTATGTAGTTGCTCAGGTTGCAGGTGTAACCACACACGTGACTGCCGAGTTATGTAGTGGCTCAGGTTGCAGGTGTAACCACACACGTGACTGCCGAGTTATATAGTGGCTCAGGTTGCAGGTGTAACCACACGTGACTGCCGAGTTATGTAGTGGCTCAGGTTGCAGGTGTAACCACACCGTGACTGCCGAGTTATGTAGTGGCTCAGGTTGCAGGTGTAACCACACACGTGACTGCCGAGTTATGTAGTGGCTCAGGTTGCAGGTGTAACCACACGTGACTGCCGAGTTATGTAGTGGCTCAGGTTGCAGGTGTAACCACACACGTGACTGCCGAGTTATGTAGTGGCTCAGGTTGCAGGTGTAACCACACGTGACTGCCGAGTTATGTAGTGGCTCAGGTTGCAGCTGTAACCACACACGTGACTGCCGAGTTATGTAGTGGCTCAGGTTGCAGGTGTAACCACACGTGACTGCCGAGTTATGTAGTGGCTCAGGTTGCAGGTGTAACCACACACGTGACTGCCGAGTTATGTAGTGGCTCAGGTTGCAGGTGTAACCACACACGTGACTGCCGAGTTATGTAGTGGCTCAGGTTGCAGGTGTAACCACACACGTGACTGCCGAGTTATGTAGTGGCTCAGGTTGCAGGTGTAACCACACACGTGACTGCCGAGTTATGTAGTGTTGGTGTGTGTTGCGGTACCTGTGCTCTCACCAGAGGTCACTTTACCAGTATTAAAAAATATCAAGTCACATTTTTTCTAAAATAAGGCACAGTATAGTTTAATATACTCAGCACAGTATAGTTTAATATACTCAGCACAGTATAGTTTAATATACTCAGCACTGTATAGTTTAATATACTCAACACAGTATAGTTTAATATACTCAGCACAGTATAGTTTAATATACTCAACACAGTATAGTTTAATATACTCAGCACTGTATAGTTTAATATACTCAACACAGTATAGTTTAATATACTCAGCACAGTATAGTTTAATATACTCAACACAGTATAGTTTAATATACTCAGCACTGTATAGTTTAATATACTCAACACAGTATAGTTTAATATACTCAGCACAGTATAGTTTAATATACTCAGCACAGTATAGTTTAATATACTCAGCACAGTATAGTTTAATATACTCAGCACAGTATAGTTTAATATAGTCAGCACAGTATAGTTTAATATGCTCAGTGCTGTATATTTTAAATATACTCAGCACAGTATAATTTAATATACTCAGCACAGTATAGTTTAATATACTCAGCACAGTATAGTTTAATATACTCAGCACAGTATAGTTTAATATACTCAGCACAGTATAGTTTAATATACTCAGCACAGTATAGTTTAATATGCTCAGTGCTGTATATTTTAAATATACTCAGCACAGTATAATTTAATATACTCAGCACAGTATAGTTTAATATACTCAGCACAGTATAGTTTAATATACTCAGCACAGTATAGTTTAATATACTCAGCACTGTATATTTTAATTTACACAACACTATAGTTTAATATACTAAGCACAGTATACCTTTGAAGAGTTTCGAGAGTATCTACTCTCTGAGCCGGCCATGGGCCAGGCTCGTCTGGTGCTTGCCTGGTCAACCAGGCTGTTGCTGCTGGAGGCCCGCTGCCCCACATATCCATCACAGCCTGGTTGATCTGGCACCTGGTGAAGATACTTGTCCAGTTTCCTCTTGAAGGCTTCTACACTGGTTCCAGCCGTGTTTCAGATATCTTCTGGTAAGATGTTGAATAGTCTGGGACCCCGGATGTTAATACAGTGCTCCCGTATTGTGCCCACCGCACCACTGCTCCTCACTGGGTTTATTTTACACTTCCTCCCATATCTCTCACTCCAGTATGTTGTTATGGCAGTGTGCAGATTTGGGACCAGGCCCTCAAGTACTTTCCAGGTATATAATTTAGTGATGTATCGGATATTCGCATCCGCATCCGCATCTGCGGAACATCCGCACAATTTCTTACATCCGTATCCGCATCCGCATCCGCATTTCACAGCAAACAGATATCCGCATATACATCCGCATCAACATCCGCGGAACATCCGCACAATTTCTTACATCCGCATCCGGAATCCCCGGAATATCCGCACAGTTTCTTACATCCGCATCCGCATTCGCATCCGTAAAATAAGTAAGACATCCGTATACACATCCGCATACCGGATATCTAAATTTTTCACATCCGATACATCCCTAGTTTATATTATCATGTATCTCTCTCTCTCTCCTCCGCTCCAATGAGTACATGTTCAAGACTTGAAGGCGTTCCCAATAATTTAGATGTTTCAATGGCTCAATGTGAGCCGTAAACGATCTCTGAATTTGTTCCAGCTCTGATATTTCTCCTGCTTTGAACGGGGCCGTCAGCACTGAACAATATTCTAAGTGAGGGAGCACTAGCGATTTGAAGAGTGTCACCATCGGAATTATTTCCTTTGTTTTGAAAGTTTTCAATACCCACCCACTGTATAATCTAATAAACACTTCACTGTATAGTTTGATATACTCAGCACTGTACAGGCTAATAAGCAGAACTGTACAGGTTAATATAAGCAGAACTGTACAGGTTAATATAGGCAACAGTGTACAGGTTAATATAATAATAATAATAATAATAATAATAATAATAATAATAATAATAATAATAATAATAATAATAGTTTATTTGGACATGATACAAAGAATTACATTTGGTTATTGAGATTACATGAGGTGTACATGCCTAAAGCCCCTAATATGCAGGGCATTTTTGGGCAACAGTGTACAGGTTAATATAGGAAACACTGTACAGGTTAATATAGGCAACACTGTACAGATTAATATAAACAGTACTGTACAGGTTAATATAGGCAACACTGTACAGGTTAATATTTGCAGCACTGTACAGGTTAATATAAGCAGCACTGTACAGGTTAATATAGGCATCAGTGTACAGGTTAATATAGGCAACACTGTACAGGTTAATATTTGCAGTACTGTACAGGTTAATATAAGCAGCACTGTACAGGTTAATATAAGCAGAACTGTACAGGATAATATAGGCAACAGTGTACAGGTTAATATAGGCAACACTGTACAGGTTAATATAAGCAGCACTGTACAGGTTAATATAGGCAACAGTGTACAGGTTAATATAAGGTGTACACTGGGCAGGTGACTTTATCATACAACCGTAGAGGCGGCCCCTGGCCGGGCGTTCATATATTGTCTGGGGTTTATGTTCGTGTAAGGACATTATTCCTTGTATTGGACACTGGTCACGCGTGACTCATTAATCTGCAGATATTTGTGTTACGTTATTTGTTGAGTCATGTTTGGTATATGTTGAGAGAGAGGAAGTAGTTGTTAGCGTATGACTAACGATGTGTTCAGAGTCCTAGGTGACCTAGTATGTTGTGAGGGTCACAGTTATGTATGATTAATACCATTATGAATGATGGAAATTATTATGATTTATAAGAATGATTAGAGATACATGATCATAATCGAGAATGATAAGTTTCGAGATCATTTGCACGAATTAAACAGATAATGAAAAACTTTATGTATACTTGTACAAGTATGTGTATGTATATATGAGTTTTTTTTAAATTACTCTTATTTCGAGCAGAATGCTCAAATAATATTTCACATCAGTAACACCGTATCTAAGGAAAATATATTGTGTAAATAATGCAGGGCCATGAGCATTATAACATGCATATCCGACGTAGATTGAGACATAAGTCATGATACTGTATCGTTCTTTGCAGGCGATACTAGAATTTATATGAGAGTGACCTAGAGTGAGGATACAGCAAATTTCAAAGCTGATGCTAACCAGTTCTTCCGGTGGGCAACAGAATGATGTTCTATGAGGTCAAATTTCAGTTACTCCACTATGGAAAGATTAAAAAAATTAAAAACCGGAACTTAGTCCACTAAAAGCCTTTAATCACTTTATAAACTGGAAGAGGAATGTGAGTGACTTAGGAATGATAATATCAGAACAGCTTACGTTCTAAGATCACACCAGTATTGCTATGAGAACCACAAGGAAAATGATATCCTGGATAACTAGACCCTTCAAACTAGGAGATGGCAAATCAAGGGGAAAATACTAATAGAGCCCTAGATGTCTTAAAGAGGCAAATGATATGTTCCAGAGGTCGGTTCCTAATTAGCCAGGTCATGGCACTTGCGTTGGACCTTGTACTGTTAGAACCAACAGCTTGATTGATCAAGCCTTGAGGCCTGGTCTGAGACTGGCCCACGGAGCCATGGCCCTTGGAGTCGACTACAGATAGTCTACAGGTAGTCTGTAACAGGTATAGTGAAACAAGGTTGTTTCTGCAAGGGCCAGGATGAAAGAAACTGTTAAAATCATGGCAGATAATGGAAGTAAATTCCGTTACTTGTTTCATTACTGGAGGAAATGATGTTGAGAAGCATAGCAGAGAGGCATTGCTTGCCAAGTACAGGACAGTTGTAAGTTGAATTAGATCAAGTGGAGTGATATCAGTTATAAGTATATTGCCAAGAGTACGAGAGGACAGTGTATGGATGCTTTCTCCTTCTCCTGAGCGAGTAAGAGAGAGAGAGAGAGAGGAATGTTTAGGGCAATTTGTGTAAATTTCTGGTTTGACACATATTACAAGGAAATAGTAATACCAGTTATTGACAACTGAGAAAATTCATATGGCTACCATGACATGTATGTGTAGGATGATGAGCAACTTTTTGTTGCAGGGGTGGAAGTGACAGCTAGTTCAGTTGCAAGTGGACGCTGCTGGACTGTAATGGCTTGTGAACTGATTAAAGTTAGGGGGTACTGATGTGTGTGTGTACTCACCTAATTGTAGTTGCAGGGGTCGATTCATTGCTCCTGGCCCAGCCTCTTCACTGGTCGCTACTAGGTCCTCTTTCTCCCTGCTCCATGAGCTTTATCATACCTCATCTTAAAATTATATATGGATCCTGCCTCCACTACGTCACTTTCCAGACTATTCCACTTCCTGACAACTCTGTGATTGAAGAAATGCTTCCTAACATCCCTCTGACTTATCTGAGTCTTCAACTTCTAATTGTGACCCCTTGTTGCTGTGTCCCATCTCTGGAACATCCTGTCTTTGTCCACCTTGTCAATTCCTCGCAATATTTTATATGTCGTTATCATGTCGTCCCATTATCCCTCATGTCCTCCAGTGTCGTCAGGTCGATTTCCCTTAACTTTTCTTCGCAGGACATTCCCTTTAGCTCCGGGACTAGTCTTGTTGCAAACCTTTGCACTTTCTTTAATTTCTTGACGTGCTTGACCAGGTGTGGGTTCCAGACTGGTGCTGCATACTCCAATATGGGTCTGAACGATTCCTTACTGAGGTATCGGAACGCTATTTTTAGGTTTGCCAGGTGCCCATATTCTGCAGCAATTATCTGGCTGATGTGCGCCTCAGGAGATGTGCTCGGTATTGTACTCACCCCAAGATCCTTTTCCTTGAGTGAGGTTTACAATTTTTGGCTCCCTAGCCTGTACCCTGTCTGCGGTCTGTTTTGCCTTTCCCTGATCTTCATGACTTTCCATTTGGTGAGGTTAAATTCCAGGAGCCAGTTGCTGGACCAGGCTTGTAGCCTGTCCAGGTCCCTTTGTAGTCCTGTCTGATCCTCATCCGATTTAATTATCCTCATTAGTTTCATATCATCTGCAAACTTCTGAGTCTATTCCTTCCGGCACGTCATTCACATATACCAGAAACATCACCAGTCTTAGAACTGACCCCTGTGGAACCGCGCTCGTCACAGGTGCCCACTCTGACACCTCGTCACGTACCGTGACTCGTTGTTGCCTTCCTGTCAGGTATTCTCTGATCCATTGCAGTGCCTTTCCTGTTATGCATGCCTGATCCTCTAGCTTTTGCACTGATCTCTTGTGTGGAACTGTATCGAAAGCCTTCTTGCAGTCGTCCAAGAAAATACAATCTACCCACTCCTTTCTCTTGTCTTCTGTTACCTTGTCGTAAAACTCCAGTAGGTTTATGACACAGGATTTCCCTTCACTGAAACAGTGCTGGTTGTCGTGTATAAGCTTGTTTCTTTCTAGGTGCTCTACCACTCTTCTCCTGATAATCTTCTCCATGACTTACACACACACATCAGTACCCCTAACTTCAATCAATTCACAAGCTATTACAGTCCAGCAGCTAAACTAGCTGAACTAGCTGTCACTTCCACCCCTGCAACAGAAAGTTGCGCATCATCCTACACATACATGTCATGGTTGCCATATGAATTGTCTCAGTTGTCAATAACTGGTATTACTATTTCCTTGCAATATGTGTCAAACCAAAAATTTACACAAATTGCCCTAAACATTCCTCTCTCTCTCTCTCTCTCTCTCTCTCTCTCTCTCTCTCTCTCTCTCTCTCTCTCTCTCAGTGTTTCTAGAGACTGAAAACCCTTGGTGTTACTGTAAGGTAAGGCAGCAAGGTTGTACCTAAGTTAGTTATGAATTAGTTACCTGCACCACCACCACCACCACTGCCTTCACAACCACCACTCATCTGCTTATCTCGAGGATCTTAGAGAGCAGAGATTCGATGTTGGGCAACTTCACCTCTCCTGCACTGATGACCCAACTGCATCATTCTGACACAACTGTCCTGGATTGCTGCGCAGCACTGTTGTACTGCACCAACAGTACCATCACACCAGCAGCCCTTCAAGAGAGGTGCCTTGATGCCGAGGATGGGCTCTTGATCCAAGCAATTGAAGCCACTCTCCCCTTCACAGCATCAAACCTGATAACCTCCCATTCTTAAGTCAAGTGCTTTCCCATAATAATAACAATGATGATGCTACTACTGCTACTAATAATTATTATTATTATTAATATAAAACAATAATGTACCTGTGCATAACTCCCACTATTTTTCCGCTTTAAGAGAAGATAGGTGGTTTGTGAGGCTAGTTTAGCAGGTGGTTACTGGGCGGTCATTATAGTGTTGAGTGAGGCACACTAAAACATACCTCGTGGCATGAGGCGGAAATGGCCAGCATGCGAATCCACGGAGCATTTGTCATCCTCTAATTGTGTGAGGGGGAAGCAAAGTGCTCCCTGCGGCTGGTTGTGTATTGAGGCCACGCTCATGTATCTCTCTCTCTCTCTCTCTCTCTCTCTCTCTCTCTCTCTCTCTCTCTCTCTCTCCTCCTTAGTCTAGGTTGGTTTGTGGGTAGTGTTGGTCAGTGTTGTGTGTACATCTGGAGGCAGGTGAATATTATAGATTACACAGTGGTCATTAAGTGGGGTTAGATCCTCAGGCAACATTACTCATTCTCCTAGTTGCTCCAGTCATCCTGCCCAAGGCCGCCCCTTCAAGCTCCTCCGCCCGCCCGCCCGCCCGCCCACCTGCTGACATTTTCAGTGATCGCACATGAAGTACACTTCTGCACGGGAACGGAAATCGAGACATTGTAAATATCATATCCACCACAATAATATACCTCTATTTTCCTTGTTATTATATATTAAAAATCTATATTTATATGTTCTATAAAAAAAACTGCCATTTATGAGGAAGGGGAGGTAACTTGAGTACTCTTCACCAGCATCAAGAGACCGTCCCTTCAAACAGATTTGAAATATAAATACTGAATATTTACAATGTGGCGTGGATAATAATAATAATAAAATATTATTATTATTATTATATTATTATTATTACTATTATTATTATTACCATAGTAATAGTTGTTGTTAATAATAATAATAATAATAATAATAACAGCAATAATAATAATAATAATAACAGCAATAATAATAATAATAATAATAACAGCAATAATAATAATAATAATAATAATAATAATAATATAATATTGTGCATGGTTGTAGAGAGGTGAGATGTGTGGTTATGTTGTTGGGGTCATTACGTGGCTCTTGCTATTAAGTGATTTGCTTGCTTGGAGGACCAGCTCCCATGATTAGTGTACAAAACTATTAACAATTATGGAAGAGGCGGCAGGTGGTGAACGGGAGGGGGTTCTTTCTTTTTTAAATGAAATTCGATAAACCAGCAGTGTGTTGCTACCATATTCTCTACGTTCCCGCTTTCTTTCACGGCAATTAAGTGTAAGGATGGACAAACAGCAACAGTCCATTCTTTTAAGGAACATCAGTAATTCACTTTGGCTCCAAAGCGTCGGACGTGTGGCGTTGACACTAGCATTTAAACGTAATTGTTTAAGGAGTATTGTACAGTCCGCTGGGTGGGTCTTCGTTGTCAGTACGTGCTTCACAACTTGTTATCGTTTTTATGTTTTATTGCATTTATTGGCCTTACAGGTCATACATACTGGAGGGTTATATTGTCTTAATACTGCTCTTATACACACTGGAGGTGATATATTGTCTTAATACTGCTCTCATACACACTGGAGGGTTATATTGTCTTAATACTGCTCTTATACACACTGGAGGTGATATATTGTCTTAATACTGCTCTCATACACACTGGAGGTGATATATTGTCTTAATACTGCTCTCATACACACTGGAGGTGATATATTGTCTTAATACTGCTCTTATACACACTGGAGGTGATATATTGTCTTAATACTGCTCTCATACACACTGGAGGGTTATATTGTCTTAATACTGCTCTTATACACACTTGAGGGTTATATTGTCTTAATACTGCTCTCATACACACTGGAGGGTTATATTGTCTTAATACTGCTCTTATACAAACTTGAGGGTTATATTGTCTTAATACTGCTCTTATACACACTGGAGGGTTATATTGTCTTAATACTGCTCTTATACACACTTGAGGGTTATATTGTCTTAATACTGCTCTCATACACACTTGAGGGTTATATTGTCTTAATACTGCTCTTATACACACTGGAGGGTTATATTGTCTTAATACTGCTCTTATACACACTGGAGGGTTATATTGTCTTAATACTGCTCTTATACACACTTGAGGGTTATATTGTCTTAATACTGCTCTCATACACACTGGAGGGTTATATTGTCTTAATACTGCTCTTATACACACTTGAGGGTTATATTGTCTTAATACTGCTCTCATACACACTGGAGGGTTATATTGTCTTAATACTGCTCTTATACACACTGGAGGGTTATATTGTCTTAATACTGCTCTTATACACACTGGAGGGTTATATTGTCTTAATACTGCTCTTATACACACTGGAGGTGATATATTGTCTTAATACTGCTCTCATACACACTGGAGGGTTATATTGTCTTAATACTGCTCTCATACACACTGGAGGTGATATATTGTCTTAATACTGCTCTTATACACACTTGAGGGTTATATTGTCTTAATACTACTCTCATACACACTGGAGGTGATATATTGTCTTAATACTGCTCTTATACACACTTGAGGGTTATATTGTCTTAATACTACTCTCATACACACTGGAGGGTTATATTGTCTTAATACTGCTCTTATACACACTTGAGGGTTATATTGTCTTAATACTGCTCTCATACACACTGGAGGGTTATATTGTCTTAATACTGCTCTCATACACACTGGAGTGTTATATTGTCTTAATACTGCTCTTATACACACTTGAGGGTTATATTGTCTTAATACTGCTCTCATACACACTGGAGGGTTATATTGTCTTAATACTGCTCTTATACACACTGGAGGGTTATATTGTCTTAATACTGCTCTCATACACACTGGAGGTGATATAAAGACACGTAGATTTTTATTTAATAAATACAGGTAGGTTTTCATTTAATAAAGACTGGCAGATTTTTATTTAATAAAGACTGGCAGATTTTTATTTAATAAAGACTGGTAGATTTTTATTTAATAAGGATTGGTAGATTTTTATTTAATAAAGACTATTAGAATTTTATTAAATAACCGTTTGATGAGATGTTCACAATGGTGTTATAACGATTTCACGAGTCGTTCAGTATGGTTTTCATGGGTCTTGAGTGTGAGCCGCCACAACCATCTGAGTCTGAAATTCGTCTGTAAATACCTGCGTTTGTTGTCACAGTGGTGGCCCATGATTACCTTCCTATTGTGTACAGGACTACGCCTAACTGGACTACTCTTAGTACACCAGCATGGTACAGTGGTGATCGCACTGGCCTGCTTCCTTTTAGTGTTGTTTTGCTCTGGGTTTAAAAATTCCGTTCAGTCAGTTTTCCTTCCAACTCTAGCGGCGATATTTTGTTTGTCAGGACAATTGGAAATTTTTTCCTCGTTTCTCTACATCTCTCTTTATTTAGCATTCATCTCCGTACTCTTCTTCTTACCTTTAATTTCCCGTTCTTACGTCTCCTCTTATCTTCAATTTGCTCTTCTCTTTCCCCTTAATCTTGTTTTTGCTGTTTTTCCTATATATAATTTATAGGCACGTTTAATTCACAAGACGCTGGAAATATACAGTTGCGGTAAATTAATAACATGTAAGAGTTGCTTATGTGGTAAATGACTCCTTCGTGCGTCATTATATACAAGTTATAATAATGAAGGAGGAGAAGAAGAAGAAGAAGAAGCAGAGAGAGAGAGAGAGAGAGAGAGAGAGAGAGAGAGAGAGAGAGAGAGAGAGAGAGAGAGAGAATATGCCAGCATATAAATGCCTGGAAATATAAAGTCAAATCACTGATGGAATTTGCAAGTAAAAAACATGTAACATCTGCGCGCGCTCTCTCTCTCTATTGTCTTAATAATAATAGTAATATAATAATATCTTTATTTCTACAAGTACATGTACAAGGTATACAGTCATAGCTGACATCAGTGACATACTACTATATAGAAAGCCGCTTGTTATGCAGATCATTTCGGGCAAATTAGGTCAGTTTTGTCCCAGAATGCGACCCACACCAGTCCACTAATACCCAGGTACCCATTTTACTGATGGGGAACATAGACAACCGGTGTAAAGAAACACGCCCAATGTTTTTACCCTTGCAGGGAATCGAACCCAGACTTCCGCTGTGTGAAGCAAGAGCTTTAGCGACCAGGCCACAGGGCCTGGTGCTCTCATACACGCATGAGGGCAGCAGCTGCATATGATTCAACATATATATTTTCTCAACTGATATTTAATTTAATTATATATTCCCTAATTTTTTTGTACTCAACCTCTAATGCTGGATTTAAATTAATTAATGAAATAGCGTCGGTACAAATATGAACATGTATATAATATGAGAAGGTCAGAGAGCATTGGACTTAAGGCACAGAGGCGTGGATTTCAATACTTGGAGAGTTATTGTTCGACTTGTAATGCCTTAATGGCAGTGTGTTCCGTGGGAGAGAGTAGCCAGGACAAGTCTTTATTTGGAAAACGTTTCGCTCTAATTAAGTGAAAAGGTGTCTAAATCAGTGCTTGTTCTGCATATTTTTTTCTTTCTTTTTTCTCATATCTGTCATTGTTACGTCATTCTAACCAAATGTTAACCAAAACGTCAAAGTCATTGTGTCTGAAAAGTGCACTTTTAAGAAACTTATTTAAAAGCAATGTTACACCCTTGCAAAAGGCCAAAAACTGCATTTTGTTTCTACTAAAAAACTCGTTATTTATATACGTATATAGTTTATTGTAATCAGAGTTATTGCGTACACTTTTTTTTGCGACAAAGCCAAACATGGTTATGGGGTGTTAAGTTTTTGTCATGGTTTTACATTTATTGATGTTATTCACTAAACATTAGTCCCAGCAATAAAATATCAATGATAGTTAATTATTATGATATAATAATAATGAAACTAGCAATAAGAAGGAACAGTAAATTTCTACGATATCTATTAGTCCCTTTAAAATATATATATTGTTCACATAAAGTTGTCACAGAATTCTATTATCGAGTCAAACCTCTTTTTTTATATCTCTCGTCTATCTAATCTTTAGTGCTTAATTAGCATACTTGTGTCCAAACCGAGGTCAAGCCATAATAAAATTCAAGCCTTCAAGGCTCAGACATCATTTGGCAAATGACTGAGTCTACCTAGGCTGGATCTTCAGCGAGCGCCTGTTAAATTGTCACTTTGGGATAGGATCACTAAGGAGGATCGGACAGCTGAGTACCAGGGTTGACAGGACGGAACGAGTTCATCTTTATGTAGTACTCCAGTCTAATCAAGGAGTATATCATCAGGAGAGATACTACGCTTTCTCCACATCCTTCTCATTGTCTCTTAATTCCTACTCCTTTATATTCTTCCTTTCGTTACCATTCTCATGTTTATCTTCATTCATTTTTTTCCACTTTCTCCTGCAGATCTTCTCAACATCACCCTTGCGTCCAGTTCCTCTCCTTCGTCTTGCACGTCTTCTTGATAAACTTGACTTACGAGGTGGGTCGTGGGGACGTAGAATTGTGATGTGTCCGATGATGACTTCAAAGATCACCGCTCCCACGGCCACCTCCCACGCTAGGCCTCTTGTTCGTGCTTGCGGCACACAGATTGACGTAACCTCTAAAAGAAGCATTTTGGAGAAACTTGTCAAGATCCTAACTGCCGATGATTAAGGACCTGTTGGTAACAATTCTCTTGGTATTTGAAGGGAGGCTGTTGAATATTCGTGGACCTTTTGTACTTATTGAGTTATCTCTTAGTTATCTCTTATTGCAACGTGTTCTTCGTTGTGAGTATTTGGCCCCGTCTGCCATGACTCCCACTTTTGGTAAGAGTTCTTTCATTATGCAGATTTCGAACCACTCCCTTCAATATTGTTTGCACAGTTTCATGGTGATTCCTTTTAAGGGTGATGCAGGAGGCGGCAACTGTTGACAGTTGGCAGTGACAGTAAACTTGTGGCCATGGGTCGTGATAACTGCCAGAGAGCTCAGGTCATATCAATTGCAGCGACTGGTTTTGTTGCACTGTAAATCCTCCGCGACACGTTGTCTCGTCATCAGATACGCTGATTGACCTGTTAACCATATACCGCCACACACATCTGCTGCCACAAAAGAAGTTCACCTCGGACACTAAACTGCCATTTTTTTTTTGTACTGGGGTGGAAAACCTCGGCCCCGGAAAGCAAGATAATATTAACCACAGGAATTTGTTGTTCTAAAACCAAATTGTTTGCCACGTAGCAGTTTCTTGCTCTCCCAGTGTTGTACCCCCTTTTTTCAAATAACTTTATCCAGTATTTATCTAAGTTCACAACACCTGGCAGCGAGACAGGCTCGTAGTTCAGGGTATACAGCACGGGTAAATACACCTGTCAGAGGTTGCTTAATCATGAGTAAATAGCACCGGTAAGTCAGAGTTTGTTTAACCACGGGTTTACAGCAAAGGTAATCCAGCGGTTGCTTAACCACGGGTTTACAGCAAAGGTAATCCAGCGGTTGCTTAACCACGGGTTTACAGCAAAGGTAATCCAGCGGTTGCTTAACCACGGGTTTACAGCAAAGGTAATCCAGCGATTGTTTAACCACGGGTTTACAGCAAAGGTAATCCAGCAGATGCTTAACCACGGGTGTGCAGTAAACATAAGCTGTATTTATCACTAATGATACCAAGCACTGATACACCAGTGGTTGCTGAATCACGGATACGCAGTGGTTGCTGAATCACTGATGATACCCAGCGCTGAAACTCCATCGGCAAGTCATCAAGTGACGAAGACCTGATTCAGAAGACTCCTTGTTTCCTGACGAACAAAACACCAGCACCACCAGGGTTATCGTTACCGAGTTTGAACATAAACCTTCACTTAAAACTTATGCTGCGTAAGCCACTAGAAGGGTGACGCAAACATTTCTCTCTCACGGACATGTCACTGCTCATGTTGACGCTGCTCACCCAGATTACAGAAATGAACTCGCTTCCTAAAAAACACTGCGAGAGATATATTAAGACATTTATTTTGCACCCCCCAACCCCAACAACAAAAAAAGTTTTATGGAGACTTGAAAGTGTCGTGTATATTCCTTTATGTCCAACTTATTTAGATTACGAGCCCACCTCTCTCTCTCTCTGTCTCTCTCTGTCTCTCTCTCTCTCTCTCTCTCTCTCCTCTCTCTCTCTCTCTCTCTCTCTCTCTCTCTCTCTCTCTCTCTCTCTCTCTCTGTACATTGATATGACCTTTGATATACAGTTCCTAGAGGTGCATTATATCAACAAGGGCATTACTGATCTACTGTTGCAACCTGTCCTAAGAAAAACATTTGTATATAAACAATAAAGAAAACATTTAAAAACAAGTTTATCACTTTTATTATATCAGTGAGATACAAAACCGACAAGAGAGATGTCGACACGAAATAAAGATACCCAAGTGTCGCACATACGTGTAATTCTTTAACACATTCAGCACACATTGCACTTAGGTTAGGTTACCTGTAGGAACAAATATAAGCTGTAACAGTACAAATATAAATCAACCAGTTTTCAAAAAAAAAAAAATAGAAACTAAAACAGTGGGCAGGAAACACGAAGACTCATTGTGGTACTTAATGTCAGATAATTAACCAATGCTGATTTTATTAAGGATGATTTTTTTTTTTTACAAATAAGTTTTCTTTTGATGATGGGCTGCCTGCTTGTCCTTCCCTTTCCTACTTCATTTGCTTGATCTTGTACTCCACCTGATGATTAGGTTTTGCGCTGGGGCAGTCTGAGCATTCCCTGTTGATAACATTTATATAGATATAGGCGAGGTATTCCGGGATCTCCGCCACGAGGAGCTAAGCTTGTTCTGTAGAAGTGCGCAGCTGGTGATTCATGTTATGCTATTGTCTCTCCACAGCTGATGTGGGATGTCTTCATGGGTTGTGGCTGGAATATGTTTACAGTCAAGAAGATCAGGTTCTCCCTCTGCCCTCATAGGACAGTATCAGTGGTACATCTTTATAGATGGTGGAGTAGGACTCCTAAAAGTGCCTAACTTTGATAATCTTGTTTAACTTACCCGAGAATAAATCTAGTTCTTTACTGGTGGGTTTTCGTAATATATGAGGACTTACATTATGTTCAGCTTCCAAGTGAGTCGTCTTGTGTTGACAAGCAGAGCTTCTTGTCATCAGATGACCAAAACCTGGAGTGGCGGGTCATCATATAACTAAGAAACGCATAAGGAAACAATTTTCTTGTTTCCTGATGATTTTTACATAACCTTATCTTACTTTGTACAGTTTATATCATGCCACTGACTTTATAATGACCGTGGTACCTGCAGAGACCTCAGTAAGCTTCTAGGCGAATTTTTCAGTGTTGTATATGTTATAGTTTATTAGTGGACCTGGGATTGCTTTTAACTAATAGGAATTATTACATTAATTGTTAGAATGTGACTTTTTTTAACATGGTTCATTTTAGTGAAGTCTGCATGAGGGTGTGAATGGCGTATCAACAGAGCGCCGAAAAACCACCTGATTTCAGCGCTTTGTAAATGCTAGCAACAAATTGTCCTCCTTGCAACACCACCACCAGTCCACCACTCTTCTCTAATGCCATCATCTTCACTACCGCCACCTTTTCCTACCACTAGCTCAAGCAAATTCCTGATTAAATTCCCTACCACAACTATTACCATCCTTTCCTTACCACATCCACCCTCCCTTGCCACCACCATCCTTCCCTTACCACCATCCTCCCCAACCACCACCACCTTTCCCTTACCACAACCATCGTCCCTTGCCACCACCCTCCCCATCTACTACCACCATCCTTTCCTTACCACCACCCTTCCCTTACCACAACCACCCTCTCTGATACCACCACCACCCTTGCCTTACTACAACCACCCTCTCTGATACCACCACCACCACCACCACCAACCTCCTTTCCCTCCACCACTGCAACAATACCGCGGGAAAGCCAAAGAGGGGCGTCTCACATTACATGCAAATGTTGATGATATCAGTGGAGTTTATGTGACCTGTGTCAAACTTCCTGACGAGCAGCTCAGGCACGATCTGGACTATCAGTCTCTCTCTCTCTCTCTCTCTCTCTCTCTCTCTCTCTCTCTCTCTCTCTCTCTCTCTCTCTCTCTCTCTCTCTCTCTCTCTCTCCTCTCACGCAATATCTCATCTTCAGATGCTATGGTAGGCCCTCCAAGCCACACAAGAGAGAGACGGACACCAGAAAATATTGTCCAAAGCTGCCCAGGGAGCATATAAACATGACATAGGAGATACTTAAACCATTAGTCATAGTAAATATAGACAGGATGAGATGAGAGCAGCCTCCAGGAGACGCAGATGGCAACTAAAAAAAATTAATGAGCTCCAGGGAAGTCAAGAACTTGGTTATTCAGTCTCGAGGAAGCAAGCAAGTGGAAAGAACGGTGGATGCCACCATTATACACAGTTTCAATGTAGGTATGGCTGGGCCAGGAGCTGCGCCTAGAGAAAAAGCTGGGGGCAAGTACAATCATACTGGTCATTTTGACTAGTAGATGCATATATAAGTAGGTAAGCAGTCGAATAGATAGATAGATAGACGATATGATGGCTGCGCTGATACGTAAATTGATAATCATATATTATTATTAGTAGTATTATTATTGTTTTATTATTATTATTTTATGACTTATTATTATCGTGGGGCGCTAAACACGTAAGTGTCATGTAATGCCTGGGAAATGGGAAGCAATCAGATTTGATTCAAGGAAGGGGAAGGTAGCTCCAATTCCTTGGATCAACAGCCCTTTCACCATCCTTGAACTTGGAAAGAGCTGGTGACGGGCTCTTGATCCAAAGAATTGGACCTACTCTCTTCCACTTCGGATCAAATCTTATTTCCTCTTATTTCTCAAGCGCTGTATGACCTTTACTATCAAGACCCTTACTATATGACCCTTACTATATGACCCTTACTATATGACCCTTACTATATGACCCTTACTATATGACCCTTACTATATGACCCTTACTATATGACCCTTACTATATCATTCTTACTATATGACCCTTACTATATGACCCTTACTATATCATTCTTACTATATGACCCTTACTATATCATTCTTACTATATGACCCTTACTTTATCATTCTTACTATATGACCCTTACTATATCATTCTTACTAAATGACCCTTACTATATCATTCTTACTATATGACCCTTACTATATCATTCTTACTATATGACCCTTACTTTATCATTCTTACTATATGACCCTTACTATATCATTCTTACTATATGACTCTTACTATATCATTCTTACTATATGACCGTTACTATATCATTCTTACTATATGACCCTTACTATATCATTCTTACTATATGACCCTTACTATATCATTCTTACTAAATGACCCTTACTATATCATTCTTACTATATGACCCTTACTATATCATTCTTACTATATGACCCTTACTATATCATTCTTACTATATGACCCTTACTATATCATTCTTACTATATGACCCTTACTTTATCATTCTTACTATATGACCCTTACTATATCATTCTTACTATATGACCCTTACTATATCATTCTTACTATATGACCCTTACTATATCAATTTTACTATATGACCCTTACTATATCATTCTTACTATATGACCCTTACTATATCATTCTTACTATATGACCCTTAATATATCATTCTTACTATATGACCCTTACTATATCATTCTTACTATATGACCCTTACTATATCATTCTTACTATATGACCCTTACTATATCATTCTTACTATATGACCCTTACTATATCATTCTTACTATATGACCCTTACTTTATCATTCTTACTATATGACCCTTACTATATCATTCTTACTATATGACCCTTACAATTACTGTTAACCAGAACTCCTAAATCTTTTTTGCATTCAGAATAATTGAGATCTACATTATTTAGTACAATGGTTATTATCTTTTACCAGGGACAGAACCTTACATTTGTATATATATATATATATATATATATATATATATATATATATATTTTTTTTTTTAAAAAAAATATATGTGAACAACAAAGGGCCCAATACTGATCCCTGTGGAACACTGCTTGTGACGCATCCCCACTCTGATTTCTCAACATTTATGCAAACTCTCTGTTTCCTATCTGTCAGTCACGTCTGATCCAGGAAACTTTTTTTAATTCCTATTCCGTTTTCCTCTACTTTTTTCAATAGCAATGGTCCATAACACCTCTCTTGCCAAACTGTAGAGAGAAAGGGAAAGTCATTTACTGGCACTCTTGTATCTCCCAGTGCCACAGTAAACAAGGACCACACCAGCAGGATAATGGCACTCATCTAAGGACGTTAGTATTAAGCATTCCTTGTGGAAATTCTAGTGAGTGGCATTCTCTCGCGTGTTGCCAACTTCTGTGTTCGCTGTTGGCAGCGGTACTGTCCAGTCTTCGGAATGACGACTAGTGTTGGCACTGTGTAGGTGCCACTTCATTGAGCGGAGGAGTGTGATGAGGGTCAATTAACTGACAGGAGGTGTACAAAATATCTCTCCTCCACTATAAAGTTGATCTACTGTTCAAGTTTCAGACGGCTTCAGAAAATGTTCATCAGAAACGTCGCTTTTCCACCATGAAGTTGATCCAGTGTTCTTTAACTTTCAGACTGCGTCAGGAAGTGTTCATCGGGCAGAATTACCGGCGTTGTGCTCTCTGATGTTTCCTGCAACAGTGGTTCATGAAACTATAAAGAACAAGTTGTGTGCACCACGAAAATAACTGATGGTGGTAATGTTAAGAAAAGTTGTCGTAACAAATGTAGAAGTCTTCAAGAGGAAATTGTATCACTGCCAGATCACTTGTTGTGAAAAGGCAGACGACTTTTGACAACTTAAGGGGAATGGACATGAATACATTCACCTAGGACACATTTATTGAAAGTTTCAGTTCTTGGACCTTATTTTAAGTGATCAAAGTGCAAGGATAGAAATATGTTCAACAAAGGCATCCTAAGTGAATGCATTCGTATCCATTTCCCTCAGATGCCAGATCAACTAGACTGTGTTGGCTATGAAGGCTTGAGGGCCCCCTAGCAGCAACAACCTAGATGACTAGGCAATCAACAAAGAAGCCTGACCTCAGGCCGGGCTGCAAGGGTAGTAGATACTGTGAAACCAGTCACATGTAAGACTCAGATCTGAGACTCCAAATCTTGCCTCGTAAGTGTCGCCTGCTGCCCAGCTAGCTGACATAAGCAGCAGCAGCAGCAGCAGCAGCAGCAGCTTGACTAAAGACTTTTTTGTCCCTGCTGTCACGGGAAGGACCCGGGATGATGAGTCGTAATTGGGGTTGTTAGGTTTGGCTCGTTAGCGGTGAGTTGTTTATGATCCCAGCTGATATACAATTGAGAATGTATCAAAGTTCTGGTCAGGGTAATTGAACTTGACGGTCCAAATCGTCGTGATCAGCGCCTAATATGGTGTTTATAATTACAGTTGCACTACAAGTCCTGTACATTTTTTGTTACATCACTCTTGTAGTGGTTAAGACTTGTGATGACGCACCGGGGAAGCAGGCAACACATTTTGGGGCCACGTTATGTACACTTGTATATTTTGTATCACTAACGTTCCTCGTTATCCACCTCGAGTTAGCACGCAAAATTATAGTTGTGGCTGCTAACTAAATGCGATATTCGTCTTGCACATGTAATAAAAATGTTTCTGTACTTGTGACAGAAAATTAGAGCGCAAACTTAAGTCTCCAGGAGCTTTGTCAAACTCCTGGAGAGCGAAACGTTGCCACAATCAAATGTCATATTAGTTGCACTTGTGTCCTTTAACCTAACATATTGTCAGTAATTATACCAACATTAATACAGATATATATCTGTAAATGTATATCTGTTGAAAGTTGCAGGGATCATTGCCCCGCGGACCAACCTCACCTCAGCACTCCAAAAACTGGAAAGGAAATATTACAGGACTAAGAGCTATTAGCAGACCCACAGGAAAGTAAAGAGAAAAGTATATTGAATGTAAATAGAAATTTACCTGTGATCTTACGTGTTTATGAGACAAAAAGAAAAGTCCAGTGATACAGCAAGAGTGTAAAGCTTTTATTAATCTTACATTTTACACTCATATAACAGGTTGGTTGGTTGTCTGGTTTGGTTTAAAGCCTTTCGATTACGCGAGGCTGCATGAAACCTGTGCACCAAGAATACTTAATTTGCCGGGTCACCATTTGGAGAAGACCCGGGCCGGATGTACCGGCGAACCTACAAGAACAATACTTAATCCCTAAGTAGTAAATTCTCAACATATATAAACTGAGAGAGAGACGCCTTTCGGTGTACATAGCTTGGATACGACGGTGCCACCAGGTCCGTGGCCTGGTGGCAAAAGCTCTCGCTTCACAAGGTAAGACGTCCGGGTTCGATTCTCGGCAAGGGTAGAAACATTGGGCGTGTGTCCTTACACCGGTTGTCCATGTTCACCCATCAGTAATAATGGGTACCTTGGTGTTCGTCGACTGGTGTGGGTCGCATCCTGGGACAAAACTGACCTAATTTGCCCGAAATGCTCTGTATAACAAGTGGCTTTCTATATACAGTGGAACCTCTGGTCAGGACCATAATTCGTTCCAAAACTCTCGTCGCGACCCGATTTGGTCGTGACCCGAACCTAATTTCGCAATTGGATTGTATATAAATACGATTAATCCGTTCCAGACCCCTACGAACTGTATGTAAATCTTGTTTTTTTTTTTTAATTTTTAAGCACAAAAAAAGTTAATTATACCAAGGAATGCACAGGGTAATAATAAACTAAATGTAAAAACCTTGAATAACACTGAGAAAACCTTGAACAACAGAGAAAACTGACATTGCACGAGTCCTAAGAGTTTTAAGGGGCGTCTAATGGCTGAGCAGTGAACTCCGTTATTTATTGTCCAATTTCTTTCATTTTTGGTGTACGTTAAGAAGCATCTTTCCATCATACATTGCCCAAGTTTCAATAAGATAACCCAACAAACAACTGAGAAACAAAATATTTACCAAAAATATATTTTGGAAGCCCTAGCCGGGTATTGGCACTGCGAGAAGCTGTTTCGGCACTACCTGCTGATAATCCGAATTTATCACGGTCGTAATTACAGAAAGTGGGGAAAATTGGCGCGTGCGAAAAAAGTGGCACGGAATGTGAAAATTGGCGTGGCTGCGTTTGTTCGGCACCCGATTATGTGTTCGTGACCAGATGCAAAAAAATGGCGAATTTTTTGGTTATGAACCGATTTATTCGTGTTCGGAAGCGTTCGTGACCAGAGGTTCCACTGTAGTAGTATGTCACTGATGTCAGCTAGGCCTGTATACCTTGTACATGTACTTGTAGAAATAAAGATATTATTATTATTATTATTATTATTATTATTATTGTAAGAGTAATTGTCAATGTTGTATTGTTATTGCGAATATATTGTTTTTCTGGCTGCATCACATTGTCACTAAGGTTGATTGCATTAACCAAAATATCCAAGATGTATTGCAGTTAGATAATGGTAATTAAAAATAGTGATGCCTGTAGATACTGCACCTGTAAAAGTAGTGATGCTTGTAGATACTGCACCTGTAAAAGAATTGATGCTTGTAGATACTGCACCTGTAAAGGTAGTGATGCTTGCAGATAATGTACCTGTAAAAGCAGTGATGCTTGTAGATAAAGATAGTGCAGTTATAGAGGCAGTGATGACTGTACATTGAAACATCCAGGATGAGATTATCTCACCAATGGTGTGCCAACTATTTGAGCTGATATGTACTGTTTTCAGGCGGTATGTTCACTCGTGAGTGGCGCTCAACAATAAACTAAGCATTAGGGGTAAAATCTACAGTCTAATCTGGGGCAGCATGGGTTTAGGGCAGTGATTCCCAAAGTGGGTGGTACCGCCTCCCTGGGGGCGATAGAAAGATCTAGGGAGGCGTTGAGAAATTTTGAATTTGCGTAAACATAATACCAAGAAAGAGGTGTGTTCGTATGTGTGTGTGTGGGGGGGGGCGCTAGGGATGTGGCCTGGGAGCCAAGTGGGCGGCTGACTGAAAAAAATTGGGAATCACTGGTTTAGGACAAGTGGTTCCTGCTTCTCGTAATTGCTAGATCATTACAATACAGTCCTGGATACTCTAGAAAACGAGCTAAATGCTGATGTAGTGTACAATAATTTTACAGAAGTGTTAGGCAAATGCGACCAAGGTGTAAGTGCGCACAAAATGCGTTCAAAAGGAATAACTGGAAAAGTGTGCAGATGGATATTTAACTTCTTAACAAATAAAACTCAGAGAGTAGTAGTAGTAAACAAGCAGGCTATTCGTGGTGACTGAGGCATCAAATAGGATTTGATAAAACTCAGTCTTGAGCAAAACAGTCTTAAAATAAGCGCTTGTTGTGCATTGCGTGCTAGCAATAGGCAAGTGAAGGTAGGTACCAGAGCCAGGCTGTGGAGTGTCTCAATAAGACACTTGTGTAACGCTTGGAAATTTTTATTTTGAAGATGTTTCGCTAACCAGAGTCTTTCTTTTAAGCTTTATATTGAATTGAAAAAGCAACCTGTTGGAGAAACATCTTCACTTTCAACTAAAGATACCCAGGTGTTGCACAAGTGTCTTATTCATCTACTTGACGGGATCGTACGCTGTTATTATAATGATATGAAGTGTCTGCCCTGGCTGCCCGTCCATTGCAGATACTTGCAGTAACTTGTGACCACCGTGACATATTCCTGACCTGGCTTGTACTCCACAGGCAGCCACATCCGCTCCCTGCTCACGCCCACATCTCAACCTCATTTCCGGCCACAAACTTTCAGACGCCGGGGAAGATTACTATAAAACTTTATATTTGGTACTGGAATTGTGCGTCAGACACACTCGTTCCCTCCCTCACCTTCACGGAGCCATATTTGTTATTCATGTCAGGAAACATGACTCGAGTTTGCCGTTGCGAATTCATGCTGGGCGTCATTCACCACATGTCATTTCATAACTAAACCAGGAATTGGAGATAAATCTTTAGATTACTTTTCGGTCCGTGTTGGACCATTATCAGGTTAGCTGTGAATTGTTGCAGACACGGTGTTGTGACTTATATGTCATGTTTGCCTTGGGGAAGCATCTTGACAACACGCTCACGTAATCCAGAGAAATCACGTGCTCACAAAAATAACCCACACATACAGGACTGAAACTTATGACATTGTTTCGGTCCGCTTTGGATCATTGACGAGTCACACAGACAGGCGCGAAGGGAAGGGAGCCAATATATTCTGGCTCCCTTCCCTTCGCGCGCTTTTCAGTGTGACTAGTTAATGGTCCAAGTCGGACCAGAACGTCGTCATAAGTCTCATTCTCCTGTGTGCGGGTTATTTGTGTGTTGTTCAAGCCACGGTATTGTGCCTTTTTTTTATTCTTCATGTACACACACCTAGCAGTACTTACCCAGCTGTGTTTGAGGTAGATCGATTTATAGCTCTATTCCCCGCCTCTTAACTCTTATCCACTGGTTTTACTGATTCCTAGTTTCCAGGATCCTGTCATATTTACTCCTAAAAGTGTGTGTAGTGTTTGCCTCCATCATTTCTCTATTTAGTGCACAGAATATAGACACCAAGGAGTGTGTCTTTCAGTGTATATACTATATATCTTTAAACATAATCTCAGACCAAAGCAGGACTCGAACCTACGCACTCTTCATCATTATACACTATACTTATACCACACAGCCAGACCCCAGATAAGTATGGACTCCAAGCAGACGCTAGGCATTCTTTCCCATTTCCCGGAGCACCAGGTTTGTGTTCAGTTTATTTCATCTCATGCTTCTGCATGCACTAGTCCACGACAGATTTTTAGAATGCTTAAAAAATAGCTAAAGAGTGAAATTATTTACAATCATAATCTCAGAACAGAGAACTCGAATCCTGCTTTGGTCTGAGATTAATTATGTCTGTAAATAATTGTTTTCGTTCGCGAATTTTTAAGCACTATATATCTCCGTTAATCCCTATTTTAGGGTTTAAAATATTCTTGACTGGTGGTGCACAGGTAACATGCACCCTTAATGACCTTGTGTAGGCAGTAACCAACCAACCATTTAGTGCGTTACATTTATTTGACCCCGTCGACCCCACGGATGTTGTGGCAGGATGATAACAGTGCTGAATGTTGACGCGAGAGTGGGAAGGTGATGTATAGAGTTCTTAGCATTTAAAACCTTTTGCCTCGAGTTAAAATATAGAGAACACTAACTGGAAAACGTATCACTGGGAAGACTTGTTAAACTGACTTGTTAACCTAACTTGTTAAGAAGACTTGTTATCAAGACTTGTTATGCAAGAAAGACTATGTTGCAGCCAACCAGGACTTTTTCAATGCAGTGCATATGTTATTGGAAGGTGTTGAAACTGGAGACAGTAGAAGACACTGTAATCAGTCCTTCGGCCTAAAAGTGTTCACCTTATTCTTGATGAATCTGAAGCATAGGCAGTTGTTGGTATTGTATACCATTAATGTATTGTAACCATTCATTGAAATGTTGTGATGAAGTACGAAGATCTCTGTGAGGACATGAAACGGCTTAAAGATCAGTGGTGAGGACCAGCCACAAGGGGGAAATAATTTCCTGCAGGTGACCAGTTAAGACCAGTCACAAGGGGGCTAGTTCCCCGGAGGTGAGAGCAAGCAGCAGACAAACCTGAAGCCTGGCCCTGAGCCGGGCTGAGGGAGTAGGAAAAATCTGGAACTTGGTCTTAGTAATGATAGCATCATGACAGCCTCCGCGGGGAGCACCATTGTGTGGGTGTTGTGGGTCATGCGGATTATCCAGCGTCTTTCTTCATGGTACTGATGATATTACCATATGTAGGAAACGGAGAGAGAGAAAGAACGTGAATGGGTGAGTTGTCTTTAATTCTTTCTTACATCTGTTTACGTTTTTTTTTCAGTTTTAGCTTACATTTATATTCTCTTACCTTGATCTCAATCCTTTCAACAAGTTTGTGTTCCTGTAATCGATACGTCTAGCTATTTGTTAACATCGTGACCATGTCTCCTTTATTCGCGTGTGCCTCCAATATTGTCAGAGTTAGATATGAAAGCATATTCTCATAGTCCAAGAATTTATATTAGGAACTAGCGTGGTAACAATTCTCTAGACCTCAAGTATTTCGTGTATATTTCCACGTGATGCTGCAAATTACACGACTGAACTCACGAAAGAGGTTTATATGTCCTGGTTGAGGTTCCTGAAGACTGAACTTATGTTCCTCAGTCTTTGGAGGAGCCCTTGTTGAAGTTCCTGAAGACTGAACTAATGTTCCTCAGTGTTTGGAGGAGCCCTTGTTGAAGTTCCTGAAGACTGAACTTATGCTCCTCAATGTTGTTGATGTTGCTGACTTAATCGTATTTCTGTGAGTCTTCGATATTGGGACAATCTGTACCTAGATCCTTCGTCTCCAATCTTCATTGAGTTGCATATGCCGGGGTTGATCCAGAGTTTATATACTGGGTCATTCTTGCACTTAAGTTCTTTCCGTCTGAACCTTCTCCGGTCTTCGTTATGTTGTACATAGTCATGTATTGGGTCATCCTACCACACTCTTCATATTATGCAGCAGCACTATTCCGACTTCTTTAGTCACCATTCTTCACTGACTGTATCAGGTCAGACTTCTAATGTATTGGAGTCCTTCATACTAGCGATGATCCACAGAATTCTCAACAGGTATAATGACTCACCAGGTATAATGACTGGCAATCTGGTCGTATTATTTTGACCTCGTCCTGCAGGTTGGTTGTGTTATTTTTTGCCTGCTCCAGTAGTGTTATTCTGGTCGTGTCAGTCTGGTCGTGCCAGTCTGGTCGTGCCAGTCTAGCCATGTCAGTCTGGTCGTGCCAGTCTGGTCATGTCAGTCTGGTCGTATCAGTTTAATCTTGTCAGCCTGGTCATATCAGACTGGTTCATATCAGACTGGTAGTGTCAGTCTGGTCGTGTCAATCTGGTCGCCTCGCCCACATTCTCTTTCACTCCAACCAACACGAAATTTCATTAATTTAAGCACTATAATATATATTTTCGAAAAAAAATATCAGAAATGACATTTTTCATTAATCTTCTTATTAATCTTCCGCTGGAACGTGACATTACTGAGCAATTTTTAATTTTTATTAACATATTAAACCCATCTGTTCACATTTTTGTTTTAATTCAAGGGTATTTACATTGATACTGACGAACGCCGCTTATCTGATATATTCTCATTGTTCAGGCGCTGCATAACCCATACAAGTTCAGCGTGTGTATTATATGTACCTTCAGATTAACAATAGGGTAAGTTTTCCTTGACAAGAGCACACATATATTGCTGAGATTGTTCACATGTAGGACGCTAGATACCAACCACACAGGGAGGTGGATGATGTCTACCTTCCTCATATTTGAGTGTGAAACGGAAGGCTGTTAAACGTTATGCACTTGAGCAGGATTGCTGATCTTTCTCTCTCGGGGACATGTAAGATGAGAGGTAAATCATACAGACTTCTACTTACATTCAGTAATTACTTATGGTTATTTTTCCGTGTTTCTTGATAGTTCTTAGTGTTGTACACTATTAAGAGATTATAATACTGTATCTGGTGGGAATGGGATGATAGTTAACCCCGTTGATTTGCAGTCCCCTCACTTGTCTGTTTTAAGTGTAGTTGATGTAGGGCAGAACAAGCAACAATTAAGTATGAGAACTGCAGAGCACCACGGTCACTTGTGTAGCACAGAAGTGACCGTGGTCACTGTGACCATCTAGTAACTAGTGAATACTGTGGTTTAGTCAGTATGTGAGGACGAGGAGCAGGTGGTGGCGGAGCTCTTACTCTCGGTGAGGCTTCCACTATCACTCTCCAGGATTCCTTTACGCACCACCTGTTTCTAATTTACTCCATCTATATATTTCTGTGGAAACTTTAAATTTTGTTCATTTTCATGTTAGTTTTCATTGTTGTACGTCATCTCCTCTTCTAAGTATTTTTTAAAAAACTTTATGAGTACCATTGTATTTTGTAACTTTTCTTTTAAAATTTTATTATAAGATGACTGTCTTTACTCTTTAAATATCCGGTGATAACATTCTGTGCACGCGGAGCCTCGGGCTCGAGTCCCGTCCCTTTCGTTAATTCATAGTTCACTACGATTTTTCCGAGTACACTGACTCTGTCTTTAAAGAGACGAGTTAGATCTATCACTTGGGCTGTTATTGGTGAGTAGGAGAGCTATAAAATATTTGCAGTAACACCTGTTAACATGACCCAGTGGGGGTTGCACTCTCTTTTATTGTAACCACCACCGTATACTTTCACAGCGCAGTTCGCACACTCGTAGGATTGAGTGAATATTTCCCCAGAAAACACACACACACACACACACACACACACATATATATATATATATATATATATATATATATATACTATATGTCGTGCCGATTAGGTAAAACTGGTCAATTAGCAAGAACTCATCTAAAATTAAGTCCTTTCTAAACATTTCTTTTATACGTTTAAAGATATATTTTTTCATTTATGTTGATGTAATTTTTTTTAATTTTGAACCAAAAGAATCTTAGAAAACTAACCTAACCTTATTATAACAAGCGCAATTTAATTTAGCCTAACCCAACTAAATATATTTTAGATACTTTTACAATAATTTAATAATAAACAAACACAATGAAATACCTATATTATTTTTTCGTTAGGTTCAGAATGATTTTTGCGAAATTATTGCATACACAAATTTTCGCTTGTCTTATATGGCAAGAAGAGCGTTGCGATTTAAGCCAAAATTACAAGTTTTACCTAATCGGCACGACATATATATATATACATATATATATATATATATAAAATATATATATATATATATATATATATATATATATATATATATTCTTGAAATGTTCTCGGGCTCAAAAGTTTTCTCTCTGTTAGTGGAGGATTTGTTTGTATTAGTGAATGGTGAGGGAAGAAATATACAAGTGAATAGTGGTTCAATTTTTGGGTCGACTGCAGTAGATTAAGAACCATCGCCATTGTTGCTGCAGGTAGTTTACTACTGGCTTTTCAGACATCCATCAATACTGTGGAACACCGGATAAACGCTGATAAATTCGTTATCAACAAAATGTATCAATACATGAGGCGCGTTTCTCAGTTATGATTTTATATAATGTTGATATCTTTGGCTTTAATGGTTAACCTGTGAAAATTGGCATTGTCAGTCTTGGTATTAACACAGGTGATGGTAACAGGGGGGAGATTTGGTGGTCTTTGTGATCGTGAAATTGAGTCATGGAGGATATTTGTGTCTGAGTCCGCTTGAGCGAGTGGTTCATACTAATGCCGTAATTGTGACCAGAATGTCGACCTAAATTGTTCATACAATATTAATTATGGAAGGATTATGGAAAGGTTTACTGTAATTGATATATTCTTTATTTTGCTTTTGTTGTTTATAAGTATAACATATTTTACTGTAGCTTATAGTTATGTCATACAAGAACCCCAGTGGAAGTAAGTCACTTTATTTGAAATTATTGGGCTATGTTAGGTAATTTATACATATTATTTATACGGTATATTATTACGTAGGTAGGTTGACCTAAAAATATTAAACATTCGCACACTACCGGTGTGTCTAAGAAAATGTTACTATGTAAGGTAATTTTGAAAGTCTAAACCTGTATAATGCAGTTGAATAAGCTTACTAGTGTTTGTGAAACTAGCGAGAGTCATGGGAGAGTCATGTCATACTTTCAGAGACACGCCCCCAAGAATGCACTGTCACCGCTAAATTTCCATCAAGTTCAAGTGATTTCAGATTAGGTAATTATCTGTGTTGCCGTCAGCGTTGTGGCTATAGTGCAGGTGAGGCACATGTCAACATGATTGATCATATCACATACCTGACAGCAGGTGAGGCACATGTCAACGTGATTGATCATATCACATACCTGACAGCAGGTGAGGCACATGTCAACATGATTGATCATATCACATACCTGACAGCAGGTGAGGCACATGTCAACGTGATTGATCATATCACATACCTGACAGCAGGTGAGGCACATGTCAACGTGATTGATCATATCACATACCTGACAGCAGGTGAGGCACATGTCAACATGATTGATCATATCACATACCTGACAGCAGGTGAGGCACATGTCAACGTGATTGATCATATCACATACCTGACAGCAGGTGAGGCACATGTCAACATGATTGATCATATCACATACCTGACAGCAGGTGAGGCACATGTCAACGTGATTGATCATATCACATACCTGACAGCAGGTGAGGCACATGTCAACGTGATTGATCATATCACATACCTGACAGCAGGTGAGGCACATGTCAACATGATTGATCATATCACATACCTGACAGCAGGTGAGGCACATGTCAACGTGATTGATCATATCACATACCTGACAGCAGGTGAGGCACATGTCAACATGATTGATCATATCACATACCTGACAGCAGGTGAGGCACATGTCAACGTGATTGATCATATCACATACCTGACAGCAGGTGAGGCACATGTCAACGTAATTGATCATATCACATACCTGACAGCAGGTGAGGCACATGTCAACATGATTGATCATATCACATACCTGACAGCAGGTGAGGCACATGTCAACATGATTGATCATATCACATACCTGACAGCAGGTGAGGCACATGTAAACGTGATTGATCATATCACATACCTGACAGCAGGTAAGGCACATGTCAACTGATTGATCATATAAATACCTGACAGCAGGTGAGGCACATGTAAACGTGATTGATCATATCACATACCTGACAGCAGGTAAGGCACATGTCAACATGATTGATCATATCACATACCTGACAGCAGGTGAAGGTAAAAATCCAGGGAGGGGTTACATCTAGATTTTCTCTTTCAAAAGTCACAACACAAGCGAAAATACAAAAGTGAACACTTCCCAGGAAAGAGGCAGCGTATCTACAACCATCCATAATAATGACTGCGGCCAACGCTGGTACCATTACTTCTCATTTGGCTTTGGATACTGCCCACTTGACATACACCCACATGGATCACACACACTGGCTATCTCCCCGCCGCATCCAAGCTTCCAAAACACAGCCAGAATTGTTCCCCAAAAGATTTTTCAACCTGCTGCTAGTAGACATAAGAAATGTTGCAGTAACAAGAGGTAGAAGTTTTCAGGAGGAAACTAAACCACCGCTTGCTGAATGTGCTTGATCAGTCAGGTTGTGAGGGCTGTTTGGGCTTGTAGTCCATTACCAGCAACAGCTTGGTGGACTAGGCTGTTTATATATATATATATATATATATATATATATATATATATATATATATATATATATATATATATATATATATATATAGACATACATACATACATACATACATATATATTTACAATATGCTGAATTATACTGGTTCCGGAACTCTGAAATATATTTCCGCACTTCTCCTTGCCCAACAACCACATTCTTTACCTGTCTGGAAATAATTATGTGAAATATATCACATTCCCCGTGGCAGGTCTGCCTTCCCCCACCTTTCCCTCTCACTCCTCCCCCTCCATCTCTTCCTATCTCTCTCCTCGTCTGGTCTCAGATGAGAGTGGGAGTCAGGCGCCTTCTAAAAGTCTCACGGATTTAGCTAGTTTTTTTTCAAAGGTTTGAATATTTTTCGTTTTATCTCTTGGATGGCTTGTATGTGAGGGAAGACCCAGGAAACCCGGGAAACCCAGAAGACCCAGGAGACCCAGAAGGTTTCATAGATATTCACGGTAAAAATCAAAGTCGCTTTTTTTGATGTAGTTGACATTGTTTGGTGGAACATTTCACTTTTTTTTGTAGTTCATTTTGGCACAAAGGCAATCCATCAGCAACAGACAAAAGGACACAAACGAGGCTGTTAGTATAAGGGTTAAAGGCGTCGCAAACGATGCAAGTCGCTGATTGGATAAAAGATTTTGAACCAACCTAATTTGATATATATATATATATATATATATATATACACCAGAGGTGTACCCATCATATATATATATATATATATATATATATATATATATATATATATATATATATATATATATATGATGGGTACACCTCTGGTGCAATGGATAAAAAGGCATCGAGGATGAATATTTGGATTTCTTCCTGAAGCCATTTGAATATTCCTCTTCCCCTACCACCCCATCTTTTCATTCTTTATTACCAATAGGTATATTTTATTACATAATATGATAGAAAAGATTTAAGAGATACGTTGTTGGTATAAAGATGACATATACATATATATATATATATATATATATATATATATATATATATATATATATATATATATATATATATATATATATATATATATATATATAACACACACAATATTACTCCCAGTTACTCCTTATGGCTGGAAATTATTTACGCTTATCTGTTCAAGAAAAATGGTTTCGCTTCGTTGCGCTGAAATCATTTACATATCTCTGATTTCAATTTTTTTTTCGTGTTATGTTTAACTGGGCAATACTTGTATCAAGACTGTCGTGGCCTCTAAGAGTTTTCGATATTTGTATCGTTACACTTGACGTCGGTGTAGTGCTCTTGTTCCAAGGCATTGTAGCTATCCCTCCTCTTCCTTGGATGAAACCTGATTACCTTCTGTGTTGAATACCTGAGGGTATCCCTCACAGGGAAAGAATGTCTCAGTGGATACTTACCCTATGAGGGATATTCTGAAGTATTCCTCACACTCTCATTCCTCATTCTCTGTATGACCTTACATTTTTGGCACTTCCCATAAATATACTACTGCTACTACGACTGCTACTACTATTGCCATTACTACTACTGTTACTACTACTGATAATAATAATAATAATATATCGTTAGTATGTTAATTAATATGTTTCTCACGTCAACACTTTGGTCAGTATCCTGCCTATACTTTGGTTGTTAAAACAGTATGTGTTGTGGTCTTCACTTGGCAGTATAGGTATACAGAGTATGTTATCGAAACTCGGATATGCTTACACCCAACCATTCTCACTCAAGAGTAAGACGCTTGGGTAACACTAGGAATCTTTATTGAGGAAACGTTTCGCCTGCGCTGCAGGCTTCATCGGTCGATTGCAAAGATATATTTATGCACTGGTGAAAGACGAAGTGGGAGGTAGTTAATGCAGTCAGCTCACCACCCATGGAGCGAGATAATAAGTCTCAAATAATTCAGAAGCAAGTGGCCAGAGACTTATATACAGGAAGGTGAGGTGTAGCAGCTTGGAGATGAGGTCATGCTGAAGATATCCTTGATACCAAGTATCAACACTTGCTTCTGTATTAAGCTAGGATACTTATCATGTTGCTTCAAGGCTGATTGAACTGATTACATCAATTACCTCTGTATTTCATCTTCCACCAGTGCTGAGGTCTCTATTCGATGACGAAGCCTGCAGCGCGGGCGAAACGTTTCGCCAGTAAAGATTCCAAGTGCTGACTGAGACATTTATGCAACATATGGGAATCTTTATTAATCTTTATTAATAAAGATTCCCATATGTTGCATAAGTGTCTCAATCTTCAACTTGTCGCTTTTCAAACCATTGATCACATTCCAAGTGTTGCACATGCGTCGTACTCTTCAACTGGTCGGTATTGTATACCATTTGTAACATGATATTCTCACTCAAATTTGTTTGACGTAATTTTGCAGCAATCCAGTGTTAGTTCCATTGACGTTACTTGGCAGTTTGTTCCTCTTAGCTACAATTATTTTGCTAATGCAGCAGTTTTCTGTCCAAATCTAAATTTATGCATCTTGAATGCATTGCTAAGAGTCATGTCTTCATTAAATTTATATCTTCTTTATTTATTCTGTTATCATTTATATGCTTTAACTATATTCCTAATAACTTTTCGGCATTCTAGAGAATGTCAAGTTCAGTACTTCTAGTCTAACTTATTAAGATTGGGATGGGATTATATTTGTCAGGAAAGATGCATAGATACATATGTATGTACTCACCTAGTTGTGGTTGCATGGGTCGATTCATAGCTCCTGTGTGCTCGCGCGCGCGCGTGCGTGTGCATGTGCACTCACCTATATGTGGTTTCAGGAGTCGGTTCACAACTCCTGGCTTCGCTTCTTCGCTGTGTGTGTGTGTGTACTCACCTATTTGTGGTTGCAGGGGTCGAATCATAGCTCCTGGCCCCGCCTCTTCACTGATTGCTACTAGGTCCTCTCTCTCCCTGCTCCATGAGCTTTATCAAACCTCGTCTTAAAACTATGTATGGTTCCTGCCTCCACTACATCACTTCCCAGACTATTCCACTTCCTGACAACTCTATGACTGAAGAAATACTTCCTAACATCCCTTTGACTCATAGGAGTCTTCAGCTTCCAATTGTGACCCCTTGTTTCTGTGTCCCATCTCTGGAACATCTTGTCTCTGTCCAACTTGTCAATTTCTCGCAGTATTTTATACGTCGTTATCATGTCTCCCATGACCATCCTGTCCTCCAGTGCCGTCAGGCCGATTTCTCTTAACATTTCTTCGTAGGACAATCCCCTTAGCTCTGGAACTAGTCTTGTTGCAAACCTTTGCACTTTCTTTTAATTTCTTGACGTGCTTGACCAGGAGTGGATTCCAAATTGGTGCTGCATACTCCAGTATGGGCCTGACGTATATGGTGTACAGAGTCTTGAACGATTCCTTACTGAGGTATCGGAACGCTATTCTTAGGTTTGCCAGCCGTTCGTATGCTGCAGCAGTTATCTGACTGATGTGCGCCTCAAGAGATGTGCTCGGTATTATACTCACCCCAAGATCTTTTTCCTTGAGTGAGGTTTGTAGTCTTTGACCACCTAGACTTCTGTCTACGGTCTTCTTTGCCCTTCCCCAATCTTCATGACTGGACCAGGCTTGTAGCCTGTCCAGGTCTCTTTGTAGTCCTGCTTGATCCTCGACCGATTTAATTCTCCTCATTAACTTCACATAATCTGCAAACAGGGACACTTCTGAGTCTATCCCTTCCGTTATGTTTGTGTGTGTGTACTCACCTAATTGTACTCACCTAATTGTGGTTGCAGGGGTCGAGACTCAGCTCCTGGCCCCGCCTCTTCGCTGTCTGCTACTGGGTCTCTGCTCTCCCTGCTCCATGAGCTTTATCATACCTTGTCTTAAAACTATGTATGGTTCCTGCCTCCACTATATCTTTCTCTAGTCCATTCCACTTCCTGACTACTCTGTGGCTGAAGAAATGTTTCCTGACATCCCTTTGACTCATCTGAGTCTTCAGCTTCCAGTTGTGTCCCCTTGTTTCTGTGTTCCCTCTCTGAAACAACCTGTCACTATCTACCTTGTCAATTCCCCGCAGTATTTTGTATGTCGTTATCATGTCTCCTCTGACCCTTCTTTCCTCCAGTGTTGTTAGTCCTATTTCCCTCAACCTTTCTTCATAAGACAGACCCCTGAGTTGTGGAACTAACCTTGTCGCAAACCTTTGCACTTTCTCTAGTTTCCTTACGTGCTTGACCAGGTGTGGGTTCCAGACTGGTGCTGCATATTCTAGTATGGGCCTGACGTACACGGTATACAGTGTCTTGAACGATTCCTTGTTAAGGTAACGGAACGCTAATCTAAGGTTTGCCAGACGCCCATATGCTGCCGCAGTTATCTGGTTGATGTGTGCCTCCGGAGACGTGCTTGGCGTTATACTCACTCCAAGGTGTGTGTGTGTGTGTGTGTGTGTGTGTGTGTGTGTGTGTGTGTGTGCGTGTGTTTGTGTATAATAAATGACTTTAATATGTAGAGCTTATGTCATTGCCACTGTTGTTATAACCAGTAGTTATAGTTATAACATGTTATAACTATAACTACTACTACCACTGCTACCACCACCACCACTACTACCCTCAGTAGTAGTCGAGTGTGAGCAGTGAACTCTTTACTATTTACGTACTGTAGAAGGCTCTCACGCAAGATGCGGTGGAGGGGCGATAAATCACTGATATCTCAAGTGACACTATTTTCATTCAATTTTTGGAGAAATCTAGGAGACACGAGAGTGACAGTTTGAAGAACTGAAGATTGATTAGACCAAGGAGGTGGCAGGAATGAGGAGGAGAAGGGGCATGTTAGACCAAGGAGGTGGCAGGAATGAGGAGGAGAAGGGGCATGTTAGACCAAGGAGGTGGCAGGAATGAGGAGGAGAAGGGGCATGTTAGACCAAGGAGGTGGCAGGAATGAGGAGGAGAAGGGGCATGTTAGACCAAGGAGGTGGCAGGAATGAGGAGAGAAGGGGCATGTTAGACCAAGGAGGTGGCAGGAATGAGGAGGAGAAGGGGCATGTTAGACCAAGGAGGTGGCAGGAATGAGGAGGAGAAGGGGCATGTTAGACCAAGGAGGTGGCAGGAATGAGGAGGAGAGAAGGGGCAATGAGGATATCGTCAAGTATTCCATTAAAGGTTCATCACCTACGACAGCTTAAAGGTTTGCTTGCAGCAGAGCTGGAGTTACTGTCTGTTGCTTCAGAATTGACATCTCTCAGGGTCACGTGTCTCATATATGGTAGAAATGGAATTTTGTGAAGATATGGTCATCATCTCAAAGCGAGATATAAAAAATATAGAGTATGTAGGAGAGAGAAAAAAGGAATGGGGGGAGAGGAATTTTGACCACATTATATAACTACAAATACATATAGAAACAATGCAAATTCTTTTTTGCAATTGGCTTCTCGACATTTTAAAACTTCGTGTTTGGAGGCTGGATCAGAAGAAGTTATTAGAAGGATGAGGCTTTGAAAAGAAGATTGGAAAATGAAGAAATTAATTATAACAGGAAGAAGCAGTACTAACAAGAGGAAGATCAAAAAGACCACAACAGCCTGGTTGATCAGGTGGTCAACAATGAAGTGTAGCGTCAGGCCCGGCTTCCGGAGTCGAACACAAGGAAACCAATCACAGGTACATCATCAGATATATTGCAAGATTGACTGTCATATAACGTCGACATATCCAAGTTATTTATAACAAGATGAGATTAGTCTAAAACTGAAGCGAACAAAGAGAACGAGACCACTGTGTTAGATAATGTTATTCCTGCAGTAAGATCACTATTTCCTCACCGTTTTCCCTCCCTCCTTTCCTTCCTCCCATCCCACTCCCTCCCACCTCCCACTTTACCTCCCGACATCTCTCCTCCATCCTGGAGGTGATGGTGGTCGTGTCTGCGGGTGTTGACGAAGGATCAGCTGGTAGACGTGGGGAATTGTGCTGCCATCACAGTAAACACGTGTATCCTTAGCTGCTGCCTCTCCCATACACGCTCCTGCTGAAGATAGTGGTAGTGCCGTGCCCCAGCTGCTGCCTCTCACATACACGCTCCTGCTGAAGATAGTGGTAGTGCCGTGCCCCAGCTGCTGCCTCTCCCATACACGTTCCTGCTGAAGATAGTGGTAGTGCCGTGCCCCAGCTGCTGCCTCTCCCATACACGCTCCTGCTGAAGATAGTGGTAGTGCCGTGCCCCAGCTGCTGCCTCTCCCATACACGCTCCTGCTGAAGATAGTGGTAGTGCCGTGCCCCAGCTGCTGCCTCTCACATACACGCTCCTGCTGAAGATAGTGGTAGTGCCGTGCCCCAGCTGCTGCCTCTCCCATACAATCTCCTGCTGAAGATAGTGGTAGTGCCGTGCCCCAGCTGCTGCCTCTCCCATACACGCTCCTGCTGAAGATAGTGGTAGTGCCGTGCCCCAGCTGCTGCCTCTCCCATACACGCTCCTGCTGAAGATAGTGGTAGTGCCGTGCCCCAGCTGCTGCCTCTCCCATACACTCCTGCTGAAGATAGTGGTAGTGCCGTGCCCCAGCTGCTGCCTCTCCCATACACTCCTGCTGAAGATAGTGGTAGTGCCGTGCCCCAGCTGCTGCCTCTCCCATACACGCTCCTGCTGAAGATAGTGGTAGTGCCGTGCCCCAGCTGCTGCCTCTCCCATACACGCTCCTGCTGAAGATAGTGGTAGTGCCGTGCCCCAGCTGCTGCCTCTCCCATACACGCTCCTGCTGAAGATAGTGGTAGTGCCGTGCCCCAGCTGCTGCCTCTCACATACACGCTCCTGCTGAAGATAGTGGTAGTGCCGTGCCCCAGCTGCTGCCTCTCACATACACGCTCCTGCTGAAGATAGTGGTAGTGCCGTGCCCCAGCTGCTGCCTCTCCCATACACGCTCCTGCTGAAGATAGTGGTAGTGCCGTGCCCCAGCTGCTGCCTCTCCCATACACGCTCCTGCTGAAGATAGTGGTAGTGCCGTGCCCCAGCTGCTGCCTCTCCCATACACGCTCCTGCTGAAGATAGTGGTAGTGCCGTGCCCCAGCTGCTGGTGATGTACTAGTGTTGGTGCAGCAGTTACTACAAGCGATAGTGGTAGTTAGATCACGTTTGATTTTTCCCCCATAAAAACCCTTACGAAATACGTAGCTGTATATGGCTCACAAAATCATAATAACACGATTGCAAACAAATCACAGAACGGGTGGGGATCGAACCCATGGCTAACACACTGACCTGCGAGTTTTAGAACTCGCTTGCCTTGGCTTCGATCCCACCCGTTCTGTGGTATATAACTGTATAACTAGAGTGGAGGGAGAGACGAGAGGCCTAACCTAACTACCACTGCTACCAACTGTAACTAATACACCAGCACTAGAACGCTCATCACCACCACCACCACCAGCCTCCCCACCTACCACAACCACCACTCACCACCCACCACCACCACTACCAGGAGGAGCTGTAGATTCACCGCATCGTCTGGTGGTGGTTGGGAGGGGAAAGGGGTGGTGAAGAGGGTTGTGGTAGAGGAGGAGGAGGAGGAAGGGGTGGAGGATAGAGTGGTGGTAGAGAAGGGGCTTGGGGTGGTGGAGATGGTGGTGGTAGGTAAGGGGAAAGGGTTGGAGGAGAGGGGTGGTGGTGGTGGTAAGTAACTGGGGGGGGGGAGGATGTGGTGGTGCCGTCATAATTCATCCAACATCCTTCACTGGACAATTAGCGTCGTAGCTTAATAACAGCTAAACCACCACCTGCTTAAGTTAAGCACCTACCACAGCATTCCTCTCGTCTCCCCACTTTCGTACCTGCCGTATTTCTTGTACACAGTTTCATACCTAGTTTGTCACTCTTGTTCACAGTTTCGTGCCTAGTTTGTTATTCTTGTACATAGTTTCGTGCCTAGTTTGTTATTCTTGTACATAGTTTCGTGCCTAGTTTGTTATTCTTGTACATAGTTTCGTGCCTAGTTTGTTATTCTTGTACATAGTTTCGTGACTAGTTTGTTATTCTTGTACATAGTTTCGTGCCTAGTTTGTTATTCTTGTACATATTTTCGTGCCTAGTGTGTGCATAAAAAAGGTAACACATTCACTATCATTCATTCAGTCACTGTCTTGACAGAAGTGTGCTGACATCACAGTTCGGATGACCCTCAGAACGGCAATATCCCCACCTGTCCTTCAAAGTGTTGACACTGCATACTGCCAGGGTTCCTAGTTGCAGGCACTGTAGGTGGACCGGTGTAGCGCTACCTACCTACATGGAGTCTACCTGGAGGGTGGGATGTTTATTAAATGAAAATACTAGCATTAAAACTAATTATATTATTAATGATAATGTTCTTGTGTAACATTGATAATGGGTTGGGCGAATAATTTTTAGTGGGTTTGGTTTGACAAGGACCTGGCAAGCATGGGCCGGTAGGCTTGCTGCAGTGTTCCTCCTTTCTTATGTTCTTAAATATATACGTGGAAATACACTCAGATGAATGTACATCTCGGGGGATTGATAAATTAGACACATGTACAACACTTGGGTATCTTTATTGAAGAAACGTTTCGCCGCATAGTGGCTTCATTAGTCCTATTCATTGTATAGGACTGATGAAGCCACTGTGTGGCGAAACGTTTCCTCAGTAAAGATACCCAAGGGCTGCACATGTGTCTAATTTATCAACTTGTCGGTTCTCTGAACCATTCATCTACATCTCGGGTGATTATTCCAATGGGAATAATCACCTGAGATGATTTGAGAGAGAAACAGTATTTGCTAGAGGCACCTCTGTACTGATGGTATATAATAATCTTAACTTTTAAGGGGGTGGATTGATAAGCCAGTGGAAGGCCTCGGTCAGATGATCAAAAAGTTCCCATGGCAGGTCATCACATAACTAAGACATCCTCAGGAAGCAATTGCCCTTGTTTCCTGATGAGTCTTACCTCAACGATGGTGCAGCAGTGGTGTGATGAGTCTTACCTCAACGATGGTGCAGCAGTGGTGTGTTGAGTCTTACCTCAACGATGGTGCAGCAGTGGTGTGTTGAGTCTTACCTCAACGATGGTGCAGCAGTAGTGTGTTGAGTCTTACGTCAACGATGATGCAGCAGTGGTGTGTTGAGTCTTACCTCAACGATGGTGCAGCAGTGGTGTGTTGATTCTTACCCCAACGATGGTGCAGCAGTGGTGTGATGAGTCTTACCTCAACGATGGTGCAGCAGTGGTGTGTTGAGTCTTACCTCAACGATGGTGCAGCAGTGGTGTGTTGAGTCTTACCTCAACGATGGTGCAGCAGTGGTGTGATGAGTCTTACCTCAACGATGGTGCAGCAGTGGTGTGTTGAGTCTCAAGAGTACATAATTTTTGATGTGTATTCACTGAGAGCATCAGTGTGTATATACTCGCAGGGAATATATTTAGTACAGTTACACTTAGTGTTTACTTTAGCTAATATAATGGGTACAGAAGTACCTATGACCGGTGGTGTACAGGTTACATAAGCGTATCAACCAGTTATATTTTTATTAAACGCATTTACGTAGGTCATATTCACTGTCTTTACTACCGCGAGTACAACTTTTGCCTTGTACTCGAGTGCTTGTACTAATTGCTTGATGGAATGCACATATTCTATACATCTGTTTTTTGTGTTGCAGGTATGTTGGGGCGGTGATTGACACCTGTAGGTCCTTCAGATGGTGAGTCAAGTGTTGCAGGTGTGTTGACGCAGTGATTGACACTTGTAGGTCCTCCAGATGGTGAGTCAAGTGTTGCAGGTGTGTTGAGGCTGTGATTGACACTTGTAGGTCCTCCAGATGGTGAGTCAAGTGTTGCAGGTGTGTTGACGCAGTGATTGACACTTGTAGGTCCTCCAGATGGTGAGTCAAGTGTTGCAGGTGTGTTGAGGCTGTGATTGACACTTGCAGGTCCTCCAGATGGTGAGTCAAGTGTTGCAGGTGTGTTGAGGCTGTGATTGACACTTGTAGGTCCTCCAGATGGTGAGTCAAGTGTTGCAGGTGTGTTGACGCAGTGATTGACACTTGTAGGTCCTCCAGATGGTGAGTCAAGTGTTGCAGGTGTGTTGAGGCTGTGATTGACACTTGTAGGTCCTCCAGATGGTGAGTCAAGTGTTGCAGGTGTGTTGAGGCTGTGATTGACACTTGTAGGTCCTCCAGATGGTGAGTCAAGTGTTGCAGGTGTGTTGACGCAGTGATTGACACTTGTAGGTCCTCCAGATGGTGAGTCAAGTGTTGCAGGTGTGTTGAGGCTGTGATTGACACTTGCAGGTCCTCCAGATGGTGAGTCAAGTGTTGCAGGTGTGTTGAGGCTGTGATTGACACTTGTAGGTCCTCAAGATGGCGAGTCAAGTGTTGCAGGTGTGTTGACGCAGTGATTGACACTTGTAGGTCCTCCAGATGGTGAGTTGTTACAAAATGACACGATATCTATTAATAATAGATATCTCCAGTGAACACTAGAAAGGATAGCCCTTCTAGCATCCAGCCTGTTACTGGGCTTTTGCAACAAAGTCAGTATCCTGGTTCAGTTATCCGACATATTATATAGGTTAAGGGGATTGCAACTGATAGGGTACTAACCAAAGTAAATGATTTAAAAGATTTATTAACAAAGTGAGAAAATCTAGGGTAGCAAAGTAAATCAAATATAAAGATATTAAGATATCAATTAGGTTAATTAGGAGGGTAGCTCCTACACTGCTCTCATATACAACAAGTCTGTGCTGAGGGCACATATATATAAATGACTCAGAAGTACCATCAGGTACAATGTCAGTAATAACAATAATATATATATAAATAAGAATAAATGTGTGTATGAGTGTGCTCCCGGTAACTATAAGACTCGACTCAACCAGTGTACGACAGAACAACTTCTCATAAGCTAGCTGTACTAAACTGACAATCTGAACAGCGGGATTGTACAGTAAAATGACCACTTCGCAGAACAGCACTATAACAGGCAACAGCAACACAGCGTCAGGAACAAGGAGATAGAACATCGACCCTAATTGGGGACCATCAGTAGATCCTCCAAAACAGTCACAAAACTCCCTTTCTACTGAAACTAGGTTCAGCATAAACAATCCCAAACTGTGACGGTGCACAGATGCCTTATCGAAGTAGGTCCAGAGCTATAGCTTGAGACCTGAGTTGTATCAGAGTGTCAAAGTGACACACAACCCAGAACAACGTCGAAAAATCACTGTCTAGTCTATTCTCTGTGAACAGAGTTACACAGAGTTCTGAGAAGTATGATTCGCCTCACCCACGAATGCATACTCAACCCCACAGAGTCTAATGTCGAGACAACAAGTAGAAATGGAGTGAGGTGTTGACTCGACGAGGACAGCAGGCCAGAGAGAGAGAGGAAGGAGGAACAACCACCCAGCTCAGGTGTGTTCAGAGACTGACTCCCCCCCCCGCAACTAGACGCCGGCAGCGTAACAGTCGTTTGCCAACACCAAGGCAGTTACTACACACTCTCGAGCACAACATAAAATATTACATCCTACCTAATAAATATAGCTAATTTAAATAATAGTCTAATAATAATATAAAGCAAAATATTAACGATTTAGCTATAATCGAGAATATTCGCAATATAAAATTATAGAAAATGGAAATATACATTATATACATTGAGGCCCAGTTCAAGGGGCGCAACATGAGTCAAGTGTTGCAGGTGTGTTGAGGCTGTGATTGACACTTGTAGGTCCTCAAGATGGCGAGTCAAGTGTTGCAGGTGTGTTGACGCAGTGATTGACAACTGTAGATCCTCCAGATGGTGAGTCAAGTGTTGCAGGTGTGTTGACGCTGTGATTGTCACTTGTAGGTCCTCCAGATGGTGAGTCAAGTGTTGCAGGTGTGTTGACGCAGTGATTGACAACTGTAGATCCTCCAGATGGTGAGTCAAGTGTTGCAGGTGTGTTGACGCTGTGATTGTCACTTGTAGGTCCTCCAGATGGTGAGTCAAGTGTTGCAGGTGTGTTGACGCAGTGATTGACAACTGTAGATCCTCCAGATGGTGAGTCAAGTGTTGCAGGTGTGTTGACGCAATGATTGTCACTTGTAGGTCCTCCAGATGGTGAGTCAAGTGTTGCAGGTGTGTTGAGGCTGTGATTGACACTTGTAGGTCCTCCAGATGGTGAGTCAAGTGTTGCAGGTGTGTTGAGGCTGTGATTGGCAACTGTAGGTCCTTCTTATATAACAAGGTCAACACAGGTCTCCTCATATAACAGTCATATCAGGTTCGTGTATTACGTGTTATCCCGCTGACTATTGAGGTGTGTGTGTGTATGTATTCACATAATTGTATTCACCTAATTGTGGTCGCAGGGGTCTATTCATAACTCCTGACCCCGCCTCTTCACTGGTCGCTACTAGGTTCATTCTCTCCCTGCTCCATGAGCTTTATTATGCTTCTTCTTAAAACTATGTATGGATCCTGCCTCCACTAAATCACTCTCCAGATTAACTTCCTGACAACTCTATGGCTGAAGAAATACTTCCTAACATCCCTGTGACTCATCTGAGTTTTCAACTTCCAGTTGTGACCCCTTGTTGCTGTGTCACATCTCTGAAACATTCTGTGTACTCACCTAATTCACCTAATTGTGGTTGCAGGGGTCGAGACTCAGCTCCTGGCCCCGCCTCTTCACTGTCCGCTACTGGGTCTCTTCTCTCACTGCTCCATGCTCCATGAGCTTTATCATGCCTTGTCTTAAAACTATGTATGGTTCCTGCCTCCACTACATCGTTTGCTAGACTATTCCACTTCCTGACTACTCTGTGGCTGAAGAAATGCTTCCTAACATCCCTTTGACTCATCTGAGTCTTCAGCTTCCAATTGTGCACTCTTGTTTCTGTGTTCCCTCTCTGGAACATCCTGTCACTATCTACCTTGTCGATTCCCCTCAGTATTTTGTATGTCGTTATCATGTCTCCTCTAACCCTTCTGTCCTCCAGTGTTGTTAGTCATATTTCCCTCAACCTTTCTTCATAGGGCAGTCCCCTGAGTTGTGGAACTAACCTTGTCGCAAACCTTTGCACTTTCTCTAATTTCTTGACGTGCTTGACCAGGTGTGGGTTCCAGACTGGTGCTGCATACTCTAGTATGGGCCTGACGTACACGGTGTACAGTGTCTTGAACGATTCCTTGTTAAGGTAACGAAACGCTAATCTTAGGTGTGTGTGTGTGTGTGTGTGTGCATGTATGTAGACGAATGGTTCAGAAAACCGACAAGTTGATAAATTAGACACATATGCAACACTTGGGTATCTTTATTGTGGAAACGTTTCGCCACACAGTGGCTTTATCAGTCCAATACAAAGTAGAAAGTTGTAAGGAGAGGAGGAGTTTGAGGTAATCAGTCCCTCGGCCTGGAGTCGATGTGTTCAGTCCATCAATCTGGTAATAAGTACAGCATAGGGCAATGGAGGTTCCTTATATACTGTAGACAGGTGAGGTGAAGCAGGAGGAGGCGGAGTCATAGTGGTACCATCCACTAATCGAAGTATGTCTTCGTCCAAAGGTTGGACAAGTGTTGAAGAAGACCTACTTCGATTAGTGGATGGTACCACTATGACTCCGCCTCCTCCTGCTTCACCTCACCTGTCTACAGTATATAAGGAACCTCCATTGCCCTATGCTGTACTTATTACCAGATTGATGGACTGACACATCGACTCCAGGCCGAGGGACTGATTACCTCAAACCCTCCTCTCCTACAACTTTCTACTTGTATTGACTGATAAAGCCACTGTGTGGCGAAACGTTTCCACAATAAAGATACCCAAGTGTTGCATATGTGTCTAATTTATCAGTGTGTATGTATGTGTGTGTGTGTGTGTGTGTGTGTGTGTGTGTGTGTGTGTGTGTGTGTGTGTGTGTGTGTGTGTGTGTGTGTGGTGTGGCAGTATCACGTGCGCTGCATAAAAGATGCGCGGAGAATTGTCTCTAGGTAAGTGCAATCTCAGATTATTCCTAAATTATGATTTGACTCCATGCCACTGTAGCGACCCCAGGAGTCTGTGTTGTGGCAGGTAATGGGCTTAGTGATGCGACTCTATCGAAAGGGTGGTGATAGCTGTTTGCCATAGGTCAGCTGATATAGCTAGGAGCTATATCAGCTTGGGGAAACCGATGGCAGGTAACATTTGCACCTGAGAAAACACAAATGATGATGGTCTCTAAGCACCATGATGGTAATGCCGGATCAGTAGTAAGTATGAATGGGAGAGTGTTGGTACCTGGGGAAGAAGTTGATATCCTTGGGGTGAAATCTGACTCCAAACTGAGCATGAAGAGCCACGTTGTAAATCTTGCAAACAAGGCAGCCAGGAAGTTTACAGTACTTCAACGTATCTCGCATCTGCTTGACAGTAGGGGTTGCAAGATTCTGTATGAGGCACAAGTACGCTCACACCTTGAGTATGCTCCACTTTCTTGGTTTGCCTCCCCCCCCCCATCTCATCTGCGACTGCTTGACAGAGTAGAGAACAGAGCAAGACGTTTCATCTCTCGCCTGGACCCATCCAGGATAGATCTGTCATTTCAGCAGAGCCTTCAACACGGGAGAGATGTGGGCGGTCTTACTGTTATGTACAAGGCCAACATTGTCAAAGTACCACACTTGGCTCCACTTCAAGGAGAGCGAGCAGCAAGCTTCTATACCACAAGACGGGCAGAAAGCAGCAGCTTAACTCTGGTTGTACCCTTCTTCAGAACATCACTTCATCAGAGATCATTTATCCCCAGGATGACTCGAGTCTAGAACACATTCGTACAGCATAATGATATCAACGAGATAAAGTCAGTTGATTAAATGAAAATGCTGGCCCACAGATGGCTCCAGCTTCATCCTGTTCCCTACTTGTATGTTTCATAACAATAAAAATGCTTTCAAATGAGTTGATGTAGGTAACAGCTCTTAGCTTGTCAATAAAGTTAGAAATCCTTAACTTGTCAATAGCTTGTCAATAAAGGTAGGGATCCTTAAGTCAAACCCTGTGTAAAGAGAGAGTGAGAGAGAGAGAGAGAGAGAGAGAGAGAGAGAGAGAGAGAGAGAGAGAGAGAGAGAGAGAGAGAGAGGGGAAGAGAGCCAGAGATAGCAGGCGTAGTGTGATGGGGGCACCCGGATGGGTAAGGCAGAGGTACCCCTGGCAGCCGGAAGTGTTGGATATCAGCGTCAGCCAAGGGTCCTCGGGGTGAGGAGTAGCTAAGAGGGAGGAACACTGAGGAAGGCAGGCAGGGAGATGGGAGGAGCAGTGAGGAAGGCAGGCAGGGAGATGGGAGGAGCAGTGAGGAAGTCAGGCAGGGAGATGGGAGGAGCAGTGAGGAAGGCAGGCAGGGAGATGGGAGGAGCAGTGAGGAAGTCAGGCAGGGAGATGGGAGAAGTGAGGAAGGTAGGCTGGGATATGGGAGAAGCAGTGAGGAAGGCAGGCAGGAGATGGGAGGAGCAGTGAGGAAGTCAGGCAGGGAGATGGGAGGAGCAGTGAGGAAGGCAGGCAGGGAGATGGGAGAAGTGAGGAAGGTAGGCTGGGATATGGGAGAAGCAGTGAGGAAGGCAGGCAGGGAGATGGGAGGAGCAGTGAGGAAGGCAGGCAGGGAGATGGGAGGAGCAGTGAGGAAGGCAGGCAGGGAGATGGGAGGAGCAGTGAGGAAGTCAGGCAGGGAGATGGGAGAAGTGAGGAAGGTAGGCTGGGATATGGGAGAAGCAGTGAGGAAGGCAGGCAGGGAGATGGGAGGAGCAGTGAGGAAGTCAGGCAGGGAGATGGGAGGAGCAGTGAGGAAGGCAGGCAGGGAGATGGGAGGAGCAGTGAGGAAGGCAGGCAGGGAGATGGGAGGAGCAGTGAGGAAGGCAGGCAGGGAGATGGGAGGAGCAGTGAGGAAGGCAGGCAGGAGATGGGAGAAGTGAGGAAGGTAGGCTGGGATATGGGAGAAGCAGTGAGGAAGGCAGGCAGGGAGATGGGAGGAGCAGTGAGGAAGTCAGGCAGGGAGATGGGAGGAGCAGTGAGGAAGGCAGGCAGGGAGATGGGAGGAGCAGTGAGGAAGGCAGGCAGGGAGATGGGAGGAGCAGTGAGGAAGGCAGGCAGGGAGATGGGAGGAGCAGTGAGGAAGGCAGGTAGGGAGATGGGAGAAGTGAGGAAGGTAGGCTGGGATATGGGAGAAGCAGTGAGGAAGGCAGGCACGGAAATGGGAGGGGCAATGAGGAAGGCAGGCAAGGAAATGCGCGATGTACGTTTTTTAGTATTAATAAATGGGTTCATGTGCTAGCTATGTTTTGCTGTGGTGTTACAGTGCACAGGATGGGTATCGTGCGTCAGGTAATGAAATGTGCCAGCCTGAGTTGGAAGATTTCAGTAAAGTGAAGAGGATATCGTCAAGCATTTCACTTTGTATTTAGTAGCTACTGTTGCTTTGAAGATTTCGTTCCAGCAGAGCTGGAGTTACTATCACTTGGCCATTACCAAGACTTTTCAGTACACTCCCATCACATATAAATAATTACCAACATAGCCTTAGCTGTCTACTAGTCACTATCTGATCAGTCAGGCTGTGGTGCCTATGTTAGACTGCGTGCTTCTAGCACGAACAGCCTATCAACCAGGAGGCCTGGTTTGCGATCGGGCCGTTAGGTCTGCGACTCTCGTACTGTACATCAGTTATATAGCGGGTATGTAGATATCTCTCGGAGATGTATAAAGGTATAAAGGAGAGGAAGATACTAGAGAATGAGGGTAGGAAGATGTATGAAGATTGGAGCCGGTGGGGAGAGCATGGTGAGGAAAGGAGTCACTGATCACCCCTTCCCTCACCCCCTTAACCCCCCCAGTATGCTAATGAGGACAGTGATGGCTGTCTTCGTGGTTATGGCCGCCATTAAGTTAACGTTAATTAACTTCTGTGTGGAGTTGACGGGGACATTTTGTCAGCTGGGAGTTACTGTACATAACCTGCCCAGGCTTATCAGGGACTTAATTATTTCCATTAGTTTGTGTAAAATATTGTATTAACTTTGGTTTAACACATTCTCAAGTGGTCTTTATTTTAATTGGTGGGTTTTATTATTGCACCTCTCATGGTTCTGAGCGACGGAAATTAAAACACTAAGCTCAAGTTGGTCTCGAGTGTAATTATATGGTGTAATAGCACATACACTGGGTGTAAAGTGAATAGTTGGAAAAGAGGGCAAATAATTTTTTTTAACAAGTCGGACTTAAAGAGTGATAGTCAACAAAGTAAAATCAGAGACTGACACAGTGAAAAGCTCAGAGACTGGTACAGTGAAAAGCTCAGAGACTGACACAGTGAAAAGCTCAGAGACTGGTACAGTGAAAAGCTCAGAGACTGACACAGTGAAAAGCTCAGAGACTGGTACAGTGAAAAGCTCAGAGACTGGCACAGTGAAAAGCTCAGAGACTGGTACAGTGAAAAGCTCAGAGACTGGTACAGTGAAAAGCTCAGAGACTGGCACAGTGAAAAGCTCAGAGACTGGCACAGTGAAAAGCTCAGAGACTGGTACAGTGAAAAGCTCAGAGACTGGCACAGTGAAAAGCTCAGAGACTGGTACAGTGAAAAGCTCAGAGACTGGCACAGTGAAAAGCTCAGAGACTGGTACAGTGAAAAGCTCAGAGACTGGCACAGTGAAAAGCTCAGAGACTGGCACAGTGAAAAGTTCAGAGACTGGCACAGTGAAAATCTTTGTTATTTTCAGGCACAGTTCTCGCCCCAGTTCTCTTTCTCATGCTGATATCCGTCATAAACAAAAACATACGTCATCGCACCGTAACATCCTTTGTAGACGATACAAATTATTTTTTTTACCTAGATCTAGCAACCCAGTTTCTGATCAGCCAAACTGTAGTGCCTACGTTGGACTATTTGCGGCTAGCACTAACACAATGGTTGATCAAGCCATCAGTCAGGAGGCCTGGTCTGGGACTCAGGCGAGCGGAATATGAAATGTTGGGAGGTCAAGATGTGACTCCCTACATACATACCTCCAACCGTCACTAACGGCTGCGGGTGCCATATGTTGATGTACTTAACTGGTGTACCTAGCTGCTGACATGGGGCCGGGAGGCGGGAGCGGTGCCCCCCTTAATCATCTTCAGGCAACTCTCGGTATGCTTCTGCTTATTACAAAATGGTGTGAATTCGTTGTTCTCTTCCTTAAAACTGAGATGGGAAGCGAAAGAGGAGTCCTTCCAATCTTGGTTACATATATTCATAGGAATGGTAAATCTTTTCAATATAATCCTCATCGACAGTATATGAACATGACTACCGACATACATCAATATTCGAGACACCAGTATTCGTAGGCTGGAGTTCTTTCATGGGAATAGTTGGATAAATCTAGGAGATCGCCTTCATTTGATATTACCAACTAATGTTCATTGACAAAAGCTATTTAATTAAGCAAAGAAACGATATTTATAAAGCTTTAATAATATCTTTCTGTTACAGTGATTTTCATTCGTAAGAAATATAGTACAATAGCAGTAATAGCCTCATCAAATTAATTCTTCACTATCGCGGGAGTTCCTTCATAGGTTTGCCTGGAATCTGTAGACTGTGAGCTGAACACTAGCCATTATCCGGGGAGATGGCAATTCCCAAGCGATACTAACTGGAGCTGTGTTGGAATGAAACTTTTGGAGCTCCCATAAATGATAAATCCTTGTTAGAAAGCTTGATGAAAGCCTGATTACTAACTGAAGTCTGATTTCAGACTTTATGACCCAACTGTATAACTGATATAAAAGGAAAAAGCCTATTACTCCTTGTTCCCAATTCATGTAACACCTTATAAGAATTATAGGAGACATGCTGATATTATCCAATTTGTTAATAAAAACAATTATAATAACCATTAAGCTACTGGTTACCACTGTCGCCTCACCACCCACACCAGACCCAGGGCAGAAGTTTCTCCCAGCAGGCGTGGACCATGTGTAGGTCGTGCTAGAAGTGTCCCTGATGAGCCGGGGTAACGTACGCTCTTAGCACAGTGGAACATTAAGCGTCTGGAACTTGTTAATTGCACTATCACTCTCAATTACTTGTCCCAGCGGGATTAAATTGGTGGGTGGAGCGTTGAGGTCATGGTGGCGGGGGCGTGGCCCCAGGTCTCTCTCTGCTCACCTACATAAGTTTGTGGGAAGCGAGCTCAGGTTCATATATATACCAAGTGGTGTATATATTTCTTGGTGTGTAAACACTAAGAGTTTATTTTAATCCTTATCTTAGGGGGTAAAGTATTCTTGACTGGTGATATACAGGTGATATAGAGCCTGTCTTAATGACCCTCGTGAAGTCGATGGACTTTACTGGGGAACACTGAGCCACCTGCTGAAACTGTGTGTTAAGAGTAGCGATTTCAAGGTTACCTGGTGACAGACTGCTCGATTAAATTTTTTTTTTAGAGCTTTGTAGTGATAATGGATTATCCAAATATATGAAGGGTTAGGAGCACAGTCTGCGGACACCGATTCCAGTCAGAGACCAACAATGATAACGCATATAAGTGAAATAACTCAATGATTTGTCAACACTGACAACAAACGTCACTGAAACACTAATATAAGAGTAAAAACAACACACTACAACTCATGCAGTCATCGGGAGGAGGAGATGAAGCCTCTTAGTGTGTTAACAGCACGTATTCTGAAGAAGAAATAGAAGAGAAAAGGAAGGGTAGAGCTGCAGAACACTTGAAGTGTGGCGAGTTGGCTACTACCTCAAAAAAAAGCTAAGCTCTTAGGTTACCTTCCAGAGAAAGGGTATGGAGCGCACAGGAAACTACCCGCTATCTTCTACAGGGCCAGTAGCTGTAGCTCGAATTAGGCTGAATTTTCTGAATTACTACGGGTGTTTGATTTCAAATAATATATACAATTTAGGTTACCCAAATTGCCTAGAATATTTCAGGTTGTGGGTGTACGCTACCAATCCTGAAATTCTGAAGTCAGTAGGATATTCTATCCCAATTTTAACACTAGCATATCTGCGAAAGAATATATACCTGGAGGATGTTCCGGGGGTCAACGCCCCAGTGGCTAGGTCCTCGACCAAGCCTCCCGGTGGATCAAGGACTGATCAACCAGGCTGTTACTGCTGACCGCATGCAATCCAACGTGCGAACCACAGCTCGGCTGATCGTACACTGACTTTAAGTATCTGTTCAGTTCCCTCTTGAGGACAGCCAGGAATCTGTTGATAATTTTCCTTGTGTATAATGGGAGGCTGTTGAACAGTCTCGGGCCCCGGACACTAAGTATAAAAGTTGGAATGGTTGCCTTTTGAGCAGGACCTGCTTAGCATTGCAGTGTTTCTCTGTTCTTATATTTTCATGTTCTTATAGACTTTCACAGCAACAATAACAAAAACAAAGTAGATGGAAGGAAGACGTAACGGGAGGGAGGAGGGGGAGTGGCGCTCTACTATGAATTATCTCATATAAAAGAGCGGGAGATGATTGATTTGAGGTGGAGACGTGATGGGGGAGGAAGGTTGGGAGTTGGTGGGGAGGATGATTGATGGGGTTGACTATGTGATTGTGGGAGCGTTTTGTGGCTAACCTTAGGCACACAGGCAAGGGTTATGTATATATATATATATATATATATATATATATATATATATATATATATATATATATATATATATATGCTCCGGGGAGAGGTAATGTACACACACACACACAGAGCGAGAATGAGGCATTAAAGGAAGAGTGTGAGGCGAGGTGGTGCCACCTTGTCTTTGAAGTTCTTGAACACAATGTAGCTGCTAGTTCTTACCTGCACCCAGCTGCTGCAGCCGTCACGCCCTCCAGTAATGGATTTGTTTCTCACCTGACCTGTGCCTTCCTCGCCGCCGCCGCCACCGCAAAAGTCCATCACCGCCTCCACCACCAACCCCGCCGCCGCCACCACCACCATTCTCAAGGCCGGCATCACCACCATCAACGTCACTGAACCTCCAACACTCCACCTCCTATCACCACCACCACCTCTAATTTCACTAATACTATTACCACAACCACTACAATGCACACATACATAGACAGGCAGGCACACATACAGGCACACATACAGACAGGCACACATACAGGCAGACATACATACAGGCAGGCACACATACAGACAGGCACACATACAGGCAGACATACATAGACAGGCAGGCACACATACAGGCAGGCACACATACAGGTAGGCACACATACAGGCAGACATACATACAGGCAGGCATACATACAGGCAGGCATACATACAGGCAGACACACATACAGACAGACATACATACAGGCAGGCATACATAAAGGCAGGCACACATACAGGCAGACATACATACAGGCAGGCATACATACAGGCAGGCATACATACAGGCAGGCACACATACAGGCAGACATACATACAGGCAGGCATACATACAGGCAGGCATACATACAGGCAGGCACACATACAGACAGACATACATACAGGCAGGCATACATACAGGCAGGCACACATACAGACAGACATACATACAGGCAGGCACACATACAGGCAGGCACACATACAGACAGACATACATACATACAGGCAAACATACATACAGGCAGGCATACATACAGGCAGGCATACATTCAGGCAGGCATACATACAGGCAGCCATACATACAGGCAGGCATACATACAAGCAAGCATATACACTTAAGCGTTCCATCTACGTTGGAATATTTGCTGAAAGTATTAAAAGTCATTCTTTACGAGGCTGGGTCTTGGAGCGGACCGTTGACCTCCGAAATTATCTTCTTTAAACTTCATAAAAATAACCTTTCTCAGGAATTAGAGATGACAATCGGCCCTTAGCTCTCCTGCAGCGCTCTTTTTTCTTATCCTTAGACTGACCCCACTTCTACTACTTCTTCCCCTCTATTCCTCTACTACATTTACTATTGTCTTCCTTCACTCCCCTTTCTCTCTCTTATGTCTGATTCTTCTCTTGAAGAATTAGATACGTGTAACAACTGTGTGAATTTTTGGGTAATGAGTGCAATAATTAATAATATAATAAAGACCACTATTGGTCTGGTGTATTCCCAGTTGTCGTTGACAGCTCAGAACCCCAGCAGCCGTCCCCTAGGGGGTCTCCTCCGATTGTCTACTGTCTAATTTTCCACAGGGTTATTAACAGAGTGATTATAACCAGGGTTAATACTCGCCCTGCTGACATATAATATTCAAGTATTGCAGGTTTGTCACATGGAAGTCCTGGCGACCCTTATCTGTGTTGGGCGTGGGCCCACTCATGAGGGCGTTGAATGATTAGTCTTATCAACCCCACATAGATACCCTTCTGCTGTAGCAAAATTGCGAAACGTGTTTTGATGAAGTCTTACCTGGGTGTGTGTAGCGTACCCGTAATATATAACACCGTATCACAGGTTTGGGTGGCTTGACTGAGGAGTGACGTCGGACGTCTGCGCTTCTGTCGTCTGCTTGGCCACGAATGTTTCTGCATTCCAACGTGGTGTTTCCGGAGACACCCGGCCGCCACTTCGTCATGTCAACACTGGTCGAATTCGGACTGCAGTCCGAATGATGCAGCCAAGGTTGTATCATAACAACCTTGGTTGTTATGTGCCGAATAGGTAAAACTAGTCAATTAGCAAGAACTCATTTAAAATTAAGTCCTTTCTAAAAATTTCTCTTCTATGTTTAAAGATATATTTTTTCATTTATGTTGATGTAAAAATTAATAATTTTGTACCAAAAGAATCTTAGAAAACTTACCTGACCTTATTATAACAAGCGCAATTTAATTAAGCCTAATCCAGCTAAATATATTTTACATAAGTTTAGAATAAATTAATAATAAACGAACACAATGAAATATATTTTTTTCGTTAGGTTCTGAATGATTTTTGCGAAATTATTGCATACACAAATTTTCACTTGCCTTTTATATATATATATATATATATATATATATATATATATATATATATATATATATATATATATATATATATATTAAATCTTTTAAATGTTTAACGTTTATGACTATTTTAATTTATTTAGCTTTCTATTATGATCATTACTTGTTGAATCTCTTCTGGCATTTATCAGATGATCAAAAACAAGTCAGTCACTTCTTAACGTGATGGTGTTTGTGGATCACTTCATAACGTGATGTTGTTCGTGAATCACTTCTTAACGTGATGGTGTTCGTGGATCACTTCTTAACGTGATGGTGTTCGTGGATCACTTCTTAACGTGTTGGTGTTCGTGGATCACTTCTTAGCGTGATGGTGTTCGTGGATCACTTCTTAACGTGATGGTGTTCGTGGATCACTTCTTAACGTGATGGCGTTCGTGGATCACTTCATAACGTGATGGTGTTCGTAGATCACTTCTTAACGTGATGGTGTTCGTAGATCACTTCTTAACGTGATGGTGTTCGTGGATCACTTCTTAACGTGATGGTGTTCGTGGATCACAGTGTTTTCAACTTCTGAGAAGTGTAATTCTTTTCTTTTGGTAATAAATTTAGATCAAAGTTTTTAGGGTAATGCCTTGTAGAGAGTTACTGAGAGACTACCATATCTCTCTCTCTCTCTCTCTCTCTCTTTCTTTCTCTCCTTCACCACTCTCCTTTCTCCTCCCCTCTTCTTTCTTCCCCACCGCTTTCTGCTCCTCTCTCCCTCATTCTCCACCTCTGTTTCCCCTTTTCCTCCACCTCCCTCGTCCTTCCTCCGTCTCTCTCTCTTAATTATCTTTGTCTGCTCCCTTTTTGACCCTTTCCCTTGCCTCTTCTCTTTTCCTGCCTGCTCACCCTACCCTTTCTTCGTGGCGCCCTCCTTCCTTTTCGCTCTCTTCCATTGAATCCATAACCCCTCCCCCTTCTGTTTTCTTCTCTTCCCTTTCCCATGACTCCTCTCCCATTCCCTCGTCCCGTCCCTCTCCTCTACCTTCTCCAGCCCCTCCCACTTCCCTGCCTCGCTGCCTCCCTGGCCTGGCAGGGATGGAGTCTTCACTGGTTCCATCATTACCAGAGATTTATGGTTTGTTTTCTCGTCGCCTTTACACGCCTCTTATTGAATCCCGTCACTTTTTGCCTGCGGCTGACACAGACGCCGTTCACTTGGGCGCTGCACTCGTGCTGGACTCTTAGACTTAGTGACCGCAGAGTGTTACCACTATATTAGTTTAGCATCTTGCTGTGTTAGTGAATGTAGATGGAGGTTGAAGAGGCTGGTGTATGGTGGTGGTAGTGAATTGTACCTCGATGGTAGTAGTAGTGATGGTAGCGACTTCTAACTGATATATGGTAGTAGTGATGATAGTGATTCCGATTTTCTCTCTCTTCTCTCTCTCTCTCTCTCTCTCTCTCTCTCTCTCTCTCTCTCCTCTCTCTCTCTCTCTCAGCTTGCATAGATCCCTCACTTTTTCAAGTCTAGCATGCACCATGTACGTCATCATTATTTGGAGTGCATCACTCAACCACGCATCCTGGATTCACTCCATAATCAACCAAAAGCCTGGTTGTTTATTGTCATCATAGGTTTGGGGAGCCCCTTTCCTTAACCGAGGATAAACTACCAATTATGAAAAATAACCAATCAGGGTGAGGGGTTGAACTCCAGATGAGTTGATTTTATACGTACACCCAGGTTTGGAGGCCAGTCTCTCACTAGCCGCAGCCTCATTAACACTTAAGTTCCGTCTGTGTATGACGACATAAGTGGCGTACTTGTTCTTTCTCTCTCTACCTGGATGGTATTCCGGGGGTCAACGCCCCCGCGGCCCGGTCCATGACCAGGCCTCCCGGTGGATCAGGGCATGATTAGCCAGGCTGTTACTCCTGGCTGCATGTAGTCCAACGTACGAATCACAGCCCGGCTGATCCTGCAATGATTTAGGTATCTGTCCAGCTCCCTCTTGAAGGCAGCCAGGGGTCTATTCTGTCACTGCGTTACCCATAGTATGGTATCTGCCAAGTATATTGAATATATTACCCTCCAGGAAGGTTCATTGATGCTTGTGAGGGGCTCTTGATCAGTGGGATTGGACCATTACTCCAATTCCTTGAATCAAGCTTGAATGCCTTCCCTTTCACTAGGCGCTGTATAATTTCTACGGGTTTAGCATAAGGGGCATGCAATATAGCTGATGTAATGCGTTGGAAAGCTAGGTTGTAATAAGCCAGCTGGCCGCCACCAGCAACAGCCTGGTTGAATAAGCAGTCAGCAAGGAAGCCTGGCCTCAGGACGGGAGGCTGCAAGGGTAGAAAAACCCTGGCAAGCGGCCACTGTAAGTTTATTTAGGCACAGGTACACATAAATACAATTATCATACATAGGGTAAATTACCTAGGATAACCCAAAAAAGGTCAGACAGAGTGACTTATTTCTATTGGGGGGAAATGTCAACAGCACTTTGACAAGTGGTACTTTATTTGTTGGGGATAAAATCAGCTTCACCGGTGTTAATCATGTGACGCAAAACGCTAGTGGCTCATTCGAAACATCTTAAACACTGTGTCAGTAATTAAATACCCGTGTCCTTGACTTAACCTACCTGGAGGGTGTTCCGGGGGTCAACGCCCCCGCGGCGTGGTCTGTGACCAGGCCTCGCAGTGGATCAGAGCCTGATCATCCAGGCTGTTTACTGTCGGTCACATGCAGTCCAAGGTATGAGCCACAGTCCGGCTAGTCAGGTGCTGACTTTAGGTGTGTGTTCAACTTACTCTCGAAGACAGTCAGGGGGTCTATCGGTATTTCCCCTGATGTGTGCTGGGAGGCAGTTGAACAGTCTTGGGCCCACAGATTTATTATGTGTAATAGAGCACTCGACTCGAGCAGGAAATGTACGTAGACGCTGTACTTAGAAGCTAAGTAAGGTTTCTAAGTATTTCTCTAACCTATTCTGTTAAAGAAATACCAGTCAGATACACAATTAGAGGCAACACCGAAGAACTGGTGCTCAGTACTCGCAAGTTCTAAAGGCTAAGTACAAATAAGCACATATACATGATAATGGTAGTGTTAACAATACTATACAATGACGTGTAGTTGTAACAGAGTCCCCCAGATTTGTGGAGTGGTCCATCCTACCCGTGGGTTTATAAAATGGATGGCGGGGCGGGGAGTGGACGTGTCATTTGTCACTGTGATGTCCCATTACTCAAGTAGGGGGAAGGGCAGATAGGGAGGAAGAGGCATAGAATGGACAGAGAGAAATGGTAAGTGAGAGAGAGAGTAAAGGAGGAGGCGGAGATAGTGAAGAGAAAGGAGTGGAAGATAATACATGGGAGTTCACAGGAGAGGCAGATTTTACTGCACGTAACGAGGTTATCTGCTTATAAAATCAGATTGGTCACTAGTGTATGTGATGCTGACACAGTTCCTGTTAGCGCAGATGAGATGAGGACAGACAACCAGCAGCTTCCTCGCTGCCTACTCCCGCCGGCTTACACTCCTACTAATTTTTACATACATGGAGGGTTGGGGTGCGCTAAACCCGTAGGTGTTACACAGCGCCTGGGAGAATGGAAAGCATTAGACTCAGTTCAAGGGATTGGAGCACAGGTCCAATTCCTTAGATCAGGATCCCCTCAGCAGCACCAAGGAACCTCCCTGGAGGGGTTTCACTGCTGCTGTGCTGCTGCTGCTGCGCTGCTGCTGCCTGGGGAAAACATGAAGAATCACGACTTTGTAAATGGTCCAAGTCGGACCGAAACGTCGTGATAAGCTGCTCTCTCCTGTGTACGGGTTATTTGTGTATTGTTCCAGTCACTGTATTGTGACTTTTTGTTTTTTATGCACAAGGTAGACACACGAAGTGAAGTAGGAGATATATACCTTATTATAAGTTTATGTAACCTAATCCATCCTATCCTAACCTAGCCTAATCCTTCCTACTCTAGCCTACATTAAATAAATTAAGACACATGTGCAACATCTGGGTATCTTTATATAGTAGACGTTTCGCCAAACGTCTACAATAAAGACACCCAGATGTTGCACATGTGTCTTAATTTCATCTTGTCGGTATTGTATACCATTCTTGTACTACTAAATTAAATAGCCCACAGCCTCTCCCACGCCCACAGCCTCTCTCACGCCTACACCCTCTCTCACACCCACAGCCTCTCTCACACCCACAGCCTCTCTCACGCCTACAGCCGCCTTCTACTTTCGCAGCACCCTTCACACTCGTAACACACTCAAGACTGTGTTCATACTTGCCTGTTTCCCAGCCTCTTTAAGAGAGAGTACGTGGGAAAGGCGAATAGCAGAAGACCTTACAGTCCACACTGAGACTATCTGATGAGAACTAAAGCTGTCTCGATTGTATATTATTTAGCATTATCTAGATCAGTGGTTCTCAACGTGTGGTCCGCGGACCTCCTTGTGGGCCACCCAGTCATAAGAACATAAGAAAGAAGGAACACTGCAGCAGGCCTACTGGCCCATGCGAGGCAGGTCCAAATCTCCAACGGCTTAAGCCAATGCCCCGACCCAGCCAGGTCAGGTTACATTCACTTAAGGAAGGAACACTGCATCTGACCTAGCACAAGCTAGTCAGGACCAACTCACACCCATCCGCACCCACTCATATAATTGTCTAGCCTACCACCTGGTCAGCCGACCACCTGGTCAGGTCACTTCCACTTAAGGAATTAGTACAGCTACTGACCTGGTAGTAAAAGCTAGTCAGGTCCAAACTCACACCCATCTACACCCACCCATGTATTTATCTAACCTATTTTTAAAACTACACAACGTCTTAGCAACTATGACGGTACTCGGGAGTTTGTTCCACTCATCCACAACTCTATTACCAAACCAGTGCTTTCCTATATCCTTCCTGAATCTGAACTTTTCCAACTTGAAACCATTGCTGCGAGTCCTGTCTTGGCTAGATATTTTCAGCACGCTATTTACATCCCCTTTATTTATTCCTGTTTTCCATTTATACACCTCAATCATATCCCCCCTAATTCTACGCCTTTCTAGAGAGTGCAGATTCAAGGCCCTCAGTCTATCCTCATAGGGAAGATTTCTGATACATGGGATCAACTTTGTCATCCTCCTTTGTACGTTTTCCAGTGCATTTATATCCATTCTGTAATAGTATTGTTCCTCCTGTCAGCTTTGGATTTTCTCAATTAATGAAACCTAAAATTCTAACTATTAGTATGTAGGGACGATGGGGAAGGGGTAAGCCAAATTTTTCGAGGTTTAAAATGGCTTCTCGTTCTCCAAAAGATGGTGAACCACTGGTCTAGATACCCGAGTCAAGGTTAGTAAAGCAAAAGGCTTTCTCCTCACCCTCTGGCGTCTGCCAGCATAAAACATGAGAAAAAATACCATGCCTTGACTAGTTGAATCCTATATTTATAAAATGTTCAATCTACCATTTTTTTTTAAATGAAGAATTGATCTAGCGTTAACACCTTCAGAAAGGAGACTTTTTCCAATACTTCACAAGCTCGCTTCTAAAGAAGCCCTTTACCAACATTTTTTGCTAAACCATTTGCCACGGAGTTTCATATTGTCAGATCACGGGTGAGAAGGACTGCCCTTCTTTCCCGCAATATAGTGAAGTAATGAGGCAAGACAGTGAGGACACCTCTCACCTCACTACACACTGTTGACGACTTTACTCAACTCCGCTTCACCTAACCAAACCTTACCACTTAAGTAATATTCGGTCTTATTAAGAATAACAGATTAAAGGTGGGAAAAGTGAATACTGTACGTATTTCACACTATTACATTTTATTAATACTTAATTACTTTTTACAACAGTATACTTGGTTACCGAGAAAGAATGTGATGCTAAGATATCTAGGAAGATAGTATACAAGATATTTGAGACAGGGAATATAATATTATACTGAACCTAAATGAATAGTCACAGTAGATTCAACAGTAGCTAATACAGAGTATACCTGGAGAGGGTTTCTGGGGTCAACGCCCCCTCGGCTCGGTCTGAGACCAGGCCTCGTGGTGGATCAGGGTCTGATCAACGAGGCTGTTACTGCTGGCCGCACGCAAACTGACATACGAACCACAGCCCGGTTGATCAGGTACTGACTTTAGGTGCCTGTCCAGTGCCTTCTTGAAGACAGCCAGGGGTCTATTGGTAATTCCCCTTATATATGCTGGGAGGCAGTTGAACAGTCTTGGGCCCCGGACACTTATTGTGTTGTCTCTCAGTGTACTCGTGGCGCAACTGCTTTTCATTGGGGGAATGTTGCATCTCCTGCCGAGTCTTTTGCTTTTAAAAGGAGTGATTTTCGTGTGCAAGTTTGGTACTAATCCCTCTAGGATTTTCCAAGTATATATTATCATGTATCTCTCTCGCCTGCTTTCCAGGGAATACAAATCAAGGGCTTTCAACCGTTCCCAGTAATTTAGGTGCCTTATCGCACTGATGTGTGCCGTGAAAGTTCTTTGTACACTCTCCAGGTCAGCAATTTCGCCTGCCTTGAAGGGGACAGTTAGTGTACAGCAGTATTCCAGTCTAGAGAGAACAAGCGATTTTAAGAGAATCATCATGGGCTTGGCGTCCCTAGTTTTGAAGGTTCTCATTATCCATCCTATCATTTTCCTAGCAGATGCGGTAGATACATTGTTGTGGTCTTTGAAGGCGAGATCCTCTGACACAATCACTCCCAGGTCCTTCACATTACTTTTTCGCTCTATTGTATGGTTAGAATTTGTCGTATACCCTGATACAGTTTTAATTTCCTCAAGTTTTCCATATCTGAGTAGTTGAAATTTCTCTTCATTGAACTTCATATTGTTTTGAGTGGCCCATTTCAAGATTTGATTGATGTCCGCTTGGAGTCTTGCGGTGTCTTCGATGGAAGTCACTGTCATGGCAGTCCGGGTGTCATCGCAAAGGAAGACACGGAGCTATTACCTGGAGAGAGTTCCATGGGTCAACGCCCCTGCGGCCCGGTCTGTGACCAGGCATACATCTCTGTGTATGTTAGATATGAGGATGAGGAATAGAATGGGAGCCTTGTGGAACAGAGTTTTTCACCGTAGCTGACTCAGACTTTACTCTGTTTACTATTACTCTTTGTGTTCTATTTGTCAGGAAGTTATAGATCCATCTACCAACTTCACGCATTTTGTGCGCTTTTACACCATTCTCACACTTGTCGAAACCTTTTGCAAAGTCTGTGTATACTACATCTGCATGTTGTTTATCCTCTACACTCTACAGCATCCAGGACCTTGTCATAGGTTTAACAACGATTTATTTCACCATGATACAATGTTTGCACAGAGATGGGTAACATTTGAGTGTGTATGCAGAAAGCCCATAAATATGCAGAGCATTTTGGGCAAGCAGTAGCTAATACAGAGTATAACTTCCACGATCAGTATACCAGAGAGTTAAGCTTCTCTAGGGAAGCTCTGTCTCTTCACTTAGAGATACGGCCCTGCTCTGCAGAGTAGCTCCCCACCAAGTCTTCCTCTTAGCTACTTTACTCTGAGCTTATAAAGGCCGCTACACCCCACATAACTTCTGGCTAGTGAGGTCAGCTCCTGTGGAAAACTCAGCAAGTGGTCTCCATAGAGGTTAGAGTTCCCAGACCAGGGTAGACTATCAGGGAAAGTAGCACTTCTGCCTCCTATCTTCACAGATATAAACTGGAGACCCAGTCTCAGGATATCACAATACGCTTATGTCGTACTTGTATAATAACTTATTTATATAAATTAAACAGAAGTTAAACGATGTTGTCACCTCGCATAGCCTCCATTTTATGAGAGAGAGAGATAGAGAGAGAGAGAGAGAGAGAGAGAGAGAGAGAGAGAGAGAGAGAGAGATGGGGGAGAATTGAAAAGAAGAGATGTGTGTGGTAGTGGGGAGTAGCGTGGGCAGAAGGCTGCCTGATCCACGCACGATAGCCATTAATGAAAGGTAACGAACATGTGTGACAGTACCGTATCACCGCCTCCACCACCGCTAACACCAGCAACACCACCATCAACGCCACTGCTAGTAACAGTAGCAACACCACCAGGAACAACAACATCGCTAGCAATAGCAACACCATCAGCATAAAAAAAAACCACCAGCAACACTTCCAGCAACTGCAACATCACCAACAGAACCAGAAATAAGAACATCTCCAGTAACAGCAACACTACAAACAGCATCAGCAGTAGCAACACCACTAGCAACAGAAGCACCACCACCAGGAACAGCAACACTACCAGCAAGAGCAGGAATAGCAAGATCAACAAGAGCAGAAACTGAAATATCATCAGCAAGAGAGCAACAGCAGCACCACCAAGCACTAGCACTAGCAGCAGCAGCAGCAGCAGCTAGCACTAGCAGCAGCAGCAGTAGTAGTAGAAGCAGCACTCACACACACTAAAACACAGGCAACCTCCACTCCCCACTCAAAACACGCACTTGCTCTCACGCACTACACACACACACGGGACTCTAATAAGCGCATTCGCTCAATCAATTCCAACCCCCCTCCCCCTCTTCCCCTCCATGAAGACCAGCAAGCATACCCTCACTGCCATGCACGCACACACACGCGCGCCCACACACTCACACACACGCACCACACCCGCATACCTCGACTGCGTGTGAATGGAAAATCGATATCGAGCGGTGAAATAAAACAGGGAAGCAGAGGGAAGGAAGAAGTAGAGGGCTGCTACGAGCACCGCCCTCGATACCTGTGTACTGTGTGATATTACTAGTGTAGCTGGCGTGTTAGCATGACACTGTTGGTGGTGGTGGTGGTGGTGTGTGGTAGTGGTGTGTGGTGGTGGTGGTTGGTGATGGTGTGTGATGGTTGGTGGTGGTTGGTGGTGGTGTGTGGTGGTTGGTGGTGGTGGTGTGTGGTGGTAGTGGTGTGTGGTTGTTGGTGTGTGGGGTGGTGTGTGGTGTGTGGGGGTGGTGGTGGGGTGGTGGCGGTGTGGTAGTGGTGTGGGGGTGGTGTGTGGGGGTGGTGTGGTGGGGTGGTTGGTAGTGGTGTGTGGTAGTGGTAGGGCTGCTACAAGCACCGCCCTCGATACCTGTGTACTGTGTGTTATTACTAGTGTAGCTGGCGTGTTAGCATGACACTGTTGGTGGTGGTGGTGGTAGGTGTGGTGGTGGTGTGTGTGTGGTGGTACTGGTGGTAGTTGGTGGTGGTGGTGGTGTTGTGTGTGTGTGTACTCACATAGTTGTGGTTGCAGGGGTCGAGTCACAGCTTCTGGCCCCGCCTCTTCACTGGTCGCTACTCGGTCACTCTTCCTGCTCCATGAGCTTTATTATACCTCTTCTTAAAGCTATGTATGGATCCTGCCTCCACTGCATCACTTCCCAGACTATTCCACTTCCTGACAACTCTGTGACTGAAGAAATACTTCCTGACATCCCTGTGATTCATCTGAGTCTTCACTTTCCAATTGTGACTCCTTGTTGCTATGTCCACCTTGTCAATTCCTCAGTATTTTATATGTCGTTATCATATCCCTCCTCTCTCTCCTGTCCTCTAGTGTTGTCAGGTCGATTTCCCTTAACCTCTCCTCATAGGACATGCCCCTTAGCTCTGGAACTAGTCTTATTGCAAACCTTAGCACTTTCTCTAATTTCCTTACGTGCTTGGCTAGGTGTGGGTTCCAAACTGGTGCTGCATACCCCAATACAGGCCTGACATACACAGTGTACAGGGTCCTGAACGATTCCTTGTTGAGATGTCGGAATGCTATTCTTAGGTTTGCTAGGCGCCCATATGCTGTAGCAGTTCTTTGGTTGATGTGCACCTCAGGAGATGTGCCTGGTGTTATACTCACCCCAAGATAATTTTCCTTGAGTGAGGTTTGCAGTCTTTGGCCCCATAGACTTTACTTCGTCTGCGGTCTTCTTTGCCCTTCCCCAATCTTCATGACTTTGCACTTGGTGGGGTTGAACTCCAGGAGCCAGTTTCTGGACCAAGCCTGCAGCCTGTCCAGATCCATTTGTAGTTCTGCCTGGTCCTCGTCCGATTGAATTCTTCTCATCAACTTCACATCATCTGCAAACAGGGACACTTCTGAGTCTATTCCTTCCGTCATGTCGTTCACATATACCAGAAACAGCACCGATCCTAGGACTGACCCCTGTGGAACCCCGCTCGTCACAGGCGCCCACTCTGACACCTCGTCACGTACCTTGATTCGCTGATGTATTCCCGACAGGTAGTCCCTGATCCATTGCAGTGTGTGTGCGTGTGTACTCACCTATTTGTAGTTGCAGGGGTCGATTCAAAGCTCCTGGCCCCGCCTCTTCGCTGGTCGCTACTAGGTCCACTCTCTCCCTGCTTCATGAGCTTTATCGTATCTCTTCTTAAAACTGTGTATGAATCCTGCCTCCACTACATCATTCTCCAGATTGTTCCACTTCCTGACAAGTCTACGACTGAAGAAATACTTCCTAACATCCCTGTGTCACATCTCTGAAACATTCTGTCCCTATCCACCTTGTCAATTCCTCTCAGTATTTTATATGTCGTTATCATGATCCCCCCCTCCGGTCCCTCCAGTCTTCCAGTGTCATCAGGTTGATTTACATTAACCTCTTCTCATAGGACATACCCTGGGAGATGCTCTGGAACTAGTCTTGTTGTGTGTGTGTGTGTGTGTGTATTCACCTAATTGTAGTTGCAGGGGTCTAGTTATAACTCCTGGGCCCCGCCTCTTCACTGGTCGCTACTAGGTCTACTCTCTCCCTTCTCCATGAGCTTTATCATACCTCTTCTTAAAGCTATGGATGGATCCTGCCTCCACTACATTACTCTCCTGTCAAGTTTATGACTGAAGAAATACTTCCTAACATCCCCGTGACTCATCTTAGTCTTCATCTTCCAACTGTGACTCCTTGTTGCTGTGTCCCATGTCTGGAACATCCTGTCTCTGTCCACCTTGTCAATTCCTCTCAGTATTTTATATGTCGTTATTATGTCCCCCTCTCTCTCCTGTCCTCCAGTGTCGTCAGGTCGAGTGTACTCACCTAATTATGGTTGCAGGAGTCGATTCATAGCTCCTGGCCCCTTAGCTTGGCTATAATCTAATGTTTGTCGTTTCTGTTTCCTTGAAGAAGGATGTAGTGATGCAGGTGAAGGAATCATGATCCAAGGAAGTGGAGCCCTCCTTCCCTTCCTCGGATCGAGCTTGAATACCTCCCAGCTCGCAGGCACCATGACTCGTAAAGGTTTAGTGCTTCCCAAAGACATAACAACGTGTTCTACTACAGTATTCGCTGCTACACATGTCACGCCAAAACTGTAGCAAAAACTCCCACAATGCCATATATAATAACCCAAACAGTCTTACACAGTGTTGTTAACTAACCCAATTAAATAACTTGTTAACTAACTCAATTAAATAAATGTTAATTTCAAGTCTGAAGAATGTGATAATTGTGCAACATTTGGAAATCTTTATTGCTCAAGTGTCTTATTCTTGTGGGTTTTTCTAAACCATTTATATCACAATTTAAGGCTTTCCGAAATATGTTGGGCCACCAGAGGGACTTTCTATAAAGCATGTCAAACATATCAATTAATCCTACTTCAAGATTAAGACACATGTGAAACAATTCGGTATCTTTATTGTCAAAATGTTTCGCCTACACAGTAGGCTTCTTCAGTCAAATACAGAGAAAACAGGTGTAGTAGTGAAATAAAGAGGATATAATCAGTCCATCAACCTTGGAGATGCACTGATTACATCATTTTTATTTCACTACTACACCTTCATCCTTTTTATTTGACTGAAGAAGCCTAATGTGTAGGCGAAACGTGTCAACAATAAAGACACCCAACTGTTGCACATGTGTCTTAATCTTCAACTTGTCAGTATTTTATACCATTTTCAATATAATCTTACTTCAGTTGCTTACTCTACTTTATAGAAGCAAAGACTCTTATCGTAATAAATTCAACGAGTTTTTGTTTATTTGTTGTATCTTGCAGAAAGGTCGTGTTGTGCTGAGTACAGGTGTAAATACCAAACTATTTGTTGCAAAAGTTACGTTTAAAGAGCACGTTTTTGCTTTTGTGCCCTAGTGAGGGAAACTTCAACAGCTTTGTCGATGCTTTGTATTGGTAACTGTTTGTGCGATTGCCTCTACTGTTTGTATGATTGCCTTTACTGTTTGTATGATTGCCTTTACTGTTTGTATGATTGCCTTTACTGTTTGTATGATTGGGTCTATTGTTTGTATGATTGCCTCTGTTGCTTATATGACTGCCTCTACTGTTTGTATGATTATCTCTACTGTTTGTATGATTACCTTTACTTAATGTATTTATACTGTATAAATATATTAAGTATTTATTGATAAGCTGTTTGTAGCAATATTATTTACTGATATGAAAGCCATACTTAAGCGTACGTTTAATAAACTGTGTTTATTGATAAGCAGTTGATAGTAGTATTGATAATCATTTGTATAATGTAGAAATAAATTAAACGAGTTTATTGATAAGTTATTTGAATCGATGTGCTAAAAAAATGCATAATGCAGTAGCCGCTGCTAGTAATTCCTTTTGACCGTAGCTATATTATCCTACCTTACTGTATATTTATACATCAGCCACAGCAGACTGAAGGAATATTGGTGTGGTGTGACCTCCTTCAACGCCAGCACGTAAGGCAAAGTAGTTCTGGGTGTCACTAGTATGTCAATATTTCTGCTCCAACATGTAGTCAGTATATATATATATATATAGTATATATATATATATATATATATATATATATATATATATATATATATATATATATATATATATATACAGAGAGGTATATGGTCTCTGTGTATATACACGGAAAGTTTACCATCATTCTGTTATAAGGATTTAAGTATTCTTGATTGGTGGTGTATCAGCGAAATGCAGTCTTCGATGACCTTCGTGCAGTCGATAAGCTTTAAGAACAAAATCAATCAGTGGACGCGTAAGGAAAGGCGCTGGTGTGTAAATGTGTCAGTAATGGTGCTGGAGATTCGAGGAAATTGTTTGTCTTTACCGGGAATGCTGAGTGAAGCTTAGATTGTTGTACTGGTTCGTGGCGGATGTGTTGCCCGCTGCTGCTAACGCTGTTGTTGCTACTGCCGCTGTTGCTGTGGCTGCCGCTGTTGTTGTTGTTAGTTAGTTAGTTAGTGTTGTTGTTGTTAGTGTGTGGGGTAGCGGGCCTCCAGTATCAACAGCCTAGTTGACCAGGCAAGCACCAGACGAGCCTGGCCCATGGCCGGGCTCAGAGAGTAGATACTCTCGAAACTCTTCAAAGGTATATCAAAGGTGGTGCTACTGTTACTGTCGTTATTGTTGTTGTTGTTGGTGCTGCTCTTTGTGATGCTGCTATTGTTGTTATTACTGTTGCTGCTGCTGCTGCTGCTGCTGCTGCTCTAGCTGCTTCTGCAGCGTTTCTGTTTTTGCTTCTCTTGCTGTCGTTTTCCGTAAGTGAGCTCTCAGTCTTGCTTGCTTGGTGTTAAATTTTGAGCTGTAGATGATGCTGTGGAGGAGTTTAGGATCGAAATTCCCTATTATTCATTTATTATTCGTTTTGTCTCCATCCTCATTCTTAGCTACATGTTCCTCCTATTCTTACCACTCTGTTTTCTTGTATTCTTTGCCCACTGCATTGTCCATGCTCGATTATGTCTGAGTCTTGACCAGCTCTTCTGTTCTCTAGGTCCCTCCCCTGAAGTGTGTGTACTTACTAGTTACTAAAAGGCACTTGTCGATAGACACTTGGCCTGGTTTGTGTGTGTGTGTGTGTGTGTGTGTGTGTGGCGAGTACGGTGGCGTTCAGACATAGTGGCGGCGGTGAGGGATGGGGGTGGGAGGGGGGCATCGGCACGCCACCCACGGCCCACCAGGCTAAGTACAGGCCGCACGCTCGCCCCCCTCCCCACGATGCCTTCACGCACCGCCATGCACCGCTACCGCCACCACCACCACCGCCACCTCCTCCAGGCTACCCACATGCACCGCCACTACCTCCACCAGGCTACCCACATGCTCCACCACTACCTCCACCAGGCTACCCACATGCACCGCCACTACCTCCACCAGGCTACCCACATGCTCCACCACTACCTCCACCAGGCTACCCACATGCTCCATCACTACCTCCACCAGGCTACCCACATGCTCCATCACTACCTCCACCAGGCTACCCACATGCTCATCACTACCTCCACCAGGCTACCCACATGCTCCACCACTACCTCCACCAGGCTACCCACATGCTCCATCACTACCTCCACCAGGCTACCCACATGCTCCACCACTACCTCCACCAGGCTACTCACATGCTCCATCACTACCTCCACCAGGCTACCCACATGCTCCACCACTACCTCCACCAGGCTACTCACATGCTCCATCACTACCTCCACCAGGCTACCCACATGCTCCACCACTACCTCCACCAGGCTACCCACATGCTCCATCACTACCTCCACCAGGCTACCCACATGCTCCACCACTACCTCCACCAGGCTACCCACATGCTCCACCACTACCTTCACCAGGCTACCCACATGCTCCACCACTACCTCCACCACCCCGCCTATCAACACCTGTCACAAACAATGTAAGATTAATACCCCAAGTTACAGACTTTGCAACTCAGTATTGTCGTAGTAATTATTGCTGTAAGTCAAGTCACTAAGCACTGATATGTCATGCACCGTGTCACACGTATCACACGTATCATACGTGTGACACGCGTCACACGTATGATACGTGTGACACGCGTCACACACGTCACATGTGTAACTTCGCTTATTATGTCATAATCACTACCTTTACTAGATTGCTATGGTCCACGATCTCTTGCTAAATATCACAGAACTGGTGAGACTCGAACCCATGGCAAGCCAGTCCTAAAACTCACAGAACAATGTATGAACCATCACTAAAGCCGCTTTAAATGGACAAGGTTAGATAATATCTCTCTCGTAAACACAATGTAAATACATACAAGGGGGAATGAGCAAGGGGCAATTAACTTGTCATATATTTTACAGACTCTCAACACAGCACATAACAGGATAGGGGGTAAACACTGGGGTTACACCGGCTAATCAATCGAACAGAAGATCACTCACTGAGACCAAGTATCGAACATGTTCCTTCTCGGACTTCGTGTCTCTGCTGGCTTGTATAAGCTTCCACTCTCTTTGAATTTCATACATAAATAACCTGCACTAGGAGAGAGGAGGAGCTTACCACGACGTTTCGGTCCGACTCGGACCATTTACAAAGTCACACTGACGAAACGAAACGTCGTGGAAAGCTCCTCTCCTGTGTGCGGGTTATTTGTGTATTGTTCCAGTCACGGTATTGTGCCTTTTTGTTCTTCGTCTTTCATGCTTGGACCTGTGAGAATTCATCTTCCATAACCCACGTCATCTGGGTTAATCATAACTGCCCCAGGTACCTACGTGCCAGTGACCTCAGTACTACCACTAGTATCTTCACCAGGTGCCAGATCAACCAGGCTGTGATGGATATGTGGGGCAGCGGGCCTCCAGCAGCAACAGCCTGTACAAGAATGGTATACAATACAATACCAGGCAAGCACCAGACAAGCCTGGTCCATGGCCGGGCTCAGAGAGTAGAGAAACTCTCGAAACTCTTCAAAGGTATATCAAAGGTATATAATAGATGCTTCATAGGCCTCCCATGACTTGACAACTGATTCTCATTTTCATCTGACTGGTAGACACCAAGACCATCACTCGTCTACATATTACTAGTTACAAGGACCTTTGCATAAACTAGGTGGACAAAGGCAATAGTGACGGTCTAGAACTAACGATATGATACATAACGAATAAGAACATAAGAAAGGAGGAACACTGCAACAGGCCTACTGGCCCATACTTGGCAGGTCCATGTCAAAACCAACCTACCAACAAAAATATTTGTCCAACCCATCCCCATCCAAGCAACAAGCCCCGAAAACACCCCCTCCCCAACCATTGTGCAAGTCCCGTTCAAATCCAACCCTTCTCACTCACAAGAAAACAGAAATAATGAACACTGCAGCAAGCCAACTGGTCCACGCTAGGCAAGTCCCCCTAAAACCCAAAACCAATCCCAAAAACAAAAACTCCTACCCAACCCACCTACTCCATCCATGGAATATGCTTTGATAATCAGGGCACTATAAAATAGGGTACTGAAGGAGTTGAAGCACCTGGTCCATCACCAGGGCGTTGAAGGAGCTGAAGCACCTGGTCCATCACCAAGGTATTATAGGAGCCGAAGCACCTGGTCCATCACCAGGGTACTGAGGGAGCCGAAGCACCTGGTCCATCACCAGGGTACTGAGGGAGCCGAAGCACCTGGTCCATCACCAGGGTACTGAGGGAGCCGAAGCACCTGGTCCATCACCAGGGCGTTGAAGGAGCTGAAGCATCTGGTCCATCACCAAGGTATTAAAGGAGCCGAAGCACCTGGTCCATCACTTAGAAGTTAGCCATACTGAGGGAGCCGAAGCACCTGGTCCATCACCAGGGCGTTGACTGGAATAATACAAAAATGGAACTGGAATAATACAAAAATAACCCGCACATAGGAAAAAGAAACTTTTGTGGGTTATTTGTGTATTGTGGATAGAATACATACTATGTCCATTACAATACCACTCCGCCTATTATCACCGCCACCACTTACTACTACCATCACCCCACCTATCACCACCATCACCCCATCTATCACCACCATCACCCCACCTATCACCACCATCACCCCATCTATCACCACCATCACCCCACCTATCACCACCATCACCCCACCTATCACCACCATCACCCCACCTATCACCACCATCACCCAACCTATCACCACCATCACCCCACCTATCACCACCATCACCCCACCTATCACCACCATCACCCCATCTATCACCACCATCACCCCACCTATCACCACCATCACCCCACCTATCACCACCATCACCCCATCTATCACCACCATCACCCCACCTATCACCACCATCACCCCACCTATCACCACCATCACCCCACCTATCACCACCATCACCCCACCTATCACCACCATCACCCCACCTATCACCACCATCACCCCACCTATCACCACCATCACCCCACCTATCACCACCATCACCCCACCTATCACCACCATCACCCCACCTATCACCACCTACGAACATGTAACCTGCAGGTAACATGTTCATGCACTCAGCGCGGTATTAGTCCTGAAATGATGTATGGATAATTTATAGACATACAAAATGTTACTAGCACGGCCCTTCGAGGAGGGTGCCTTGATGCCGATGAAGGCGCTCTTGATCCAAAGAATTGAATCTGCCATCCATTTCATTGGATCGAACCTGATTATTCCTTGCCTGTTTAGCACTTGATCATCAGTATAATAACCTCTAACATTGGCAATCAGTGTACTTTTCAAGACAAAGTTCTGTTCAGGTTACCTCCCAGACTCCCTAAAAACTGTAGAAAAACTTCTCATTACAAAGGAAGCAGCAGAGTGATGCCAGAAACTTTAGTCTTGCCGCACTAACATCATACATCATAAAAGTCTTTGAGAAAGTGCTAAGAAGCAAACTTGCTGGTTTTATGGAAAGACGTGAGCTTACCATCCAGGCTGAGGGACTCGTTACCCCGTCTGCCACTGTCTTCAGTATATATTTTCTGTACGGAATTAAGAAAGCTACTGGCTGGCGAAACGTCTTCATAATAAAGATTCCCAGGTATTACACATGTGTCTTATTCATTAAGGTGTGAGCATCACAACGCTGGTCAACATGACCTAAGAGTAAGATCTCTGCAAATTCGTGGATACACTGAAAGAAGATAAATAGGCTGGTGTTATTTACACAGATTTTCCAAAGGTACTTATCATATGTGACCTTGTAAAATGAATAAAAATGAATAACAGGTTATTCTTAAATTACATTAATAAACGACACGAAAGCGAATTTTTAGTACAGTAAGAAGGTTCAGTTCTGCATTTTAAGTCATTCGTGTATACATGAATAAAAACACAAACCACAGTTTCGTGTTCAGCTCTGCACGTCTCGTCTTAAAAGTTGCAGATGATGCCAAAATATGGATGAAAGTTAGGCCAGTAGATGGCCACAAAAACAATCATTGACCCTCTAACACCCCACCACCTGAGTGCAGAGCAGAAAAGTAAAGTGAAAATCAGGTTCTTGTGGTACCCAGTTTGCAAGGATGGCAGTACAGTATATGTGTTGTGGGGTTCTTTTCATAGATTTGGTAATATTAACAGACGATGAGCTTGGTTTGGTAGCGTTTAATGAGGCGTTGGATATATGGGAGCCGAGAGCCTATGCCTGTGTTCGCCTGCTATGCCTACCCGAAAGGAACTGGCTGGAGGGCCCGCACGGCACTGGGGCATTCAAAAGGCAGGCCTATGATTGGCTAATGCCAGATCACATGGGCAGAGGTTGGTGATCACGTGTACAGCCGTGGTGCAGCCGTTAGAAATACGAACCGTACATATACCTGTGGGACATGTGAAAAGGCTCTTGGGAAAAAATCCAGAATCACATGCAATCTTTGTTTTACAAAGCATCATGTATCTTGTGCAAGAATAAACACTGCATCCAAAAATGACATCCATCTAGAAAGGTGTTTCTGGATCTGCAATAAGAATGTGGAACTATGGACAGATATCAGGAAAGTACTCAGGAGGTTAATAAGCACGAAAACAAAGAGGAACTATTGGATAGTCTACCCAGAATATATAGAGCATGAGAGGATGGGAAATGAGTAAAGTTTAACATTCAGAATGCCCAGTCTACAAAAAAAACACAGGAAACAAAAAAATCAGCTAGCTCAGCTCCCAGCCCTAGGGCTGACCCAGACTCAGCCCCAGGCCATAGTGCAAATCCGGATTCGGCTAAAGACTCTTCCACAGCCACCACAGCCATATCCCCTATTACAGATGTAGTAGACGAGTCCTCTTCCGGGGAAAATGTTGGTCTCCTGAAAACAGATGGGAAGTGGAAAATACTGAGCTTAAATTAAAGGACTCATACAGGATCCAGGAGAGACAAGAGGAGCTAAAAGCGATTAGTGAAATTGAAAAAAAATTCGAAATATTTCTTTTAATATGCCAAAAACAAGGCAAAACCGCTCCTGCTCAGACAAGATGGATCCTACACAGATGACAACAAAAACAATAAGTGAGATACTGAAATCTCAATATGACTCCATGTTCAACGAGCCACTAATCGGTCTAAAGATAGACAATCCAAACAATTTTTCATGAATCAGCCTGAAAACCCTGTCAATGTATGCCAAATTTCTGACATAACCCTAACTCCTCTAGACTTTGAGAAAGCCATTGACAACATTCCCATGCACTCAGCCCCAGGTCCAGACTCTTGAAACTTTGTGTTCTTTAAGAACTACAAAAAAACCCTCTCACGGGCTCTAAGTATGCTATGGAGAAGGAGCATAGACACAGGTGAGATTCCAGTCACTAAAAACAACGGATATAAACCAACTCCATAAAGGTGGCAGCAAATCAATAGCTAAGAACTATAGACCAATAGCTTTAACGTCCCACGTCATAAAAATCTTTGAAAGGGTTCTAAGAAGCAGGATTGCAAACCACTTGGACTCCCAACAGTTGCACAATCCAGGGCAACATGGGTTCAGAGCAGGTCGCTCCTGTCTCTCGCAATTACTGGACCACTATGATATGGTCTTGGATGCACTGGAAAACAAACAGAATGCAGATGTAGTATACACAGATTTTGCAAAAGCCTTTGACAAGTGCGATCATGGTGTAATAGCACATAAAATGCGTGCTAAAGGGATAACTGGCAAAGTAGGCAGATGGATCTTCAACTTTCTAACCAATCGAACACAAAGAGTAAACCATAGCACCATATCATCCTTTGCAGACGATACTAGGATCTGCATGAGAGTGTCATCCATTGAGGACACGGCAAATGTCCAAGAAGATATAAACCAAGTTTTCCAATGGGCAACAGAGAACAATATGATGTTCAATGAAGACAAATTCCAACTACTCCGTTATGGAAAACTGGAGGAAATAATAGCTAATCAAACAATAGAGCGGAAAAGTAATGTGAAGGACATGGGAGTGGTAATGTCTGAGGATCTCACCTTCAAGGACCACAACAGTGCCACTCTCACATCTGCGAGGAAACTGATTGGATAGATAATGAGAACAGTCAAGACAAGAGATGCTAAGTCAATGATGATCCTTTTTAAATCACTTGTTTTCTCTAGGCTGGAATACTGCTGTACATTAACATCCCCATTCAAGGCAGGTGAAATTGCAGATCTAGAGAATGTACAGAGAACCTTTACTTCAAATATAAGTTCCTTCAAACACCTTAAGTACTGGGAACGCTTAGAAGCACTTGACTTGCACTCACTGGAACGCAGGCGAGAGAGATACATCATAATCTACACCTGGAAGATTCTGGAGGGACTGGTCCCTAATCTGCACACATAAATCATTCCCTCGAAAGCAAAAGACTTGGCAGGCGATGCAACTTACTCCCAGTGAAAAGTAGGGGCGCCAATAGTACACTAAGAGAAAACACAATAAGTGTCCGGGGCCCAAGACTGTTCAACAGCCTCCCACCAGCTATAAGGGGAAATTACCAATAGACCCTTGGCTGCCTTCAAGAGGGAGCTGGACAGATACCTAAAGTCAGTGCAGGATCATCCGGGCTGTGGTTCGTACGTTAGACTACGTGCAGCCAGCAGTAACAGCCTCGTTGATCAGGCCCTGATCCACCAGGAGGCCTGGTCATAGACCGGGCCGCGGGGGCGTTGATCCCCGGAATACCCTCCAGGTAGACTTCAGGTATACACGTTACTGCCCTTTAGTGTAAAACTTGTTCACTCAACAAGTATTTAAGGACATGCTATGCACTAGGATATTTATATTAAGGAAAATTTTAGCTTACGAAATTCCCAGTGAGCGAAACGTTTCGTTAAATAAAATATCCTCGTGCTTCGCATGTGTCTTAATTAGATACGTGATGTTCAACGGCGACATATTTCCAGCTACATAGACAAGGAAAGAAAGAAAATATTAAAGCATATACAGGATACAACACGCAGCTAAATCTTGTCATAAAAAAGAGGAAAGAACCAAAAAAAACCTGACGTATTAATGTCAAATAAACTAACCTTCACAAGCATAAGAAAGTAAATGTCGCCAAGGTCATGAAAATGATATAGTGGATTTGTAAGAAGATTCACAATAAGAGATGGTGCACCTCAAAGCCCATGTACTCGTTCAGAAATACTGTTGTGTAAATACATCTGCTTCCATGGCTGGTGAGACCTCGAACTAGAGAATATGCAGAGATCATTGACTCCTCGTCGATATCAGTATCATATTTAAAGCACTAGGACTGCCTCAAAACACTGAATGTATTCTCTGGAACAAGATGTAATATTTCTTAATGTATATAGAAAATACTCGATAACCAGATCCACAATCCACACACCAAAACAGCACTTTATTGTAGCGAGAGATATGGGAGGAAGTGTAGAATAAACCCATAAGCATTGTACTTTAGAGTGCCATAAGTACAATAATTAAAGAACACTGACAGCGTCCGTGATCCAAGGTTCTTTATTTTTTTTACCAAAAATATGAGAAATGTCGAGAAGAAAAGGTAGAGGGAGGAAAACAAGTGATGACAGGAGTTGCCTGACCACCAAAGTTATAAAAATTGTGTTGATCAGTAGTCAGCAGGTCATCAGCAAAAACTGGCCACTGTTCGGGCTGATGAAGTAGAAAATACTATAGATACCAGGTCCCAAGTCTCAGGTATAAATTATGAAGACTCTTGATAATCACTAGCAGTCCATGGTGGGGTCTGAGAATCGCGGTGGTGCTTTACAAGCGTCTGGTTGTGTTGCATGTAGCTACAGTAAGAATATCTGTGGTCATGCATCAACCTTCATACAGGTAAGAAAGGAGAGACTTCCTCCTGTTGTGATGGGGAAGAGAGGATGGGAAGTTTTCTTTGTATTTGGGATACGGGAATTGAGGATAGGGAGGCTTTCTCGAGTTGTGGTGGGTGTGAGGGAGGATGGAGAGGCTTCCTCATGCTGTGATGAAGTGGGAGTGGAGTGAGAAGGGAAAGGCTTCTTCGTGCTGTGGTGGTGGAAGGGAGAGAGAGGGTTGAGTTGCGTGACGGGACGCAGGCAAGTTTGCATGCTACTCCAGTTGCCGCTCTAAGTGTTCAAGTATGCCAAGTAGCTTTGTAGTCGTCTCTCCTTGCTCATTATCCTCTTCTTTCTCTAATCTCCTACCTTCGCCTGTCCCATTCTATCTTATCCTCGCTGTCCCCCTCCTCTCCTACCTTCGTGTGCTCCCTCTTCTTCCCTTGCGTCTACCCTCACCCCTCCAGGAGCAGCCCCGGTAACCCCGGTGAAATGGTAGTGGAGGGGTCGAGAGTTCGACCAGGTCCAGCGTGCATGTGAATTGCCACACAGCAGCTCATCAGGTATTCCCTCTATGTGAGGTAAACTGCCACACCGAGCGCTCACTCACTCACCCGCTGCTGTTGATGTTGTATAATGCTCTCAGCTGCATTAAACATAATAAAAGGTTTATCCACTTAATAAATCGTTTATATACACCAGAATATAAGTTTAACTAGGAAATCGAATTTTATTTTTAATATATTAATGAGGGATTGCAATTGTTTGTGTCTTAGTGTGACGGTGTCAGTTTATCATACAGCACATAATTTGTGCTTAAGGACATCAACAACAAGTAAATACATAACATCTAATCTGAAAGTATAAATATGTTCTTAACGTTTTGTCAATCTAATTAGGTATCCCCGAAGGAGTACCTCATGCTGCTTCTCGGAACTGTTTTTCCCATTAAAGTATTTTGAGTAAAACTTAAGAGCGCTTCGTCCGACACTCATGCCCATGCATGCATATGCATATGTATAAGCATATATCAGCACATGCATGCATATACATATGTATACATGCACAATCATATATCAATGCATGCATGCATATGGACGCACACACACGTATGCACACGCATACATGTGCACACATGCATATGCATACATATGCACAAGCATACATCAGTACATATATATATATATATATATATATATATATATATATATATATATATATATATATATATATATATATATATATATATATATATATACACACACACACACAGTGGCCACTTTATTAGGTACACCTGTACACCTGCTCGTTAATGCAAATATCTAATCAGCTAATCACGTGACAGCACCTCAGTGCCTAAATACATGAATACATGGTCAAGAAACTCAGTTGTTCAGACCAGACATCAGAATGGGGAAGAAATGTGATCTAAGTGACTTTGACTGTGGAATGATTATTAGTTGCCAGACGAAGTGGTTTGAGTATCTCAGAAACTGCTGATCTTCTGGGATTTAGAGTTTACAGAGACTGGTGTGAAAAGCACAAAACATCTAGTGAGCGGCAGTTCTGTGGGGGAAAACACTTTGTTAAAGAGAGAGGTCAGAAGTGAATGGCCAGACTGGTTCAAGTTGACAGGAAGGTAACTGTAACTCAAATAACTAAGAGTTACAACAGTGGAGAAGAGCATCTCTGAACGCAATAACACGTCGAACCTTTGAAGTGGATGAGTTACAGCAGCAGAAGACCACCGGGTTCCACTCTTGAGGCTACAGTGGGCACAGGCAGACCAAAACTGGACAGTTGAAAATTGGAAAAACGTCGCCTGGTCTGACGAATTGCGATTTTTGCTGCTTCATGCAGATGTTAGGGTCAGAATTTGGTTTAAACCTTTGGGATGTGGTGGAACGGGAGATTCGCAGCATGAATGTGCAGCCGACAAATCTGCAGCAACTGCTGGACCAAGATCGCTAAGGAATATTTCCAGCACCTTGTTGAATTCATGCCACGAAGAATTCAGGCTGTTCTTATTCTTAACAAAATTTGTTGATAGAATCCCACCTACTCATTTGCTCCCCTTTTAAATTCCTTGACTACTCTCTCAATCTCTCTTTTCTCTCCATATATTCCTTCCTCCTTGTATCACTTCAACTTCGTAAAAACCTCTCGTATTCCTACCCAGTACTAGAAGGGTATACCTAATAAAGTGGCCACTGGATATATACACAAGCATGCGTATGTGCACGCATACATATACATGAATACATACGCACATGAATTCATATGCAAAAGTATACGTATGTAAATGCATACATGAGCATGCATCCGCACACACATTCAGGCACTCGTACATATTTTTATATTGTGCTTCATGCTGGCACCACCAGTGTGTTGTAGTGCCACACACACTCTGACACCACCACTGTGTTGCAGTACCACACACGCTGGCACCACCAGTGTGTTGTAGTGCCACACGCTGACACCACAAGTGTGTTGTAGTGCCACACACGCTGGCACCACCAGTGTGTTGTAGTACCACACACGCTGGCACCACCAGTGTGTTATAGTGCCACACACGCTGACACCACCAGTGTGTTGTAGTGCCACACACACGCTGATACCACCAGTGTGTTGTAGTGCCACACACGCTGGCACCACCAGTGTGTTGTAGTGCCACACGCTGACACCACAAGTGTGTTGTAGTGCCACACACGCTGACACCACAAGTGTGTTGTAGTGCCACACACGCTGGCACCACCAGTGTGTTGTAGTACCACACACGCTGGCACCACCAGTGTGTTGTAGTGCCATACACACAGACGCTGGATACCGCTAGCGAGTCATATCCACCCAGTATATACTCGCTCAATGTGTGTTACTTTAATGGTCCCGTCATAATGTTGCTTGTTCGTGGTTGGCTTGAGTCCACAACAGTTTTGATAGAAATCGTAATCATTTTAATGATCGCTTAACCATTTTATCTGCGTATATACGACGTCAAGACGATGGAGGAAGCTTGTCAGTCCTTAATTGGCGGAGTGCAATTACTGGAGTAGTAGTTACTCACCAGGTTGTAATTTGTGGCACAATAAAGACTTAAAATGAACTGTCTCTAAAATCAAGTCTGTTTTAACTGTTGCCACAGTTAATTAGGTGTTGCAGTGTGTTCAGTGATTCAGTGGTGGTGTGTAGAAAACACGCACACACACACACACCAACATCTCTCCATGGGTCCTGAGAGAGGAAGCAGAGGCGCTATGTGTACCCCTAACAACAATATTCAACACATCTATTGAAACAGGGAGATTACCTGAGGTATGGAAGACAACAAATGTAGTCCCAATTTTTAAAAAAGGAGACGGACATGAAGCACTAAACTACAGACCAGTGTCACTGACATGTATAGTATGAAAAGTCATGGATAAGATTATCAGGAGAAGAGTGGTGGAACACTTAGAAAGGAATGAGCTTATCAACGACGGCCAACACGGTTTCAGGGACGGGAAATCCTGTGTCACAAACCTACTGGAGTTCTATGACAGGGTGACAGCAGTAAGACAAGAAAGAGAGAGGGGTGGGTAAATTGCATTTTCTTGGACTGTAAGAAGGCGTTTGACACAGTTCCACACAAGAGATTATTGCAAAAGCTGGAGGACCAGGCAGGGATAACAGGGAAGGCACTCCAATGGATCTGGGAATACCTGTCAGGAAGACAGCAGCGAGTCATGGTACGTGGCGAGGTGTCAGAGTGGGCGCCTGTGACGAGTGGGGTTCCACAGGGGTCAGTCCTAGGACTGGTGCTGTTTCTGGTATTTGTGAACGACATGACGGAAGGAATAGACTCCGAAGTGTCCCTGTTTGCAGATGATGTGAAGTTGATGAGAAGACTTCAATCGGACGAGGACCAGGCAGAACTACAAAGGATCTGGACAGGCTGCAATCCTGGTCCAACAATTGGCTCCAGGAGTTCAACCCCACCAAGTGCAAAGTCATGAAGATTGGGGAAGGGCAAAGAAGACCGCAGACGGAGTACAGTCTAGGGGGCCAGAGACTACAAACCTCACTCAAGGAAAAAAGATCTTGGGGTGAGTATAACACCAGGCACATCTACTGAGGCGCAGATCAACCAAATAACTGCTGCAGCATACGGGCGCCTAGCAAACCTAAGAACAGCATTCCGACATCTTAGTAAGGAATCGTTCAGGACCCTGTACACTGTACGTTAGGCCCATATTGGAGTATGCAGCACCAGTTTGGAACCCACACCTAGCCAAGCACGTAAAGAAACTAGAGAAAGTGCATAGGTTTGCAACAAGACTAGTCCCGGAGCTAAGGGGTATGTCCTACGAGGAAAAGTTAAGGGAAATCGACCTGACGACACTGGAGTACAAGAGAGATAGGGGGGACATGATAACGACATATAAAATACTGAAAGGAATCGTCAAGGTGGACAGATACAGGATGTTCCAGAGATGGGACACAGCAACAAGGGGTCACAATTGGAAGTTGAAGACTCATTTAAATCACAAGGATGTTAGGAAGTATTTCTTCAGTCATAGAGTTGTCAGGAAGTGGAATAGTCTGGGAAGTGATGTAGTGGAGGCAGGATCCATACATAGCTTTAAGAAGTGGTATGATAAAGCTCATGGAGCAGGAAGAGTGACCCAGTAGCGGCCAGTGAAGAAGCGAGGCCAGGAGCTGTGATTCGACACCTACAACCACAGCTAAGTGAGTACACACACACACACATGGCGCTTGTGTCATAATTGTTTTGGGTGAAACTCTTGTGTCAACATGTCATACCAGGTTGAAGATTGAGACACTTATGCAACATATGGGAATCTTTATTAAGGAAACGTTTCGCCACACAGTGGCTTCATCAGTCCAATACAAAGCAGGAAGGTGTAAGGAGAGGAGGAGTTTGAGGTAATCAGTCCCTCGGCCTGGAGTCGATGTGTTCAGTCCATTAATCAATCTTGTAGGAAGTACAGCATAAAGCCGTAGAAGTGGCTTATATACTGTAGTCAGGTGAGGCGAAGCAGGAGGAGACGGGATCATAGTGGTACCATCCACTAGTCGAAGTAGGTCTTCGTCCAATGGTTGGACAAATATGTTGCACAAGTATGTTGCATAAGTGTCTCAATCTTCAACTCGTCGGTTTTCAAAACCATATATCACTCTGTCAGACACTGCAACATCATGGGATCTTGATACAAGAAATTCTTCATTACTTGTCCAACCTTTGGACGAAGACCTACTTCGACTAGTGGATGGTACCACTATGACCCCACCTCCTCCTGCTTCGCCTCACCTGACTACAGTATATAAGCCACTTCTACGGCTCTATGCTGTATTTCCTACAAGATTGATGGACTGAACACATCGACTCCAGGCCGAGGGACTGATTACCTCAAACTCCTCCTCTCCTTACACCTTTCTGCTTTGTAATGGACTGATGAAGCCACTGTATGGCGAAACTTTTCCTTAATAAAGATTCCCATATGTTGCATAAGTGTCTCAATCTTCAACTCGTCGGTTTTCAAAACCATTTACCACCATGTCATACCAGGGAGGAGGGGACGAGCCTGGCAGCCTCCTCATAGATTACTGATTATGCAAAAAAATGCTGTTCTGGGCGGTGTGAACTCCTGTATCTCCCGAAAGAGCACTAATTACCACTTCTAATTAATGACTAATTAATGGCCCAATTCGGAGCGAAACGTTGTCATAAGTTTCAGTCTCCTACGGTATTGTGGAGTTTTATTCTTCAATATTTCTTTCAGCGAAAAGTGATATACCAAATATCAAGGGAATACAATTATATATTTCGCTTATAGCGAATGTATGGAGCATATGCAGTTACTGAATACAATTGTGGTTTATCTACTTAACGCACTCGTTAAAAGAGCCACCAACTCTTCGTCACCTATCACGAACTTGGTGTAGAAACATGAAACTACCAGCGCAGGAGTATACATTATGCCATGTGAAGGGATGTGATAAAAAGTATATAGGGAAAACTGCTATATCATTGCATGTCAGAGGCCACGAAGGCAAATATGCTTACAGCCGTGTACAACACAGGGACGGCCATGGACACCTGGGGAAATACAATGATTCATGAGTACTCATCCATGAGGCAGAGTGTATGGGAGCTATCTTAATATCCACCCGACAATTCCACAAAAATCCAATAGCTTTAGTGTTTCCAAACAAGTTAATACGAGGAATGTACATACATTCACCAAACCTTCGCTGATTTACATTTTCCTTCCTTTTTCATCAAAGATTGCAAGAAAAGAGCTCTTCAGATCGTTAATTCTCCACGCACTAACACCACTCCAAACAAAGTTTTAATTCTTCCCAACAGCCAGGTTGCATCCAACATTTCTAAAGTATTTGCTAAAGCTAACACTAGAGTCGCCATCGCTTCCAGTACTTCTATAAAGGATCTAACCAGGACAAAATCCAAGCACCTTGAACCAGTCAACGCAGGGGTCTACACTATACCATGTGGAGGCTGCGACAGAATTTATGTAGGAGAAACAGCAAGAAACCTCGAATCACGCCTCAATGAACACATTAATGCATGTAGGAACGATAATCTGAACAACGCCTGCGTACAACACCGAAATTCCAACAATCATCTCATGAAATTCAAAGACGCCCGACTAGTAATCAAAGAAACTAATTTCCGTAGACGCAAGTGCCTTGAATCAGCACTTATCGCTGTTTCTAACACAATTAAACAAAACAAAGGCAGCTTTACCATCTCTGAAGTCTTAGCAAGAATCCTCCTGAAAACAGTGAACCCTACCATCACAGTCTCTCCTGCTAATTCAACACAAGCACATAGTAGATGTGGAACACTCCTACAGGCCTTCTCTATTCCAACCTCCAGCAGAAATATTTGTCTAACTTATTTTTATACTACCCATGTAATTGTTTTATCACCTTTTACTTATGTGCAAATTGATTGTTCTACCTTATTGTATTACTACTACTACTACGACTTATATCACTACTACTTCTACCACCACTAGTATTACACCTCACTTGGAGAGTATATATATATACCCTCTGTGTTCATGTATCGCTTGTGACGGCTTGAAAAAGCTCCTGGAGAGCGAAACGTTGCCACAATAAAATGTCACATTAGTTGCATTTGTGTCCTTTTACTTAACAAGTTAATACCTACCTTTATTAGAATGGTCCCTCACTTACTGCAATGTGCCCCATGACACCCACCGTACATGTCACCCGTCTCAGACCTCTATGTAAGACCCTCTTCAGCTTACACTGTATTAGGACCGATGAAACCTCTTGTGCCAAAACTTTTCCTTTAATAATTAGCCTGAACTGTACTTAAGTGTCATCATCAACAGTTACTGGATACTTAAATATTTTACACCAGTTCACTGGGAAGGCAGTTGATACAGTATTACAGAGAAGTTATGCAAAGATCTATTAAACAAATGAGGGAACTAGGGAAATACACACTATACTGGTGAAAGAGGTATATTTACAATAAAGTATGAACTGTCCGTGATGAACCATAAGTCTCCACCAGTCTAAGAAGACCCTACTCTAGTGCCCTTCACCACCCTCCTCACTTCAGCTCTCTCTCTGCCCTGAATCTCTCTCCTCTAGTATGACCTCTGGTTAATCTCAAATACAATAGCTCTTCCAATGGGACACTGAACTCACGGTTCCCATAGAAATACTTGTCCATTCCCAGAGTTAACTCAAGACTCTCTAACTCTTAACTGGTCATTAACCATAATGTGCTCCTCCCTGAGGGAGGAGCACATTACTCTACCTTGCTAGGCCTGGGTACATCACGAAGAAATCATTGTACTATAATTCGTTTGAAGGATGGGTTCTTCATACAGTATAAGACCTAGAGATTCTAATAATGAGACTTAGTGCGTTAATGCTCGAGTAACAAGAGTTACTTTACTAGCACTATAGTTGTAAAAGTTACTTTACTAGCACTCTAGTTGTAAGTTACTTTACTAGCACTCTAGTAACAAGAGTTACTTAACTAGCGCTCAGCTATCAACCATTGTGTATAGGTTTCCTGTCTCCACAAGAGACAGTGTTTGGTTCAGAGTCTTACAAGACACTCTCCACCTGTGACATAGTGAGACCTCGCATTATTATCTCTATAGGGAAGGGCTGAGACCCGTAGGGGTCGTACGATGCCTGGGGAACAGGAGGCGATGAGATTTAATACGAGGAGGAGGGTAGCTCCAGTTCCTTGGAACAAGAGTGTTTTCACCAGCCTCAAGGTAACTCCCACCCCTTCCGGAAGGAATGGCCATAAAATCTCATCTAACTGCGCCTAGCTTTTGTTTTCCCTTGAGTAAATTTGTGTTTTTTTTCACAAGCGTACAGATACCAGCAGACAAACCTACAGACACACCCGCAGACAAGCGTACAGACACACCCGCAGACAAGCGCACAGACACACCCGCAGACAAGCGTACAGACACACCCGCAGACAAACGTACACACACCCACAGACAAGCGTACAAATACCAACAGACAAGCGTACACACACCCGCAGACAAGCGTAAAGACACCCGCAGACAAGCGTACAGACATCCGCAGACAAGCGTACAGACATCCGCAGACAAGCGTACAGACACACCCGCAGACAAGCGTACAGACACACCCGCAGACAAATGTGTGTATGTGTGTTCATATGTGTATGTGTGTGTGCCTGTGTAAGCATGCGGACGTACAGACACACTCTGAAACAAACGTGCAGGCACCCGCAGACTACCGCGGTCGTTGTTTTAAAAGTCGTACAACAAATAGCTAGTAAATTTATAGTAATTTTAATCAGATTTGTTGTAAAAGTGCGCTGGTAAAGCTCCCCAGTTTAATACTACTCTTACTAACTTGTACATACGCCAGGCGGAAAAAAAGGCCTCCCAGACCAGAAGGGTTTTGCCAGTTAAAAATGCTGTATAAACATTAAGAGTCATTTTTTGGGGTAAATGTTCGGAAAGAAGGCCTTTAACATAAGAACATAAGAACATAAGAAAGAAGGAACACTGCAGCAGGCCTACTGGCCCATGCGAGGCAGGTCCAAGTCTCCCACCGGCTTAAGCCAATGCCCCGACCCAGCCAGGTCAGGTTACATCCACTTAAGGAAGGAGCACGGCATCTGACCTAGTAGCACAAACTAGTCAGGTCCAACTCACACCCACCCGCACCCACTCATATATTTATCTAGCCTATTTTTAAAACTACACAACGTTTTAGCCTCTATAACTGTACTCGGGAGTTTGTTCCACTCATCGACAACTCTATTACCAAACCAATGCTTTCCTATATCCTTCCTGAATCTGAATTTATCCAACTTAAAGCCATTGCTGCGAGTCCTGTCAATACTAGATATTTTTAGCACGCTATTTACATCACCTTTATTTATTCCTGTTTTCCATTTATACACCTCAATCATATCTCCCCTAATTCTACGTCTTTCTAGAGAGTGCAGATTCAGGGCCCTAAGTCTATCCTCATAGGGAAGATTTCTGATACATGGAATCAACTTAGTCATCCTCCTTTGTACGTTTTCCAGAGCATTTATATCCATTCTGTAATACGGTGACCAAAACTGTGCAGCATAATCTAGATGAGGCCTAACCAAGGATATATAGAGTTGAAGAACAACCTGAGGACTCCTATTATTTATGCTTCTTGATATGAAGCCAAGGATTCTGTTCGCTTTATTGCGAACACTTATAATCTGCTGTCTTGGTTTTAGATTACTGCTAACCAGAACTCCTAAATCCTTTTCGCAATCAGTAGTATTAAGATCTACATTATTTAGTTTATATGTGGCATGGTTATTGTCCTGTCCAATATTTAGAACTTTGCATTTATCTATATTAAACTGCATCTGCCACTTCTCCGACCAATGCATCAGTCTATTCAAATCTTCCTGGAGTGCTCTAATGTCCTCATTTGAATGAATTGGACGGCCTATTTTGGTGTCATCGGCAAACTTGCTTATGTCGCTATTTATTCCCTCATCTATGTCGTTTATGTAGATTGTGAACAACAAGGGGCCCAATACTGACCCCTGTGGAACACCGCTTGTGACACTTCCCCACTCTGATTTCTCCCCATTTATGCAAACTCTCTGCTGCCTATTTGTCAACCATGCCTCTATCCAGGAAAAAATTTCTCCTCCTATTCCGTGTGCCTTAATTTTCCTCAATAGTCTCTGATGTGGGACTCTATCAAAAGCCTTACTGAAGTCCATATACACAACATCATATTCATTACCATGATCTACCTCCTCAAATACCTTAGTGAAAAAAGTTATTAAATTTGTAAGGCAGGAACGCCCTTTTGTAAAACCGTGCTGAGATTCATTGATTAATTTATGCTTTTCAAGATGGCTACGAATTGCCTCGGCTATTATTGATTCCATAAATTTTCCCACTATGGAGGTTAGGCTTATTGGTCTATAGTTCGAAGCTAAGGACCTGTCTCCTGCTTTGAAAATAGGTATTACATTTGCAATTTTCCACTTATCTGGCACCATGCCAGTTTGCAGTGATATGTTGAAAAGATTAGCCATAGGTTTGCTAAGCTCCTCTTTACATTCCTTTAGAACCCTTGCATACAGTTCATCAGGGCCTGGGGATTTGTTAGGTTTTAATTTATCTATTTGTCTAAGGACCATGTCACTTGTGACCCTAATCGTGTATAGTTTACTATCGTCCTGTTCTACATAATTTATTATTTCTGGAATATCGCTAGTATCTTCCTGTGTAAAAACTTTAACGAAATTGGAAGCTGCTGACTCCACAGTAATTGTTACTAAGTGGAATTTTTGCCTTTTAATTCTTCACTTTTTAATTGACAATGGTTGTGCTGAATTATGATCACTTTACTGACATCGATGACAGTTTTTTTCATCAGTAGATTGTAAGAAAACCCACACCTTGAGGTTTATTTTTTATGGCAGAAGCCGACAAGTAGAAATAATGACACTGGAAGCAGAGAATCCTTTTGAGGAAACGTTTCGCCCAGGGCTGGGCTTTATCACGTATACAGGAACAAGCAAAATACACTCCAATCCATATATTTAATGTATATCAGAATTTAATTGAGTACATTTCCACATAGGTGAAGAGCTCTGGTGGGCGGCGGTACAGCTCCTTACAGGAAGGAGAATATTAAGTTGTCCCGTCAAGGAATTATGTCTGCAGCACATTGTTACGTGACGCACCTTGTGAGGAATGCCTCTGTGTATGCCTCATTGTATAATATATATATTCAATATACATTGTATGTCATGTAATGTTGCAGCTAGTATAACTAGCCAAGTACAGTTAGCGTGTCTTGTTCGTGCTTCGGAGAAGGAGGTTTGAGCCTCCATCATTCCTTGCGCTCACTGACCCACACGGCTTAGCTCTTTACATAAATAAATAAAAAAAATGAGAACTTGCCTTCCCCAAATAGTCTGGTTGAAGTACGGATGAACCTTTTTAGTGGGCATAATTGTTCGTAGGTGATACTGAACTCCGAGGTTGTCTTCATTGATACTCCATCTGGAAGAAGCTGAATATATCACCAACATGAAACCGAACTTTGTCCTTGAATGTCGGTATTCGTGTGTGGAAGGTCTGTGGTACATGAGTTTCTGATTCTGCCGCTAGCTTAACACACACACATCATGCAGGGTAGTCCATGACCGCTGCTGCCACTCTTTGTACAGCGGCTTCATACACAGCCACACTGTAGCTACGACTACGCTCGCTCTTTGCTTGCGTCAACTTTTAGATCAAAAGATATTTGGCTTGGACTGAAATCAGGTCATTGATGTTTGTACTCAGACTAGAGTACTGTACATCAAAACAGAAGAAAAGCGGTTGTACCATGGAGAGTCCACTTTTCCCAGTACTCTCCATTTTTGTACATGGAAGTTTTTTAAACTGAATAACTGCCAAACATCAAACGCATTGCTATGAAGGGGTACAGATAGGTGGACAAACTCTACATCTCTATAATATAAATAACTATTAAAATTTCAAACATATACAACAAAGTTCCTGAGGTACCATTTTAACGAAAGTCTTTTTTTTCCACAAGAATGAAATTATTGCAGCGAGGCGCATTTATAAATGGAAATGAAAGAGCCAACTAACTGCTATTCAGCTTGGTAACAGCCACTTCGGAATTTTGCATGTATAAATTAGTTTAAAAAAAATTCCCGACTTTTACACCAATTTTTTTTTAAATGGTTCTGTTTCTGAATATCAGATAGGTCTATCACCATTATTATTATTATTATTATTATTATTATTATTATTATTATTATTATTATTATTATTATTATTATTATTGTTGTTGTTGTTGTTATTGTTATTATTATTATTGTATAAAAATCAAGGGCTAAAACCGTATAATTGATACGGCACTGCTGGTCTATTCTTGGTGATTCGCCGGTATGGATCCCGGCCCGGGTCTCTCCGAATTTGGTGACCCGGGCTGCTGGTCTGTCAGTAGCAGTATGGGTGTGACGTGTGTGAGTCAGTCAACCCTTTGTAAGTTAGGATTTAATCCTCTTTAATTTGATCGATCTGCAAACACATTTAACTCTGTTATGTGATAATCTAAAGTAACTTCACTTCGTCTTCATTTATGTGTGTATTAGCATATACTGCATTATTTACTATAAATTAGCGTAAATAGATGACATAAGAACAAGCTAAAGCAATAAAATTGCCGCAATATTCCAAGGAATATTTATCGGCTATTAGATACCTTGAAAAAATTCTCTTTTTCTTTGTATTACCCTAGGCAAATATAAAAAGATTTATAACTAAGGTAGGCGCAGTAATCTAGTACTATTATTGACTAAAAGTGTTAAATGAATAGTGAAGTATAAAAGTCACTGTACCATAACTAGAGCACTTCATAGCTGAACTCTAGTGCAGCTGACGTTTTAGGTGGCTGACGTACAGTGCACCTAACATCAGTAATTAATAAGAACATTCGTATATTTTTAACTTGCTTTCATGCGTTAATAATGAAGTAATTGTTTGTAGTGAGCGTAGCGAAGGTCAAGTTTGTGGAAGTGTCAGTGTGTTGTTTATCAGTGATGTATGTGACGTGAAACTCAGCCAAGTTGACCGTGTGGATTATGTTTGACAATAACTTGTAGTTACAACCAATTTGTGCTGACAGCTCTAACTGTAGGAGGGAGGGAATGACGGAGAAAGGGCGGCAAGGAGGAAGTGAGGGAAGGAGGGAGAGTGAGGGAGTGGACTCAGGCACCAGTTTGTTGGCCGACTGTTGTGGGTCGCATACAAGGTATAATTGTATTAAAAAAACTCCAGTTCTGCTGCAATATTAAATTCTGTGTAAGAAAACACTCCATATAATGGGTAATATTTCACCTGTTCTATCCACCAGCCACTTGAAGTGTTGGGGAGAAGGGGCAACCAAAGCAGAGTACAGTCAACAACATGGAAGTTGAGACAGATTAGGGGTCGATGGAGACATGTGGTAAATAGTATTTGGTTTGCTTGGGCAGGATATGTTGGGCAAGTATTTCTGAAATCGTACGACTGCCTTTGTCCTGTGTTGCGAACGACGGTGTTGGTAGCAGAGGTGAAAGCCGATTCTCAGCAGCGTCTGCAACATAGGTTTGAGTCCTTGATGACAAGAAGTTAGAGTCTGGCTTTGATTTTGAGTCTGTTGGTGCTGGTGCTAGTGGTGGTGTTGGTGATGGGGTGGAGGTGGATGGGGATCACTGATATGGTGATAGTGGTGGTAATGATGATGGTGACAGTGACCTTTGAATGAAAATATGGTGGCGGTGGCTTTGACGACGTTAGCGTGTTGTTACCACTGTTAGTGTAGTGTGGGTTGAGGCTCTCAACTACCGGGCACCAGCGGCTCTTGCTTGTCTCACTCCACTTCTTACACTCTTGCTTAACATCATTATTTTACATTTTATATATATATATATATATATATATATATATATATATATATATATATTATATATATATATATATATGCAAGACAAGCCATGGGGGTGGAAATTAATTTTTAGCAAAAGTACTTTCACACTTCTCAGTGCATCATCAGGAGCTGTGCAATGTTGCAAGAGCAGCAACAGGAAAAATAGGGTAAGTTTTTCAGAGTATGGTAGCGCTGTGACACCAGCCAATATCTGACTGAGGGAGAGAAAGAGGCCCAGCGGAATGCCAACCACACACCGGGGTCCCTACACCCAACCCCATATGATGTCGGGTGGAGTAGGCCCCAGTTTGCAGATATGAGGTAAACTTTAAGGCGTCAGTTTATCAACTATGTCCACTCGTGGAGAGTTGGTTCCCTGGGTTCAAATCCTGCTGGCTGGGATATTTCTTTGTGTATATTGTACTTTACTCTTCTGTACTGCGCGCACGTGTGTGTGTTTAATCACCTATGTACTCACCTATATATGGTTGCAGGGGTCGATTGACAGCTCCTGGCCCCGTGTGTGTGTGTGTGCATACTCACCGATTTTTATTTTGCAGCATCACTGACTTCTGTCATCATATCTATTCTTGAAGCTGTGTATTGAGTTCGCTTCCACTCGGTCATTCAAGTCATTCCACTTTTCAACCACCCTGAGACCAAAAATATACCTCCCTACATACCTATGGCTCATCTGTGGTTTTTCACTTTCCACCTGTGTCCCCTTGATTCTAGTCCTCTTAATTTAAATAATCAGTCCAAGTCAATCTCTCTTAAGATTCTTTACTTAGTAATCATGCCCCTTTGTCCTTTCCTAAAAGGTCGTTAGGCTCTGTCCCTTCAACCCCTCATAGTGCATTCCTGTTATTTCTGGCACTAACCTGGCTTCAAACCTTGGAACATGGCTTAGTAAGGAAAATTGGCAGCAGGTGTGGAAGGTGTTGGTGGTGTGTATATTGATTGAATGAAGGTGGGAGATAGCAAGACCTCCCTCCCCTTCCCTTACTCTTTCTCCCCCTCCTCCCTCCCTTCCTTCCTCCTCCTCCCTCCTTCACTCTCCCCCACTTTGCCGGCCACCACCGCGACTACAACATAGCTACAAGACGTAATCATATCAATGCTGCCGGTAAGGAAAAAATTATGCTATTCACACACGATTGGAAGGCATTCACGAGGAGAATTGAATAGGTGGATTTTCTCTTGGTAATCTTTTACATAATAGCTGACTTCTGTGTGTGTGTGTGTGTTTGTATAATCATTTATTTGTGATTGCAGGGGTCGAGTCACAGCTCCTGGCTCTTCCTCTTTGCTGGTCGCTACTAGGTCCACTCTCTCCCTGCTTCATGAGCTTTATCATGTGCGTACTCACCTAATTGTGGTTGCAGGGGTCGATTCATAGCTCCTGACCCCGCCTCTTCACTGGTCACTACTTGTGTGTGTACACGCATACGCATGCACATGTCATACACTTATGCACACGTGCGTGTTTGTGTGTATGTTTTAGCTGTGTGTGGGTTTAAGAGAACTCTGCTCCAGATATCGGATAATACAAGCAACATATTTCAGCGTTTATTCATGAGTGCTTCGTGCTTTCAGGAAATAATTTACTCAAGTACAAACTTGCACTCTGGCGGGTTGTAATTTACAACCATTAGATTTCAACACATCTTTAATAAATTTTTAACATGTTTTTTTAATCCAGAGTGAATGGTAGAGAGACTTTTTTAACAGTTGTGTGACAGGTAGAGAGACTTTGTTAACAGTTGTGTGACAGGTAGAGAGACTTTGTTAACAGTTGTGTGACAGGTAGAGAGACTTTGTTAACAGTTGTGTGACAGGTAGAGAGACTTTGTTAACAGTTGTGTGACAGGTAGAGAGACTTTGTTAACAGTTGTGTGACAGGTAGAGAGACTTTGTTAACAGTTGTGTGACAGGTAGAGACTTTGTTAACAGTTGTGTGACAGGTAGAGAGACTTTGTTAACAGTTGTGTGACAGGTAGAGACTTTGTTAACAGTTGTGTGACAGGTAGAGAGACTTTGTTAACAGTTGTGTGACAGGTAGAGAGACTTTGTTAACAGTTGTGTGACAGGTAGAGAGACTTTGTTGACAGTTGTGTGACAGGTAGAGAGACTTTGTTAACAGTTGTGTGATAGGTAGGGAGACTTTGTTAACAGTTGTGTGACAGGTAGAGAGACTTTGTTAACAGTTGTGTGACAGGTAGAGAGACTTTGTTAACAGGTGTGTGACAGGTAGAGAGACTGTTAACAGGTGTGTGACAGGTAGAGATACTTTAACAGTTGTGTGAAATGCTTACTTATAAATTTACCTGTAGATAATTATGGGGGTCTCAGTCCCCGCGGCCTGGTCCTTACCGGGAGAGACTGTCAGTATTTCAGTGACTACTGGTACAGAGACTATCGCTAGCTCTGACCTGTTTAGGGGGAGGGGGGGAAATGGGTTGTGACAGGTACCACTGGTAGAATTAGATACCACAGGCAGAGGTAGGTAACACAGGTAAAGGTAGGTACCACAGGGACAGATAGGTACCACAAGTACAGGTAGGCACCACAAGTACAGGTAGGTATCACAAACAGATTAAGGTACCATTTCCATTAGGGTCATAGAGGTGAAGTCATACTCTTCCTTTCATCCCATAATCTGTAGATCCCTTTTCCCAACAACCCCCAAAACTCCCATATCCCTTCTTTTTATTCGCCTCCTCTTCCCTTTCCCCTTCCCCTCCCCCTCTCCCCCTTCTTTCCCCAATAACAGTGCCACTCTCACGTTGATCAAATATAACATTATTTTTGGCTGGTAAATAACGATAGCGGCGTTGATGATCCAATTTACACAGATTCTTGAGTAGGATATTATGGAGGGTATGTGTAGTACTAGTAGAGAGAGAGATATAATGATAAATAGGACACTGAACCAGCAAGAAGACTAAGTTTTGATGAAGAAATAGAAGACATTGAACGAGCAAGAAGACTTTGCAATAATGTGTACCACAGAACTCGCTCTCAAAGGTTGCTCTCACAGTCACTTCTCCCACTGTCTTCACTCATAGTAACAATCATATGTTTGGAGATACATGGATAGTAAAATTGTTGTCTAAATAGTCTTTATACAAATACTATCACAAGTGGTAGAGCCGAGAAGAGGTACCCATAACCAACACCACCACCACCACCACCATTACCACGAGGGGTATTCACCACCACCAGAGGTACTCATCGCCACCATCACCATCAAACGTACTCAACCCCCAAGGTACTCACCTGTCGACAACCTGGCATAATTGATAAGCAAAAAGCTTCAATTGATAATATCTCTGAGAGCCGCCATTAACCATCCTCGTCGATTTGAGAAAACTAACATAGTTTCCTGCATTATTTTCTTAAGGGCATTATTATTGTAGGTGTATAGCTGGGAGAGCGAGTAAGTCCCTCCCTACTACATGCTGTTTGTGTGAATATTTCAGGTGGAGAACCTAGAATAAACACGCACTGCATGGCAGGCAGGCGAGGGTGCTGGCTGCTGGGTGCTAGGTGCGGCTGGGGTGTAATATCATTGCTATTATGTGGCTGTCATCCCTCCGGTTATGTGTGTGTGTGTGTGTGTGTGTGTGTGTGTGTGTGTGTGTTTTAAGGGGTTGTATATAATGTTATAACATCACACTATTTCTTTCCCTCCCTCCTCTCCCATCCATTCTTCCCTGAGTGTTCATGGATCACAACTCAAACTGTATATTAGCCATTGTTGATCCCCCTTCCCTCCCCATACCTTCATTTTCCTCGCTCCCCACTACTTCTTTTCCACCTACCCTTCTTAATTATGTTTTTCTTCTTCATCTGCCCTTGAATTGAGGGTAATACTTGTTCTGGTGATGTTTTCCAACGCTAATGAGAGGATCAATAAGATGGAGAAAGAGACGCCATTACAATGCCATCACAAATGACTGGGCCTAATCAGTTAATTAGTGAAGGTAGGCCAGTGGGTGCTTGCTGGTGGCCCATTTCTAGTGTAGTTATCTGGAGGTGAAGAAGTCTGCAATTTTAAAGGAAATCTGGCGGTAAGGAGAGGCAACACCTCGAAATCACCTTCATGCTGGCTCACCTGTGAAGCTCTCTCACTCTCGTGTGATGAAGAGGGTTTTGTATTGAGTTGAGGAGACTAGGAGATCTCTGTGTGTACATTTGTATTGAGGCAAAGGAGAGCCTGCTTCTTGAAGAAGAAACTTTTTAATTCTTAAGGGGAATCTTTATTTCATAAAAGAAAAAAATGAAATTGCATTGGTACACTTCAGTGTGCGATTAAAAAATATTATGTAGCTGTTTTTGTGTTACAGTTGAAATTATTTTTTACGTGAGGAGGTATATTGCACACCCGGTATGACATATATTTCATAAAATGCTGTTAACCTTAGTTACAGCATAATTGTATTGTGTATACATAATTGTGGTGTTGATTATATACTCATAATAAATGAGCCAAAATTTGTACTAAAAATAGTTGCAAACCAGAATTTGTACTCACAATATATTAAACCAACCAGCGGGGGAAAAAAAACGAGATTTGCAGGATTAATGGGTGGGCAATAAAGGGAGGAGGCGAGGGTGGATAAGAGAGATGTGTCAGTGATAGGCTGTGTGTGGAGCAGAGATGGATTGGTAGAGAGGAGAGGTTAATGGTGTGTCATTGTGGCTTCACCAGTGGTGTACTCAAGTACTATGAAATGTTGAGAGAAGGTCAAGCTTGTTGTGATGTCTGTGGCTGATTTACGGCTGGTTTTGTTATACTGAAGTCTTTTAAGGTCTAGCTTCAGAGTTCATGCATTGATTTTACAACCTAAGAGCTCGTAGATGTTGCTGCTATTTTTTTCGTTAGAAAACAGTGTTGACCCAGGTCAATCAAACAGTGACCTGTTCAATAGGCTCCTCGACGGAGTCATCGTTAATATAAGAGGTGGAAATAAATGGTATAAAATACCGACACAATGGAAAAATAAACACATAAGCAAATGTGATCCTTTTGACAGTTTGCCACGCAGTGCTTATCGAGTCACATACAGATCTACCTCGATAAAGACTGCGTGGGGACTGTCATAAGGATCATTATACTGCTATGTGTTTATTTCAATATAAGTGAGTACCGTTGACCTTATGGCTGGCCAACCCATTTCCAGTTAACTACGTTAATTTTCTGACTCTACTCAAGATCAGTTTTTTTTCCCGGCTTTCTGTAAATTCGCTAATCTTATTTTCTAAGGTTAGGTTAAGTTTCGTACAGGTATGTTAAGTTAGATTGGGCTAAATTAGAGTAGATTAGGTTGGATTAGGTTATGTAATCCTATAAATATTATATACAATCACAAATATGAAGTTATAAAAAAAGTCACAATATGACTGGCAACGACGTGGTGCCAAAAAAACAACTTAAATCTGATCAATTATTTCCCATGGTTCGAGAATGTGCTAGGCTCTATGGGTGGGGTGTTGCAGGTCGCAGAACACGCTGGTGTCTTGGGTGTATTGTAGTGGTGTAGCTATTAGTTATTAGACACAATATGTCACTGGTGTGTTCGTTCCTGTGTATAACCATGGTAAAGCTCTTCAAAACTTCAGTAAAAAACATGGGTTCCAGATGGGCAACCATGACCCGAGCGCCGGGAAGAGTTCAGGGGAAGCTTTATCAAGTTATGATTAACTTGAAGCTCTCATTGAGCGAAATGTTTTTATAATAAAGGGTAAAACTGTTTTGTGTCTTGTTATTTACGTGTTGACTCGCTGCTTCTCCAGCGGCTCAAAGTGTAACCACCATCTCTGGTCTGCACACGACGGTCGATGGCGAAGCGATGAAAGACTATAGTGGAAGTGGTATAATGATACTGATAATTTGTAGGTAAGAGACACATATGCATTGATCAAAACATTTCCTTAATAAATTAGTTGTATCTTATATAACTTACAGAACAAGCAGATTTTCAAACGCATGGCAAGACTCGTTCTAGCTAGAGTCAATTCCCTTGGACGGATCTTCCTGGACTTCCTACTCATTTCTGCAACATTTGAAGCTCCTGATGATGTGTTGATTGCAACACGAAAGGCGCAGAGCTATCATATATATATATATATATATATATATATATATATATATATATATATATATATATATATATATATATATATATATATATCGTGCCAAATAGGTAAAATTGGTCAATTTGCAAGAACTAATTTAAAATTAAGTCCTTTCTAAAATTTTCTCTTATACGTTTAAAGATATATATTTTTCATTTATGTTAATGTAAAAATTAATAATTTTGGACCAAAAGAACCTTAGAAAACTTACCTAACCTTATTATAACAAGCACAAGTTAATTTAGCCTAATCCAACTAAATATATTTTAGATAAGTTTAGATTAATTTAATAATAAACAAACACAATGAAATATGTTTTTTTCGTTAGGTTCAGAATGATTTTTGCTAAATTATTGCATACACAAATTTTCGCTTGCCTTATCCGGCAAGAAGACGTTGCTATTTCAGCCAAAATAACAACTTTTACACACACACACACACACACACACACACACACACACATATATACACACATATACACACATACACACACACACACACACACACACACACACACACATATATATATATATATATATATATATATATATATATATATATATATATATATATATATATATAATGTCGTGCCGATTAGGTAAAACTGGTCAATTAGCAAGAACTCATTTAAAATTGAGTCCTTTCTAAAATTTTCTCTTATACGTTTAAATATATATTTTTTTAATTTATGTTATGTAATAATTTATAATTTTGTACCAAAAGAAAGTTTGAAAACCTACCTAACCTTATTATAACAAGCGCAATTTAATTTAGCCTAACCCAACTAAATATATTTTAGATACGTTTACAATAATTTAATAATAAACAAACACAATGAAATATATTTTTTTCGTTAGGTTCAGAATGATTTTTGCGAAATTATTACATACACAAATTTTCACTTGTCTTATATGGCAAGAAGAGCGTTGCCATTTATATATATATATATATATATATATATATATATATATATATATATATATATATATATATATATATATATATATATATATTACTGTAACCACGAACGAGTGGTATTTAATCAATAACAACACTGCGACTAGTCGGGGAATCGAACCCGTATTGTTTTAGCCCGCCTCATGGTGAACGAAAATTCCATGACGCTCTAACCCACGGAACTATGGTCTAGAGATGTATCGGATGTGAAAATTTAGATGTCCGCGGATGCGGATGTGTATGAGGATGTCTTACTTATTTTGCGGATGCGGATGCAGATATCCGATACATCACTAGATGGTCCCGAGGGTTAGAGCGTCGTGGAATTTTCGCTCACCAGGAGGTGGGCTAAAACAACACGGGTTCGATAACCAGACTAGTCGCAGTGTTGTTTTGATATATATATATATATGTTGTTATTTAATCAATAACAACACTGCGACTAGTCGGGGAATCGAACCCGTATTGTTTTAGCCCGCCTCATGGTGAACGAAAATTCCATGACGCTCTAACCCACGGAACTATGGTCTAGAGATGTATCGGATGTGAAAATTTAGATGTCCGCGGATGCGGATGTGTATGAGGATGTCTTACTTATTTTGCGGATGCGGATGCAGATATCCGATACATCACTAGATGGTCCCGAGGGTTAGAGCGTCGTGGAATTTTCGCTCACCAGGAGGCGGGCTAAAACAACACGGGTTCGATAACCAGACTAGTCGCAGTGTTGTTTTTATATATATATATATATATATATATATATATATATATATATATAAGACATCCTCATACACATCCGCATCCGCGGACATCTAAATTTTCACATCCGATACATCTCTAGACCATAGTTCCGTGGGTTAGAGCGTCATGGAATTTTCGTTCACCATGAGGCGGGCTAAAACAATACGGGTTCGATTCCCCGACTAGTCGCAGTGTTGTTATGATTAAATACCACTCGTTCGTGGTTACAGTAATATATATATATATATATATATATATATATATATATATATATATATATATATATATATATACATATATATATATATTATATTATATATATAAACAAGAGATTTCATTTGATCCTCAAAAGTCTGAATAGTGATTTAAAATCTAGGACTGACTGAATTTTGGCGTTTCTTTATTCCAGTTCTCCGTGTCCTGCTACAATAACTATATGGTATAAGACCTTGTTCCACGAGTGAGTCTTTCAAAGAATAAATGATAACTAATAAAATGATGTACTTGAGAATTGTACAGCCTGGTTGAAACTGCTGATGGCTTACAGTCTTGTGGTGTTATAGTTGATCTTTAATAGAACAGCATGGCCACCTACATATCTTCGATGTTAAAGGCGTTACTGAAATGACAGAACCAGGATGGCTGGGTCGAGGTGAAAGAGCCCCCTTGCATATTTTTCTTCCTTGTCGAAAAGTCAGGGATGGGATGGGAAGGTAAGCAATTCAAGAGCGAGAGGAAATTTATGCCTAGTAAGGAATTTTGCAACGTCTGCTGTGAAGGAAGTTGGAGACGCACTCAAGCGTTTCAAATTTTATGGCTTCCTTGCTTGCAAGATTCACATGATTTTTCAGTCATGGCAGAGTCAGGTGTCACACTCAAAATATCCACTTTTTCGCTGCGTACAAAAAAAAAGTCTTTTCTACATAACTTCAGCAGTATATCATAATTCTTTCTAGTCACTACCATTATCTGTGTCATCTTAGAAGCAAATGCCACTTGTTATTATAAGTGAATGAAGGAAAAGTGTATAAGAATAGATAAAAGTAGAAATAAAGTAAAGAAGTAGTGGTAATAACGACGCTCAGTTGTTTACCATATAAAGTAAACATTAAAGAAGACTTATCTATCATTTTGCTGTTTAACAAATAATATCTTAAACCTATTTACTATCTTTATATAAAGCTAAGAGGAGTTATTTCTAAGTTACCATCTTGTATATATTTGTGATTTTTTTTTATAAATCAGTCCTCATGAAAGCCAGTGACACCAAACTTTCGTACAAGATCTACGACATTCAAAATATTTCTCAAGGGCCATTTTTTGGTTACGCATGTTTTTGGCTGTTGTCTGTAGAGTGACGCTCCATTTTAAAGCTCTTTTTATACGGAGTTGAGAAACATCTACGGCGCGTATATATATATATATATATATATATATATATATATATATATATATATATATATATACTTTCCACTTCGCTATACTATTGGTCGTATATTTTGATATACTGTACATATAAACAGCTGCCCTCCTACATATTGCATAGATTAGGCGACTCATAAAAGCAAAAAAAAAAAATGCTGAATAAACTAGAAAATGATTGCGGCGCGCCTTGTAAAATGATAGAAATTGACTGAATGAACGAGAGAAGGATGAAAGCTGAGAGAAAGAGGTAAAGAAAGTAGGGGAAAAGTAAAAAAAAAAGTAAAGTTATTTTGTAGAAAACTTTTTGCTGTATAACCCTTGTGGTTTAGCGCTTCTTTTGATTATAATAATAATGTAGAAAACTTTCTTGAGCACTACATGCGTCATTGTTCACTTACTGAGGAATACAGAGATAGGTATTATAATAACCTATGTGGGGTATCTAGGTATTATGTTAATGAAAGTAAAATACCAGACATCTTAAGCAAATATCCTAAATTTGCTTGCAACAGATAAGACAGTTGTAGACATAATTACAGATGTTCTTCTGTTAACCCTTTTGGGGTCTGGTTCCTGGGCCTTTTGTGTATCCATATGTGTATCCACAGGATGTATAAGGACTGCGCTTTCAGAAGCAAACTCTAATCTCAACGAAAAACAAAGCAAAAAAATAAATTAAAGCCGTATGTGTGTGTGTTCTTCACTTATGTAAACACAAGCCTCACTTCACTACCTTCCCCATACACCCCATTCCCTAATGTTCCTCCCTCCCAGCATTGCCCATCACAAAGGTATTAAGTAATTCTCGTCCATTCCGGTTTTGGGACTCTCTCTTGATGCTCTACCTGATGTAATTAAGAGCTGTACCTGCCCCTCTTTGATACCGGGGGTGTAGAGATTGTCATTATCCCCCTTCCCTTCCCCTCCCCGTCCCACCTCCTAACAATATGAGGTCGGGGAGAAAGAGGGAGGTGATAAAGCGAGAAATGGGATTGCAAGGAATGAAGATTGAGTGAGAGAGAGAGAGAGAAGTGAAGGCAGGTAGAAAGAGGGATTGATGAAATTACAAGGGCAGTGCTGGAGAACAGTGAACTGTGAAGGTGAGGAGGCAGGAGGATGGTAAGGGGACGAGAGGTTTGCCATGGATGAGGAAAGTTTGATGAAGATGAGAAATTGATGAGTGAGATACGGCACGTTCTTGAGTGAGATATAACAGGGTGATGTGTGAGAGATGACAAAGACATGAGTGAAGGGAAGATAAATAAAGGTAGGATTGAAGGGAAAATGACAAGGGGTGATGAGTGAGAGATGACAGTGTAACCTCAGTAGATTGAAAAATTTGCAAGCAGATATCAACAAAGTCTTCCAGTGAGCAATGGAAAGCAACATGACGCTCACTGGCTACAAATTTCAACTGCTCTGATATGAGAAAAAATGAGGAACTCAGAAGAATCAATGTGTATAAAACGCGAGAGGACTGTCTCGTAGAGCGAAAGGAACAAGTCATTGACTTGAGTATAATATTGTACAATGATCTTTCGTATAGAGAACACATTAAGGCAAATGCCGCGAAAGCCAGAAAAAAATTGTCAGGGTGGATAATGAGAACTTTTAAAACAAGAGAAAAATGCTAATGGTAACATTATTCAAATCACTTGTGCTCTCTTGTTGGTGTTGGCGGATCCATTTAAGGCAGGAGAGATATCATAGCTGAAAAAGACAAAGATATTGTTTCCTGTCTGTATAAAGCCAAGAAAGCCTTGAAACTCCTAGGAACAATTCAAAGTACTTGGAATGTACTCTCTGCAGCAATGAAGAGAAAGATACCTGATAATATATGCATGGAAGATACTTTAAGACCTATCCTCACACTTACACTATTATAGCAACATCCTGGAGTGAGAGATATGGGAGGATGTGTAAAGTGACGCAGTGAAAAGCCCGAATGCCATGGGCACACTAAGAGGACATCGTATCAACATCCGTGATCCAAGACGATTCAACCTGTTACTAGCAGATTTTAAAAATATTGTAGGAATATGTGGAGAATTCTTCAAGGGGAAGCTGGAGCTCTGCCTCTACTACTGGGTTCACTCTCTCCTAGCTTCGTGAACCCTATCATACCTACTCTTAAAGCTATGTTTGAATCCTGCCTCTACCACTTCGCTGTCCAAGGCCTACAAGACATAATTTTTGATACCCTAAAATATGGATTAAAATAAACTCTGTATATGAACTGAGATATATACACCTCTCAGTGTATATACACAGAGATATACACTTCTCAACGTATATACACTGAGAGATATACACTTCTCATTGTATATACACTGAGAGATATACACTTCTCAACGTATATATACTGAGAGATATACATCTGAGCGTAAATACACTGAGAGACATACACCTCTCAGTGTATATACACTAAGAGATATACCTCTTAGTGTATATAATCTGAGAGATTGAGAGATATACCTCTCGGTGTATATACACAGATATACACCTCTGAGTGTATATATCCTGTGTATGCAGACGTTGACTTCAGCATATAACGGAACGAGTGTTTTGGCAAGCATCAGAGTGCATATTTATTGTTGCTGTAACTCCGTAAAATTAATCTGAAACATGAAATATTTTATAGATGGTGAATAATACTAATTAAATATAAGCTGACATAAGATAATTTTGGCAGGATAATGGTAGAGTATATTTCGTTTATTTTAGAAAGGTTAGTTGACAAGTTATTTCAGGTGCTAAATGAAAAATATATATATATATATATATATATGTATCACCGTAAATATATTTTTTGGGGAAGTTTGGCGCGTTTCACAGCCACGAATTCGTGACACATTGTTTATTCAAATAGCGCGACTCAGGATGTACTTTATGATTGGGTAATTTATTTCTATTTGATGGATGTAAACACGTGCGTGCAGCGTTTGTTTACACTTGTGAAACAGGTATATTCCCTGAGTGATCTGTACCATGTTAGTGTATAGTAAGAACTTGAAGCTATATTTTAATAACTACAGTGTTATTGAAGTTAGTGTACTAGTGCAGTGAGGCCTTAATGACTTAGCTACAGTGGGAAGGCTTAGAAGAAAACAGTTCGTTTAGTCGCTGGGAGAAGAAACTCGAGGCAGACTGCACACTGCACTTAATAACAAATGATTATAACTATGATCATAATTTTTAAAGGGGTGGAGCGGTAAGCCAGCGGAAGGCCTCGGTCAGATTACAAAAGCTCCAACGGCGGGTCATCATCTAAGACCCGCGTCAGGAAACACTTGTCCTGTTTCCTGACGAACCTTACCTTACCTGCACACTGCACGAGGAAGAAAGCCGAGTGTTGTCCACAGTTATATTATTGATGACACATGAATGTGAATTATTTATCTTGTAGAAAGAAATGTTAGAAAAGCTTATTATAATTGCCAGTGTCCGTGGCATAGACCTGACCCCTAAGCCAGTTATTGACATAATGTTACTATGCAACATGATCAAGTATGATCTACAGGCTTCAAACATTTACACTGTATGACCTTTGTGGGTTTAGCGCCTAGTTATGATTATAATAATCTTGATCCAAGGAACTGGAGCTACCATTAGGCACACACGTTACCGAATTGCACTCATCGATTTGGAAACTGTCAGATCACTAATTAAATGAAATATTTTGATAACATTATTAAAGGAAGCTTTCAACTTTTGGTACAGAATTTCCAATATTATAAACATCAGTAGCGATAAGTACAGTAAATGATGTTTACATTACAGATAAAACTTTGATATGAAAATGAATATTGATGAGGAATGTTTAATGAATTTATTCATCTGGTTTTTTTTTTGTTTGTTTGACTGATCGTCATTATGTATACATTGTGTTGTGTAAATAGCTTTTAGCAACACTTGAATCCAGCTATTAACTATAAAGTTGCTACACTTGTGCATTTTGTGTTAGTTACTATGAATCAAACCCACTTGTCGACAGACACTTGGCCTGTTGTGTACTTGTATGTATTTATGCTTGTGCGTGCGTGCGTGCGTGCTTGCGTGCCCTGTATGTGGTCAATCTTAAGTCCTGCCTCTCAACTTTGCTCTTTCCAGATTCACTCTTTTCTAGCCTCGTGGGCTCTCGTACCTACTCTTAAAACAATGTAAGAAGCCTGCCTCCACCACTTATAATAATAGGAATAATAATAATAATCTTTTGTTATACAAAGTACATAATACAATTGATACAGACCTAGTTGGTCCACTTTCTGACCACCCTGAGGCTGAAGAAATACTTCCTGACATCCTTGTCCACTCTATCAAGTCCTCTTGAGTATTTTGTGTGTCGTCATCGTGTAAACCCTGGTTCTTCTGTACTCTGTCGTTAGGTTCAGCGTTTTATCTTCTGCTCACAGTCTTCTCCTTAACTCTGAGATTAGTTTCGTTGCAAACCTCTGCAGCTTCTTCAGTGTCTTAACATGCTTTATCAGGTGAAGATTTTATAGTGGTGTTGCATGTTCCAAGACAACATATGTCATATAGGATCGGGAATGACTACTGAGATTCCTGTAATCTACTCTTAGATTTACTAAACGAGCATTCACTGCAGAGGTTATCTGGGTGATGTGTGATTCTAGTAATATATTCGGCGCTATTCTAACCCTTAGGTCTTTCTCCTCGAGTGAGGTTTGCAGCCTCTGTTCCATGATCCTAGACTTCGTTTCCAGTTTTCTTACCCCTTTCCAAACTTTCCTAAGGTTGGAGTTGCTGAGGTTGAATTCGAGTGACCACTTGAGTGACCAGTCCTACATTTTGTTAAAGTCTATTTGTAGCCTTTCCTTGTCTTTATCGGTATTTATTCTCTCCATATCGTTTGTTCAACTTCTCATAATGTTTTAGCCGGTCTTTTATTGTCGTCTTTCTTCTGATATGACTGAACTAGCTCCTCACGTCGCTGCACGGATTCCAAAATACCAGAAATCATTCATATATAAAATTGATCAGAGTGCATCTGCATGTGTCATGTGTTGCATGAACTTCTCCTTTGTAAATGGTCCAAGTCGGGCAGAAACGTCGTCGTAAGCTCCTCCCTTTTATATGTGCGGGTTGTGTGTATAGCTCCGAAAATTTGAAGCCGAACGGTTCCAGCGTTCTCAAGTTATAAACGAGGAGGAAGAAAAAAATGAAAGTTCGGTCAACCACTTAAACGTACCCCTTCGGGGATACTTAATAAACCACATTGGCTTATTAGGTATCCCTGGGCTATCCTTCAAGAGAACGTTGACAACATATACTCTTTTTTTTTATATAAGGTTTTTGACGTGGTACGCGACGTCGGTTTCTTAACGCGTTGTTTTAATAAATCTTATATATTTTTTGGATTATGGTAATTTATCATGTTAGGTTACGTATACCTATGAAAACGTTTGTGTAGCCACATATAAACAAAAAACAGCGGCCGCGATGTCTGGCAGGGAAATGGCCGAGAATAAACAGAGTTCAAATCTGACCTGTGCTCAGCACCCCTTCCTGTCCTCCTGGCGCTTTATGACCCCAGTGAGTTTAGCGCTTCCACTCTCAATAAAATAAGTCGAACGTTTTTCATACGTGGTGCGATTATGTGGTGAGATCGAGGTGGGAATGAATATTTGGAGGGGGATGGGGCATTTTGAAACAATTGTATATATCAGTGTGCTGATACACTATTCTATGTGATAGTTACGTAGTAGGAACAAGAGCTAAGTATGTTTCCCTGTTATATTCCCATACGCAGGATGGGGCTTATACAAGGTTCTGAAATTTGTCAGTCTAAGCTGAGGTAGGAATTGATAATTGGAGGAGTGGGGAAGGGGGTGCATTTTGGAGGGTTAGGGTGGGGGTTACTTGACCTTTGTACCCGGTCCCCCCTTCCTTCCTTCCATTCCCCATGTCACCCCTCCTCCGGGGCGGCCCACCTTGCCTTTTACCGGCTCTCCGCCCACCGATTGATCAAGAAATGCAATATCCTCCGTCCAATTTTGCCGGCAGTGCCACTTTGCAGTATTTTATGCTCTAGATTGTGCTGGTCACTTACATCAAATACTTTGTGAGGTATGTGTATTATATTGGTCCAGAATGTAGCGACTGCTGTGTTTTGTGACACCAATAGTAACATCTCAGGATGGAACTCTCTTGAATGACTGTCCTAGCTCTCTCTCTCTCTCTCTCTCTCTCCCTCTCTCACTATATCTCTCACTATCTCGTGCGCTGTTCTGATAGTTTAGGACTGGCTTGCCGTGGGTTCGAACTGGACAAATGTCTCAATTCTGTACCTGACCAGCCGGGCTGTAGTTCATACGTTGGACTGCGTGCAGTTAGCAGTAACATCCTGGTTGATCAGGGTTTGATCCACCAGGAGGCCTGATGATCGGCCTGGGATCGTGCCGGAAGGGCGTTGACCCCCGGAAACGTCCCTCAGGTATCCTCCGTCAATTTGTGCACATTCCTACATTTAGATATTCGTATAACTTATTGCAGACTCGTGGTTGCATATGTTTACATTTGCATTGTGGTCCGTGTTGCTCCTTACTGGCAAGATCAGGTAATACTGTGAAGTATGACAACGTGTGCGAGTGAGACTCAATAGTATTTGTTTTAAATATCGGCCATTCTGAATACCTTCTACGTGATGTAATTCTCCACAAGCCTGTATCAAGACAGCAGCCCTGGAGTTGCTAAGTCAGTGGCGCTGGATTCGCTAGAGTCAGCAGCTCTGGAGTTTGATTCTTACATCTGGTGAGCAGGAGGATGTGGCCATCGATCCGTCCCTCAGCATCCCCAAGGGACGAGGAGACACAAGGCCCTCGGGATGGAGCTGGGGAAGAGGTAATTTATAACCCATTTATGAGATAAGGGCAAATAGAAAGGCCTTTGTGAAACGTGAATGATGATGGTCTGAGACCGCATTCACTTCTGGATATTGTCTTTCATTCCTCCCTTTGGGCTTTCCATCGATGTCTTCAGCTCACCTCGGCTTTTGCCTGTGCCATTTTGTTTTCCCTGTTGATTTATCTTGACGCCATCTGCTGGAGGTAGTGTTTTTTTATGCACTATTGTGTTTACCTTTCGTTTCCCTAAATATATCAGCAAATTAAACCAGGCTTTAATTACAATATAATTACTCTATTTGAAATGCATTCTTCAGCCAAAAAGGGTATGTTAATAAACACATTCACACAGAATCACTCAGCGCTCTTGGCAATAAAAAAAAGTCAATATGAACCAACCAAAAAGCATACAAAGCATAAAAAAGCATGTAACAAAAATAAAAGCTATCAGCACGAATCAACACATCATTAATAACAATACTAATTGCAACTACCAGAGCCAAGGTGCCGAAACAGTACAAAAGTAGAAATGCAACTATGCTCCCGGTGTCGCGTGAGCATAGCTTTGCTCCTGCTTCCAATTATATCCTAGTTCACTATAAATTTGCGGTGGAAGGAAGAAGGAAAGGATGCAAGAAGTGGTAGAGGCTTAAAGCATCCAGCAGAGGCTTATGTGAACGTGGAGTGAATGGAGACGATTTCTTTTATATATCTTGAGCTGTTGTAGTGAGAGCAGGGTAACATTTGTTAAAGGATTCAGGAAAACTGGTTGGTCGGACTTGAGTCCATGGAGTTGGGAAGTATAGTGCCTTCACTTTGAAGGAGGGGTGAAGATATTGGAATTCGAGAGGTTATTTGCAATGTGATGTCTGCGCACTTCTAGCAAGACAACAATTGAACTATTACAAACATAGGTGTAGATTATTTGACCTGCACACCTTACCGTAACACGATAACCACTAATGAATGAGCAAAAAGGCAGCAAAGTAAATTATTGTATTTCCTTCACCAAAAACAAGCTGGTATTTATAATATGTATATAGCCTATGTACAGTATTTAAAACTATTTACAATGAGGCGAATGCAAACACAAGACACGGTAAACCGTGACGACCAACAGGGAAGGTAGGTCTGCCAAAGCTGCTTCACGAGTGTACCACATCGCTTCACAGCTTTGGCGGGCTTCCTTGTGATTGGCTGGTTGAACTAAGGCACTGGTATAACACTGGGGCCCCTGCTCGTTAAACTCTTAGCACCTGGTTCGCTGGTCAGGAGGGCATGCCTTCATGGGTGTGTGACATAATCCTAATAAAATGTAACATACTCTTATCATGCCACATTGAACGAATGTAAGATTCAGTTTATGAGGTTTACTTACCATCTTGCTCCTTTGAAATAGAAAAGCTCAGCAATTTTGCCAGAGTGCAAAATATTTAACAGGCTTCTGTTACACTATGGTATGACAGGATGGTATTACCTCCCTGAGTGGTTGCTATATATACTAACCTACTACCAGTGGAACAGATGGAAATTATTGAGCAGAATGTGTGTAAAGCTGCATGTAAGAGGGTAAGTTTCTCATGTGGGGCCTTTGTCCATATTTTTCCTCAGCTTGTATTTTTTATTCTGCCGATGATTTCTTTAAGTCAATATGAGTCTGAAAAGCACAAACAAACTGGAACTAAAGTTAACATAAGAAAAACAATCGTCACATAACTTTTCGTCACATTCTTGTTTAGCTTTGTTCAATTTTTGCTGTCTAAAAAGTTTATACGAGATGGAGGGAAGAAATGTGTGTGTGTGTGTGTGTGTAAGAGAGAGATGGGAGGGGGAAGGGGGAGGGGGTAGGGGGAGGGGGAGCTAGCATGTGAGACAAAAGGTAAAGTTACCTCGCTTAGCTCACACGAGACAAGAGGAAAGACACTCGTCATCCTTCACAAGCATAAAACAAGAGGAAGTGTGTAAGACAAGTGTAAGACAATAGGAAAAGTGTCGAAGACAGGAGGAAGAGTCTGAGAGACAAGAGAGAACATCTTCCTATAGCAGCGTTTTATACAAAAACAAATCGATGCAATGGGCAGTAAATTCTGTGTAGAAGACGATTCTTAGAGCGAGAGAGAATAATATTAAAAACCAGGTTATAAGACACGGCTGTTTATTGGCAAAATTCATAGGTACAAGCTAACACATTTACGTAATGAGGGACAGAGACGATGGCACTTTACATTTTTTTTTCAAAATCAACCACCAGAGAATACAGCAACTTGGTGTATTAGATAGGGACGGCCATGGGAAGTTGACAAACTGATGAGAATGGTTGTGGCAAAAACAGACATAATTTAACCCGGAGGATGAAAGAGGAGGAAGAAATAGGTGTTGATCCTGGGGAGGAAAAAGAGAAGAGAGCACCCGAGGTGCCTGGCCCAACAATCCAGTTTTTATTGAGTAATCCAGGGAATATTAATACTAGTGTTGACACAGGAGATGCCCTCCAGTGTCACCTTCCTTAAGTAGACCCTTCCACGGCTGCCAACCTCGAGGGATGTTTCTTGATGCCGGTAAGGGGTCTCTTGATCCAAGGAATTGGACCTGGCCTCCCCCGTCCTTGGATGGAACGTGATTGCCTCTCATTCCCCCAAGTGCTGTTTAACCTCTACTGGTTTATTACTTCCCATCCCTCCCTGAAATTTAACAGTAATCTCCACGACTGGTGTAGTACTGTTACCTTAAGTGGACAGTAGTTCTACGCCAGCCGTAGAATATAGTTCTTGTCTTTAAATGGACCGCCTCACGGACTCTTATTTTTACATTGAGTAAGGTTACTCCTCAGCGGCGCCAGGGGGCGTCAGTATAAACGTGGTCTACTGTAGTCACTTTGATCAAGAACCCTAGCGGAAAGAAGCCACACTGCTTGACTTTCTTGGGGTATCCGGGCTATTGACCCTCCAAGATTAATAATGTGAATAAAATCTCGTGTAAGAATAGCCACTTTGTGTGGAAAGTTCACTGATACACTCTAAGTTGAAGAAGAAAATCCGAAATATAAATTAAATGAATGATACACATCTATGAAGACATATTATAGACCATTTTAAAAACTTATTTTTTGATCTAGTAAAAAAAAAATTATTCAGATAGAGAAGGAAGGCATCTATACCTGGATAGTATTCCGAGGATGACCGCTCCCGCGGCCCGGTGCAAGACCAAGCCTCGTATACAGACATCATTATTACGAGCAAAGGATGTTCGACTGTGGGTCTTTGTATACGACTCTTCAGAATGGCTGTAGGTCTTGTGACTAACATTTCCAAGGTTATATTAGACTAGACTAATACTTTCCTTGGGTAATTTATCAACTTCATAACTCAAAAGGTCAGTGTGAGGTACAATTCGTAAAAATTGCAAATTAATTTCTTTCTCTTTTGTTTTTGAATATTTATATCTTTTTTTTCTCCCATGAGCATAATGTGTTGGGCATCAAGTGCATTTGGTAATGTTATAGAATCGGCAGTTGCCACAAGGCCAAACTCATTATCCTAAGTTAAGTTTAGCGTCATTAGCATGACAACAGTTCAGGTTGTAATTTTGAAGCCCACGTGTTAATTATTATGCCCAGCTCAAGATGGGGTCCTAAAATTCCTACGTGAGTAAAGACAACAAGAGCAGCAGCTCTTGTTGTCTTTACTCACAGGATTTCTCTTTACATCTTTGTAAATAATTTGTGATATTTCATTACTAACGGTTAGACGAGATGTTTATTTTGTCCAGTTAATTTAAACAAGGGAATACCGGTGCTATAAACTGTTCCCTGTAATAATAAAATATGTGCTAGTTATGGTACTGTATATTTTTCTATAAATTTTGATTGTTTACCATCTATTTAGTGGGGTGGCAGTGTGGTTAATATAACTTCGTTTTAGTACCAAGTGCAGTGTGATATTCAGTTATTTTATTCCTGTCACTGGGAACACCAAGTGCCCATATTTTTCATATAAGGCAGCTTGTTTGTTTTATAACAGCTAAGAATAATATTGAATTCTTCATTTTGCGTTAACTCCAAAGATTAATTAATGAGGTTATTTGTAGACTTAATATTAACATGGTGTAGCATGATCGATTAGTGGTGTAATATTATCAATATATACTTGTGTTTGTTTACATTATCACCACAGTTGTTGAAGTCTGCATCATTGTTTACTTGTACTTTATAAGGAGCAGAAGGGCTTTAATATTTTATGAACTAGTTAAGTTTGTCTGTTTCTGTGGCAAGTTGGTGTAGCAACTACAAGATACGAAATACAGTGTGAATGTAGAGAAGATAAACATACTCTCCAACACTTAGAATTTAGCGGACTTTTAGAATGTAAAAATTATTAACATAAACGGTAAGATTTTCTGCAATGAGAGAATAATAAATTGTATAAATAGTCATGCTTGATTATTGCAACTGTCAAGAATAAAGATGGTAACAGAAGTGACTTGTCAACTGTTTGGATGATATGTACTGTCTAAATTTCTGGTGGTATGTTTACCCACAGGATGTGTGTCACTGCTCAGTAAGCTCACCTCTCGGGACAAATCAATAGTTAACCAAACCTGTGCATGGGAATAGCAGGAAATGCGAGTTTTGCGCTGATACAAGTGCAACATTCACAAGCTTAACTGTATCTCTCTGCACCAGCAACGCAGACAAGTTCTCAAAGATGCATGAGCTTTAAACAATTCTGTGTAGTGACAGAAACACTCAAGTTCGATTATGTAACTAAAACCAAACAAAAGAGTAATTATACTTATGAAGTCATATATTAGGAGTGAGTGCAGCTAGCTGGCTGGATCCAGTTTATATAGATCAAAAGATGTTAAGTACACGACGTCCTGGAAGGGACGCTGAGGAAAATCAGGAACATTAAGGCAATCCTGCCCCTCTCCACCAGGCGTGCCAGCGGACACCCTTCAAGGGACCTACCTGCCTTCATGCTGGTAAGGTAGACTTTTGATCTAAGGAGTTGAAGCTACCCGCTTCTCTCTTACCACCTTTCCCCGACGTGGTGGCAAAGTTTCTGTGGCTTAGCATGACTAAGAACCTGATATCTCTTTCGGCTTAAATTGTGGGGATATTTCCTCTTGTGTAAATTTGCTAGCACTTACAGTCAGTGACAGATATTTTTACTTGGAATGTGAAAAATATTTTGAATGGCTTAAATAACTTTGTGAATTTGGTGTATGTAATATGAGAGTGAATTGACGACAGTAGCAAGTTGATGATAATAATAGGATGGTGGTAACTATGCTAGGTGAGTTTCCGTAGTTATACTAAGTGGATAGTTGTCACTTCGAAAGGTGGACCGTCGTAGCTATACTAGAAATTTGGATTCTTCTTCTTGCCTACTTCCTTTCGTTCAATCTACCAAATTTATGTACAGTTAGGCTGTAGTAGTTTTCACCATACTTGTGTGCTATATTATGTGTAATCTGAGACTTGATGCTAGAGAGGGTCCCGCCATCACTATACAGGGATAATGGAAATACCTGCCACGTCTGTTATCACTGCTCGACCTACCTTGATAATCGACTCCCGGATCTGAGGACGAGTTTCATAAAGTTACCCGTGAACGAAAAGTTTCCTAATAAAATATTGTAGTGTTACATGTGTGTTTTATTTACATCGTGGTTCCTCCTGTGTTTGGACAACACTCTGGTAGGTAACACTTGTAGTTAAATATCTACTTTAACAGGAAATTCAATTATATAAATTGAATATAAATAATGAGTCTGATAAAACAAAAACACTTAAAGTAGAGCAAGCCTTTAAGTGAACGTTTCTCTCATAGGTTAACTGAGCTGTGAGTGAAACGTTGTTTGGTTTAAAGCTTGTTCTGCTGTATATCTTGTTCTATCAGATGTGTGGGCATCATTTTTGCCTTCTCCTCCGTCGATGTTGTGTTTTCACACAGACAAGAGCGACTGTGTCTGCTCATGCATGGGCCAGTAGGCCTGCTGCAGTGCTCCTTCATTCTTATTATGTTTATGCTCGCTAAAAGAACATAAATTCTTGAGAGAAGAGGAGTAACGAGGGTTAAAGACTCGAGTAACAACTACACGAAACACTAACAGAGTAGATACACGATGGACCGAAACTTCGCCTCAAATTTCGCCCCAGAATCGTGGGTTAGTTTCGAATCGTTCTAGCCACGGTAATATAACTTATATTTTTCACGGAATATGTATTTCCGTCTTTGGTTACCTTCTTGAAACTGCTCATTTTTTCAGGACACTGTATGACCGTATTTAATTAACATTGTTTTAGAAGTGAGTATCTCGCAAGATGAATCTCTGAGACGTGCTTCCTCACACGCATGTCTTTTGTACCACAAACTCTTTTTTCAGATTCACAGAACCGGGAATATATTTACATTGTATTGCCTTGTGTGTTTTCTTCTGCTGTCAAGTGTGTGTGTGTACTCACCTAGTTGTGGTTGCAGGGGTCGATTCACAGCTTCTGGCCACGCCTCTTCACTGGCCGCTACCGGGTCACTCTCCCTGCGCCATGAGCTTTATCATACCTCTTCTTAAAGCTGTGTATGGAACCTGCCTCCACTACATCGCTTCCCAAGCTATTCCACTTCCCGACTACTCTGTGACTGAAGAAATATTTCCTAACATCCCTGTGATTCATCTGAGTCTTCAACTTCCAACTGTGTCCCCTTGTTGCTGTGTCCCATCTCTGGAACATTCTGTCTCTGTCAACCTTGTCAATTCCTCTCAGTATTTTATATGTCGTTATCATGTCCTCCCTATCTCTCCTGTCCTCCAGTGTCGTCAGGTCGATTTCCCTTAACCTCTCCTCGTAGGACATACCCCTTAGCTCCGGGACTAGTCTTGTTGCAAACCTTTGCACTTTCTCTAGCTTCTTTACGTGCTTGGATAAATGTGGGTTCCAAACTGGTGCTGCATACTCCAGTATGGGCCTAACGTACACAGTGTACAGGGTCCTGAACGATTCTTTATTAAGATGTCGGAATGCTGTTCTTAGGTTTGCTAGGCGCCCGTATGCTGCAGCAGTTATTTGGTTGATGTGCGCCTCAGGAGATGTGCCTTGTGTTATACTCACCCCAAGATCTTTTCCTTGATTGAGGTTTGTAGTCTCTGGCCCCCTAGACTGTACTCCGTCTGCGGTCTTCTTTGCCCTTCCCCAATCTTCATGACTTTGCACTTGGTTGGGTTGAACTCCAGGAGCCAATTGCTGGACCAGGCTTGCAGCCTGTCCAGATCCCTTTGTAGTTCTGCCTGGTCCTCTTCCGATTGAATTCTTCTCATCAACTTCACATCATCTGCAAACAGGGACACTTCGGAGTCTATTCCTTCCGTCATGTCGTTCACAAACACCAGAAACAGCACCGGTCCTAGGACTGACCCCTGTGGAACCCCACTCGTCACCGGCGCCCACTCTGACACCTCGCCACGGACCATGACTCGCTGCTGTCTTCCTGACAGGTATTCCCTGATCCATTGTAGTGCCTTCCCTGTTATCCCTGCCTGTGTGTGTGTGTGTGTGTGTGTACGTACGTACGGGGGTAGCTGCAACGGCCTGTTTCAATTTAGCTATTGTATTGTGGTCTTTGTATGACCTGGTAGCTTTTCTATTATATTTTTTCTACGATTTCTTTTTTTTTTTGTACAGAACTATTGCTGCTCCAGTGAAGGCGGTCCTCTGGGAACGTACTCACCTAGTTGTGGTTGCAGGGGTTTGCGTGGACATCCTCCTCTTTTCTGCAATTTTGCAAGCTCCTGCTGATGTTGTGATTACAACACGAAAGGCCTAGAGCTATCATTCTACCCCCCCCGTAGTTGTTTTGTATTATATATATATATATATATATATATATATATATATACAGTGGACCCCCGAGTTACGAGCACCCCGGAAATCGTACAACTATGTAAGTATAATATTGTAAGTGCTTTTGTAAGTGTATTTTTGGGGGTCTGAAATGGACTAACCTACTTGATATTATTTCTTAAGGAGTAAATTCGTTCGGTAATGGCACTTGAGCAGGCTTCTGCAATGAATTTTGCTCGTTACTCGGGGTCCACTGTATATATATATATATATATATATATATATATATATATATATATATATATATATATATATATATATATATATATATATATATATATATATATTATAATACTAGCGTTATGAGTGTTATTTTGTCAAATATTGAGAACGTGTTTTGTGTTATTTGCAGGTATGTGCAGTGAGAAGTAGCAGAGAGGTGAGTACGTGTTGTTCCATGAAGCATCTGTCTGCTTGCTCTTATTTGTATTACATTCCTTGTGTGGCCAAGGACACCTGTTTTTTTGATCGGGCTCTGTATTTGTGTAAAATTCAGTTCCTTTTTATTTATCTTAGGATCAGAGTAACAGTTTAAGCTCGACAAAGATGCAGAGGTCATGTTCAGTCAGTCAGAACTCTCAGCTGGTGGATGAGGGTCCTGCAGCAAGACGAGGGGTGTTGAAGCAAGACGAGGTGTTGCAGCAAGACGAGGGTGTTGCAGCAAGACGAGGGTGTTGCAGCAAGACGAGGGGGTGTTGCAGCAAGACGAGGGGGTGTTGCAGCAAGACGAGGGGGTGTTGCAGCAAGACGAGGGGGTGTTGCAGCAAGACGAGGGTGTTGCAGCAAGACGAGGGGTGTTGCAGAAAGACGAGGGGTTGCAGCAAGACGAGGGGGTCTTGCAGTAAGAGGAGGGGTTCTGCAGCAAGACGAGGGGGGGTCTTGCAGCAAGACGAGGGGGGGTCTTGCAGTAAGAGGAGGGGTTCTGCAGCAAGACGAGGGGGGTCTTGCAGCAAGAGGAGGGGGTTCTGCAGAAAGACGAGGAATCTTACTGCTCGTTCTGGGCCAAAGCAAACCTCAGGTGCCAACTTGGTACCACACCACAACGGAATCTGCTGCAGTTTATTTTTGTAGTCCTTAAACAATATCTCAGAAAGTTAAAAGCATACAAGGCAGTACAAATTAGCGATGGGACGATGCCAGAATTATTACCCATACCGATGCTCTATTTTAGGCCAATACTCATACCATCAAAATTACCAGATACCTGTCGATACCTTGACACACCCTTAGACCATAAAGTAAATACCTCGTTCAGGGTTACCCACTGTTAAGTATATAAATCTTAGATTTATTTCAAACCATATGCTCTGAAACTTAGTTTAAATCTGCCCATTAATGTTTCAATGTCTTCTGTGCCGAGTCTGGCCTTGCGAGTACTTGCTGGGTAGCGTAGAGGTAGGAGGAATACTGCCGATTGACTAGCTTCGGATTTATTGAACAAAGGGGTTCACAGTGGGCAAAGTGAGGGTAGGCCGAAAGCCAGGCCGCTGAGGGGGAGCTGCTGATCCTAGGGTGAGAGGCCGTCAAGTGAGGCCGAGGGGGCATCGCGTCCCACTGAGCTAGGCAGGCCTGGAGATGGCAGCACCATAGTGCCGCGGAATATGAACTCAGCTGCCAGACAGCATAGGCTGTCTACCTTAATTTTGGACTTGCATGTGTGTTGTTTGGTGTTTTGCAAGGAATTCCCGGTACGTTTTTATAAGGTTCTTTTTTAAGCCTTATGTGTTGAGATCTTGGTACGGTCTTTGGGGTTAGTATATGCCTTGGTTTTGGTTCTGTACTGGTGAAGTGTTATGAGAAGATGTTTGGTTTGTTGTTTTGTTAAGTGTGAAAGGATAGAATGTGTGGGAAGTGGAAGTTTTTATGGTTATGTAAATATTTTGTAGCGATTAGAGTGAATGGTTTGTTGTGTATTGTTTTGAAGCCTTTATGTTTTGGGATTAATGTAAGGCTTTTATGTAGTGTAGTGACTGCTAGTGATCAGTTGATCCATTTTTTTGTGAGAGCCTATAATGTTTTTTGGCTCGGGTTGACACGTATTGTTGTTGGTTCAAGAATTTTTTTTGGGTGTAATAACCTTGTGTGGTGACAAAGGTTGGACGGGGAAGATGGTAACAATATTATTTTGGGTGGTTTTGAAGTGTTGTTCTTTTAGTTTTTATTGAGCAGATTTCATCTGTATTTTGGGTGTTGGAGTTACAATATGTTTGTTGTAAGTTGATAAAGGAAAATGTATTACACTGTCATAAATAAATAAAAAAAAACACCTTTTGGTGTCTGATACTTGATTTTGATGTTTGCTATTGTCTAATGTTAGGATGACAAAATGTTTTTTTGGTCTATGATGTTGTTCTTTAATATTGTTAAAGTAAAGTTAAGTTTTTGAGTGTGTTCATGTTTTTTCTATGTAAATTTTGTTTTGGATTTTGTTGTATTCGGTTCAGTGTATGTTATAATGTATGTAAGTTATGTTTAATAAAAAAAAAAATTATCCAGACTTGTAACTAGTGTGGCTGTCTGACCCTTGATGCTGAAGGGCCCTTGTGTATGGAGGCGGTAATAAGTATGTGGAGGTGGTTATAAGAGTGTGGAGTTGGTAATAAGTATGGAGGAATGTTAAAAGTGTGTGTTGAGGCTAGCCGGGGATCGAACCTCTGTTATTTTAGCCCGCCTCGTGGAAAGCACTTGTTTGTGGTTGTATTAATATCAGACGGGAGTAGAATGAAATTAGTTCTGAGCTTAATACTGCCACGTGTGTCCTCGCATCATGAAACAAGCCTAGTACTTCTAGGTACATGATTTTTGTAGAATTTATAGCCCATTGGTTAAAACGTTGTGAATTTTGACTTGCTTCCCATGAGGCGGGCTAAAATAACGCAATTTCGATTCCCGGTTAGCCGCAGTTTATTACTTAGAAACCACTTGTTCGTGGTTGCATATATGTATATATACGAATATCCAATCCTCAGTGTGTATACCGTGTATAGATACAGGAACCTTGAGCGTTACAAATGAAATGCATCTTACAAGAACTTGAAGTTCAAGATAATCTATGATAGGGATCATGTGTGTTAAAAAGTCAGCTGTGTTGGGAAGTCAGCTGCGTTGGGGATCAGTTGTGTCAGGGTCTTGTCTTGTTCTAGTTGTTCAGGGTCTTGTCTTGTTCTAGTTGTTCAGGGTCTTCTCTTTTTCTAGTTGTTCAGGTCTTGTCTTGTTCTAGTTGTTCAGGTCTTGTCTTGTTCTAGTTGTTCAGGGTCTTGTCTTGTTCTAGTTGTTCAGGATCTTGTCTTGTTCTAGTTGTTCAGGGTCTTCTCTTGTTCTAGTTGTTCAGGGTCTTGTTTTGTTCTAGTTGTTCAGGGTCTTGTCTTGTTCTAGTTGTTCAGGGTCTTGTCTTGTTCTAGTTGTTCAGGGTCTTGTTTTGTTCTAGTTGTTCAGGGTCTTGTCTTGTTCTAGCTTTTCAAGATCTTGTCTTGTTCTAGTTGTTTAGGATCTTGTTCTAGTTGTTCAGGGTCTTGTTCTAATTGTTCGGGGTATTGTTCTAGTTGTTCAGGGTCTTGTTCTAGTTGTTCAGGGTCTTGTATTGTTCTAGTTGTTCAGGGTCTTATTCTAGTTGTTCATGATCTTGTTCTAGTTGTTCAGGGTCTTGTTCTAGTTGTTCAGGGTCTTGTTCTAGTTGTTCAGGGTCTTGTCTTCTAGTTGTTCAGGGTCTTGTCTTGTTCTAGTTGTTCAGGGTCTTGTCTTGTTCTAGTTGATCAGGGTCTTATTCTAGTTGTTCATGGTCTTGTTCTAGTTGTTCAAGGTCTTGTTCTAGTTGTTCAGGGTCTTGTCTTGTTCTAGTTGTTCAGGGTCTTGTCTTGTTCTAGTTGTTCAGGGTCTTGTCTTGTTCTAGTTCTTCGGTGTCTTGTTCTAGTTCTTCAGGGTCTTGTTCTAGTTGTTCAGGGTCTTGTCTTGTTTTAGTTCTTCAGGGTCTTGTTCGAGTTCTTCAGGGTATTGTTTGAGTTCTTCAGGATCTTGATCTAGTTGTTCAGGGTCTTGTTCTAGTTGTTCAGGGTCTTGTTCTAGTTGTTCATGGTCTTGTTCTAGTTGTTCAGTGTTTTATTGCAGTTAGGGTCGTCCTATTTTGTCTTCAGGGCTTCCGATAGGTATCAGTGTCTCTGCTCCTCTTCCTTTTCTTCCATTCACGTTTTTGTCTTATATTTAGCCTCCTCCTCCTCCTCCTCCCCTCCTCCTCCTCCTCCTCCTCCTCCTCCTCCTCCTCCTCCTCCTCCTCCTCCTCCTCCTCCTCCACCTCCTTCCCCATTCTCCCTCAGTGCCATAATGTTCTGTTCCTCCTCTTCTTCCTTTTCCTCCTCCTCCTTTCTCAATATCATCATATGCTATTCCTCCTCCACCTTCTTCCTTGGTTACCATTATTTTCTGTTTCTCCTCCCTCCCTTATTCCATTATCTTCTATTTATCCTTCTTCCTCAATACTACTTGCCATTTTCTGTTCATTCACTTCCTTTTCCTGCTTCTCTTCCTCTTCCTATTCCCCCGTCATTCCTTAACACTTAGCTTCTATCCGTCCTTCTCCTCCTCCTCCCACAGTCAGGGATATACCTGGAGGAGGGAATATATTCCATCTTTCTGGCTTAACTCCAAAAAATCTTCAGATCTGTATTTTTTTGGTTTTTAAGCCCAGATTATATTCCTGTTTTGCTGTGTTCAACCTCAACGTTTTTCCCCGCCTCGGATTTAATATATATTTTTGTGTGTGTCATGGCGGAGTTGAGTGTGCCATGATGGCTTTTACCATCCATTACCATGCTGAAATTGAAATTCTTTTGTTGCGCTGGTATTCCATTTGTAACATAATCCGGGGATTTTTAACTTCACCAATCAGGGATTTTGACTCAGCTGGGATTTTAAACTTTACCATGCTGAGATTTTTTTGTAGTTCTACCATGCTGAGATTGTTAGCTTTTACCATACTGAAATTTTACGAAAAGTTTATCTTTAAAATAGTTCGGCTTGTCTAATAAGAGAGAGAGAGAGAGAGAGAGAGAGAGAGAGAGAGAGAGAGAGAGAGAGAGAGAGAGAGAGAAACTAGTGCTGAATGTCGTTCTCTGCTGTACAGTTCATATGTCATTTTCCTTATTTTAAAGAAATGTTTGCCCACGAAATACTTTTTTTTGCCTTTAGAAAATAGAAAGCCATTCTGCCATTTATTTGAAAGAAAGGCGTTCAGGAATCATCAAATTTCAGGACGCTGTCGAGAGGGAAATTGAAATTGGAAACAGAAGCGACTTTTTGAGTATTGGTTCAGGAGTGACATGGGAAGAAGCGAGGAATTCTTCAGCATAAATTGTCTGGTATGGTGGTGGTGGCTTCCCTGGCTGGTGGAGTCTTACTACTGGTGTCTGGTATGGTGGTGGTGGCGGCTTCCCTGGCTGGTGGAGTCTTACTACTGGTGTCTGGTATGGTGGTGGTGGCTTCCCTGGCTGGTGGAGTCTTATTACTGGTGTCTGGTATGGTGGTGGTGGCGGCTTCCCTGGCTGGTGGAGTCTTACTACTGGTGTCTGGTATGGTGGTGGTGGTGGTGGCTTCCCTGGCTGGTGGAGTCTTACTACTGGTGTCTGGTATGGTGGTGGTGGCGGCTTCCCTGGCTGGTGGAGTCTTATTACTGATGTCTGGTATGGTGGTGGTGGCTTCCCTGGCTGGTGGAGTCTTACTACTGGTGTCGGGTATGGTGGTGGTGGCTTCCCTGGCTGGTGGAGTTTTACTGCTGGTGTCTGGTATTGTGGTGGTGGTAGTGGTGGCTTCTCTGGCTGGTGGAGTCTTACTACTGGTGTCTGGTATGGTGGTTGTGGCTTCCCTGGCTGGTGGAGTCTTACTACTGGTGTCTGGTATGGTGGTGGTGGTAGTGGTGACTTCTCTGGCTGGTAGAGTCTTACTACTGGTGTCTGGTATGGTGGTGGTGGCTTCCCTGGCTAGTGGAGTCTTATTACTGGTGTCTGGTATGGTGGTGGTGGCTTCCCTGGCTGGTGGAGTCTTACTACTGGTGTCTGGTATGGTGCTGGTGGTAGTGGTGGCTTCTCTGGCTGGTGGAGTCTTACTACTGGTATCTGGTATGGTGGTGGTGGCTTCCCTGGCTGGTGGAGTCTTACTACTGGTGTCTGGTATGGTAGTGGTGGTAGTGGTGGCTTCTCTGGCTGGTGGAGTCTTACTACTGGTGTCTGGTATGGTGGTGGTGGCTTCCCTGGCTGGTGGAGTCTTACTACTGGTGTCTGGTATGGTGGTGGTGGCTTCCCTGGCTGGTGAGTCTTACTACTGGTGTCTGGTATGGTGGTGGTGACTTCCCTGGCTGGTGAGTCTTACTACTGGTGTCTGGTATGGTGGTGGTGGCTTCCCTGGCTGGTGAGTCTTACTACTGGTGTCTGGTATGGTGGTGGTGGCTTCTGGCTGGTGGAGCTTCTTCTGGTGTCTGGTATGGTGAGTGGATGAGCTTCCTGGCTGTAGTTAGCTGGTGTCTGATGGTGGTGGTGAGCTTCCTGGCTGGTAGTCTTCATACTGGTGTCTGGTATGGTGGTGGTGACTTCCCTGGCTGGTAGGAGTCTTACTTACTGGTGTCTGGTATGGTGGTGGTGGTTGCCTGGCTTGAAGTCTTAACTACTGGTTCTGGTATGGTGGTGGTGACTTCCTGCTGGTGGGTCTTACTACTGGTGTCTGGTATGGTGGTGGTGGCTTCCCTGGCTGGTGAGTCTTACTACTGGTGTCTGATGGTGGTGGTGGCTTCCTGGCTGGTGAGTCTTACTACTGGTGTCTGGTATGGTGGTGGTGACTTCCTGGCTGGTGGAGTCTTACTCTGGTGTCTGGTATGGTGGTGGTGGCTTCCTGGCTTGTGAGTCTTACTACTGGTGTCTGGTATGGTGGTGGTGACTTCCTGGCTGGTGGAGTCTTACTATGGTGTCTGGTATGGTGGTGGTGGCTTCCTGGCTGTGAGCTTACTACTGGTGTCTGGTATGGTGGTGGTGGCTTCCCTGGCTGGTGAGTCTTACTACTGGTGTCTGCTGTGGATGTGGGCTAGGCTGTATATGGGGGACCTGGTAATCTTACTACGTGCGGTAGTGTGTACTCCGCTGGAAGTCTTACAATGGGTTGGTAAAGTCTGCACCTTACTATATGTGTTGGAGTGGAATTCATTTAGAGTTTATACTAGGTTTGCTGTGGATGTAGTACTGATGGGATGACGTAAACTCAGTTCCAGTAGCTCATCAAGATAAATTTAAAAATATAAGTGGTAAGATTAGATTGAATAGGTAAAAACAAAGTTAAAAATTGCGAGGAACAAATGCAGAGGTAAAATAATTGAAAATTAGTAAAATGGAGTAGGTGAAGGACTAAAAATGGCAAAAGTGAAAAGTGGAAAAAATGTCACAATTTTTTATTTTAGTTTTGGATAGGGTTATTTGCAGAGTAGATGGATGACGGTTCAGTTAGGGTAGATTGTTTAGCAAAGTCACAATACCAATTTAGACACTTTTTTTTTACATAATTTTTACCTCTGTAGGTTAGGTTACGTTGACCTGAAATTTACCTGAAGACGATTTTGTAGGCAAGGTCCCCGCGACCTGGCCCCAGACCAGGTCTCTTGGTTACTGGCTAATCAACCAGACCTTTGGTGTCAGCAGAACGCAGTCCAAGGCACAAACCACAGTCTGGCTACTAAGGAAATGACTTGAACTTATCAAGTTTTCTCTTGTACAAAGGTGGGGTGTTGAAGAATCTTGGTCCCTTTACACTTATTGGCAACCCTTATTGGCAACCCTGTTTTTCATTTAGCTATTTTGTGTCATCGTTGATTCATTTTGTTTACAGAGGGAGTGATTTCTGTGTGCATATTTGGGACCAGTCCCTCTAGAATTTTTCAGATGTAAATTATGATTTATCTTTCCTACGCTCCAAGAAGTACAGTTCGAGGGACTTCAGACGTTTTCAATAATTTAGATGCTTGACTGAATTTATACAGGTAGTGAAGGTTCTCTGTACATTCTCCAAGTCTGCAATTTCACATGTCGTCAAAGGTGGCGTTAGTGTACAACGGGGGGATGGGAGGTGACAGGAAGGGTGGGAGAGGAGGGGTCACAGGTATAACTTTGGAGAGAAAACAACCGAAACCAAGTAGGTGACCTGGGGTAACTTGTTAGGATCAAACCCAGGTCCTTCAGTGGAAAGGTATCAGCTTAAAAAATCTTGTTTTGGAAGTTCTAGTTATTCAGCCTATCATGAAGCTTGATTTATATTTTGCCACTGAAGTGGCCAGTTTATTGTGCACCCCATATATATCCTGTGAACGGTAGACCCCAAAAGGGTTAACAGGAGTACATCTGAATTTATATCTACAGTTCACTTATCTGTTACAAGCAAATTTAGAAAATTTGCTCAATATATCTGGCATCTTATTTTCATTAATAAGATATATTGACATGTCACATAGGTTATTATACTGTATATCTCTATATTCCTCAAAAAGTGGACAATTAAGCACATAGTGTTCAAGATAGTGACAATAGGGCTGGTCACATACTTTACATTTGGTTTGATCATCATGTGTGTGTCTGCCAGAAGTACTTGTAACCAAGCCTATACCTGGCCACTACAACATCAGTCAGTCTGTTCACATTGCAAGTTACTCCATAAAACTAGTTATCTACGTTCAAGTTATCATAGTGAGTTACAGATCTACTCAGGCTTTTAATTGCACTTCTATAACATTCAGTTTGATTATTTACTTCTCTCCTAATATTATTACTAATGCTAGACACATATACACCAAAGTTATATTCTACATTATCCTTCAGGGTAATATATCAACTTTATCATATGAAGGAGTAATCCAATGTGTCTTGGGGTTGTGATAAAGACAGTGTTGTTAACTTAGGTTTGGATGCTCAGTTAGTTTCGTATGCCATTTTTTAATTTTTACTTATATAATTTTTACCTCCTAACATGGGCCAGTACGTTCATAGGAGTGGCCATTTATAATCATTTCAGTATGTACAGGTGGGAGGGAGAGAAAGAGGGAGGGAGGATGATGAGAGTTGTATCTCGCATTGCAGAGAGAGAGAGAGAGAGAGAGAGAGAGAGAGAGAGAGAGAGAGAGAGAGAGAGAGAGAGAGAATGAATTAATTTAAAATGTATCAGTTTCATTCTTGAATTAAATGTTGAATGTGGAGCAGCGCTGGAGGGAAATAAGAGTGACTACAGCATCAGAACTCCACCATCCCAGATTATGGAATTTAATTTACAAGAAAATTTTCATTAGCCTGACACAGTGATGGTGGGCAGCAACAGAACAAAATGGCAGAACTGCCCGCAAAAATTCAGCATTAATTAAACATCACAGAGAATCGGGGTTTTAATTACTCGATTTAAAATAAAATAATTGTTTGATACTTTTGTTGATTGCTTTTAAAGGTTTTTGCATGAGAGATAGAGAGAGTTGGATCTGACTCACGTTTATAATGACAGCATAAGCACCAAGGTGCTGTCTGTCTGATCCCAGGTGATGGTGGTGCTACTGTCTGTCTGTCTGATCCCAGGTGATGGTGGTGCTGCTGTCTGTCTGTCTGATCCCAGGTGATGGTGGTGCTGCTGTCTGTCTGTCTGATCCCAGGTGATGGTGGTGCTGCTGTCTGTCTGTCTGATCCCAGGTGATGGTGGTGCTGCTGTCTGTCTGTCTGATCCCAGGTGATAGTGCTGCTGTCTGTCTGTCTGATCCCAGGTGATGGTGGTGCTGCTGTCTGTCTGTCTGATCCCAGGCGATGTTGCTGCTGTCTGTCTGTCTGATCCCAGGTGATGGTGGTGCTGCTGTCTGTCTGTCTGATCCCAGGTGATGGTGCTGCTGTCTGTCTGTCTGATCCCAGGTGATGGTGGTGCTGCTGTCTGTCTGTCTGATCCCAGGTGATGGTGGTGCTGCTGTCTGTCTGATCCCAGGTGATGGTGGTGCTGCTGTCTGTCTGTCTGATCCCAGGTGATGGTGGTGCTGCTGTCTGTCTGTTGATCCCAGGTGATGTTCTGCTTCTCTGTTATCCAGTGCTTGTTTCTGCGTGGTGCATTGATATAAAAATGCTTGAAGTCAGACATCAGAAGAGATGAAATAGCTTGAATCCATGCTTGAGGCTTCTGACGTGCGGGCTGGGAAAGAAACATGCTTGATAGAACCAGGCTGCCCAGCTTATGTGGCATTTGAATGCTGGCCGAGTGGTTAAGAGCGTGCCTGGGAATCTTGTCCGCTCCCAGATGCATGTATCGAGTCTCGCTGACTGTGATCTTTCTCTGTATATACGCATGTTTCTGGTGCTGCATTGATTATATATATATATATATATTATTATATATATATATATATATATATATATATATATATATATATATATATATATGTATAATGTCTCTGGAGGAGAGAGTGTAAGGGAGGAATATGATTGTGATATATTAGTCCTAAAACGTATTTACTGGGCAGACAGTGATAGGCTGTTCTGGAGTTGAGGATCAGGAAAAAAAAGAACAAGGCATGGAACCTAAAGACAAGGATGAACTTTACGAAGAGATATGGTAGAGAAATGGTATGTGGTATATGAGGAGTTGGTAGAGGTACTTTCCATCCACAGCTCAAAGAATAGGCATGAGAAAGTCCGGGAGGTTTAACTCTAGAATGTCGAACAAGCCAACTCAGTGGGCGAGACAGATTGTTTGGATCCCATCGTAGGAGCAGTTTGGTGAGCACGCGCACCGCGTACTGCCCTACGAAATCTAATTATAATTTTTGCTTTTATTTCTCCCCTTCTGTTTGACCGTCGATTTTAGCCTGTTTGAGCTACACATTTTCACGTTCATTAATCACAACGTGTTCAATTTGTGGGCAGCCGCAGCCCGCTCCTCACGTACACATAATTAATGAAGTTCCTGCGGCCCTATGTTATGGTGTGAGCAATGACCCCTCTCATACTGAGGGAAAGAGGGCTTTATAGATAAGGGGGCTGCATGAATTACGGGGACACATGAATTAAGGCTGGCTGGATGAAGGAGGATGAGGAGGTGATACATGAAGACAGGGTACGTTAACATTGTATTAGAAATACTGTTAACACACAATTGTAGTTTGATGTTAACTCTTAGGGTGCTCTGTATGATGCCGTGAGTTGCTCTTCTCACATGTGCTACAGTCAGTCTGCTCTAATGTCACTCACGCCTATTTTTATTACTTAAAATTTGTTGCAATTGAATTCGAACAGCTTTTTTTTTCTGACCATTTCAGTAGTGGCAGTCCCTGTCTGTCTGAATTCTTCTTCCTTGTTAAGAGTTTTGTTCATCCAGTAACATGTAGGATTCTAATCCTCCTCAGATGAATCACAGGGATGTTAGGAAGTATTTCTTCAGTCACAGAGTGGTCGGGAAGTGGAATAGTTTGGGAAGCGATGTAGTGGAGGCAGGATCCATTCATAGCTTTAAGAAGAGGTATGCTAAAGCTCATGGCGCAGGGAGAGTGACCCAGTAGCGGCCAGTGAAGAGGCGGGGCCAGGAGCTATGACTCGACCCCTGCAACCACAACTAGGTGAGTACACAAACACACACACGCACAATGTATCATGAAAACAAGGAGCCTCGGCTGCTGAGCACACCCTCGTCAACCTCCTTCACCCTTTCATTCACTCATCCTATTTAAGGTGTTTCAAGTGTTCCATCAGGCCACCCTATCCACCTTCCTTCTATTAACCCCACATTAGCCAATCTTTGCCACTAACTCTGTAAAGTCTTTTTAAGTTCGTCTTCGCTCTATAGGGGCACTAGAGAAGTTTTTACGACAGAAAACTTAGATGTAAACTTCAAGGACTTTTCTTCGGGTATATTTCATTTGTAATCTCTTTATTCGTCTCATTTTCATTCTCATCTCCCTTTTATTTTACTCTTTTCGTAGCCCTCTATGGCGTAGTGGGCGTGGATGGAGGGCGTGGGTAGAGGTAGTGGGAGTGTTGATGATAGCACTGTTGGTGCCACTCCACGGCACAGCGGGGAGTCTAATGTGACGGTGCCAGGCACTCTGCTCTTGTATATTATGGCTTCATTAATCATGCTTCTCTTGTACGTTCATCCCTGCCATCATCGCCACCGTTACCGCAGCCATGGACGCTGCCGCCGCAGGTACTGCCAGTTTCGCCGCAACCGCTACCACTAGTGCCACAACTGTCACCGACCATCCCTGCCGTCGTCTCTGACGCCTCAACTGCTTCTGTGATCACCGATGCCACTACTGTCATTGACACCAAACCACCATAATCGTTCATCATTATTACCACCCCCATCACCACAGACCCCCCCCCTCACCACCACCTGTGTGTGTGTATGTGGTAGAGGACTCGTGACTCGGAATTTCTGTCTTGTACTTTAAGAAGAAGGCAGAAAATATACATGAAGAACCTGTAGAAGGACAAGAGAGAGAGAGAGAGAGAGAGAGAGAGAGAGAGAGAGAGAGAGAGAGAGGAGGACACGTTTGAGGTTGTCCAGCGAGGCGTAGCTCCTTACTAAAATATATATATAATTCGCTTCCTTGAATCATACTAGATTAGTTTCCATTACACTGGTGCTGTATGTTTTGTGAACACTGGTTGTGATCTTATCTACCACCACCACCTCCTCTACTGTCTCCGTTTCGTAGGCAACGTTGGGTAGTTGAGTCTCTCTCTGTTTCGTAGGAAAGGTTGGGTAGTGGAGTCTCTTAAGTGTCTCTTCATAGACCCCTGGTGTTCCTGTATATGGAAAACTAGCCGTAAACGAGTGTAGTGTGATTACAACACGTGTGCAACAGTTAGGTATCTTCGGGCATTGCTTTTTCTAGGTATTCCTTATTTTTCGTTTTTTTTTTCCTTGCTCCGTCTCTTGTGTTCATCCTCTTCACTTCTGTTATTGTTTGACTCTTCTATAACGCTCTTCATTACTTTTATTTATTTCTTCAAATCTTTATTTTCCCTATTAAATCGTTCTATTATTCCATTCTCTTTTGCACAATTTTGATCATATTTTTAAATTTTCATCACTTCACTCACTTTTTTTTTCATTTTACATGGCTAAAATTAAATTTATTCTGCCATTTTGTAAACAATGTCTCGTAAGTTTTCTTCGCTAAGGATTTTTAGGAAACTTTTTTAGGAAACTTTTTTCCTTTTCCCAAATTTTCTTCCGTAAGAAATTTCGCGTCGGTGTGTGTGTACGTGTACGTATACGTGTGTACGAGTACGTATACTTGTACGACTACGTATACATGTGTGCGAGTACGTATACGTGACCATTTTACCTGTTCGGCACGACATACATATATGCAGTATTGTATTTGCTTATATATATATATATATATATATATATATATATATATATATATATATATATATATATATATATTTAATATGTACATGCACTGTATGTGTAATCAAGACGATGCTTAGCAATATCAAAGAAATTAAAATTAGGGGAGTGTGGGAAATAAACTTTTCTAAGTGACTTGAAAACATCTATGAAGGGGAGTGTTGCTAGGAATGAGGGGAAACTGGGGTGAGCTGTGAGCGAAGCTACTAGGATAAAGGGAAACGGCTAGAAGTGAGGAGAATAGAGGGAAAGTGTCTAGGGAAAAGAGGAATGCGCAAAAAGTGACTTGAATTGAGGGGAAGCATTTTGGTGGTGACTGGAGATAGCTTTCGAGGCGAGGGGAAATTGGTGTGGAAGGATAAAAGGGGAAGAGGATCAGAACGAGAGGGAAGATAGTTTAGGTAGAGATGAGCAAGAGAGGGAAGTAGCGAGGGATGAAGGGAAGTAGCCTGATTGAGGGGAGCAGTAATGGAAGACTCAGCACTCACTAAATAAGGAGGAAGGGTGTGCATGATAAGTGAGGCGCGGCAACTGAGAGTGTGAAAGAAAGATATGGAGAGAGAGAGAGAGAGAGAGAGAGAGAGAGAGAGAGAGAGAGAGAGAGAGAGAGAAAGTGTAAAGTTTGAAAAAAGAGTGTATGTGCATAATATTGCACAAACCACACACACACACACACACACACACACACACACACACACACACACACACACACACACACACACACACACACACACACACACATACACGTGTGTGAATTTATTCTAAAATAATTTTAGTTGTAACATCTCCATTGAAGCAAAAAAAAAATATTCCAGCATCATATTTCAAGAGTAAACAAGCAGTGCAAATTACACAGGCTGGATAAAACTCCACCAGAGATAAATGTATATTGTTTCAGTGTTTATATAATATAATATCCACATGTAGAATATATAATAGTAGAGAAAATTAGAGTTTCATAATAATTACCAAAATACTCAGAGGATATATACACTGAGAGATGTATGTATCTTAGGGTATATATATACTGAGAGATTACTTCAATCTCGGTTTTAGGGATTAAAGTGTTCTTGTCTGGTGGTGAAAAGATTATCGTGGAGCATTAATAACCCTGGTGTAGTCGATAGGGTTTAAACCCCATTAACCAACCCGTGGGGTTGAGAAATCATTTGATACACAAAGACTACGAAGTGACATTTGTATGTATGTATACATGCAAACTATACCTTTTTGCAAGTATACACTACCTATATATTATAAGACCTGCAGAATAATTATACAACCAACAGTGACATGTTTTAAAAAAATCAGGCTAAGTTGACAGAGGGAGCATTAATGTTATGGTAAGAATGCGTAACTTATCCACCCGCCCCAGGTTCAAACCAGGTTCTTTCAATTGTGAGCTGAAGTCGCTACTAGTGAGACACTAGTTAATTTAGAAGGACATATTCCAGAACTTTTCCTATGGTTCATATTTTGAGTATCTTGGGTAAGGAGCATCATTAGTGGCTTCAGTAGCTACTTGCTACAGTGTCACGGGTCACCAGCAGTCACTAGGTCACGGTGTTAGTTGTCAGAGATTTATTATCATTCGGTTTGTATTATCTCACAGGGAAAAGTTTGTTTTCATTTTCAGGTGAAAATGCAACTCAAAATTGTTCATACGAACCTTTCTATCTCTTCAGTGTTACTTGCCCTACCTTCCTCTTTGTTAAGTGTTACTTGCCCTACCTTCCTCTTTATTAATTGTTACTTGCTCTACCTTCCTCTTTGTTCAGTGTTACTTGCTCTACCTTCCTCTTTATTCAGTGTTACTTGCTCTACATTCCTCTTAATTAAGTGTTACTTGCCCTACCTTCCTCTTTGTTAAGTGTTACTTGCTCTACATTCCTCTTTGTTCAGTGTTAATTGCTCTACCTTCCTCTTTGTTGAGTGTCACTTGCTCTGCCTTCCTCTTTGTTGAGTGTCACTTTCCCTGCCTTCCTCTTTGTTCAGTGTCACTTGCCCTGCCTTCCTCTTTGTTCAGTGTCACTTGCCCTACCTTCCTCTTTGTTCAGTGTCACTTGCCATACCTTCTTCTTTGCTCAGTGTCACTTGCCCTACCTTCCTCTCTGTTCAGTGTCACTTGCCCTAACTTCTTCTTTGTTAAATGTCACTTGCCCTGCCTTCCTCTTTGTTCAGTGTCACTTGCCCTACCTTCCTCTTTGTTCAGTGTCACTTGACCTACTTTCCTCTTTGTTCAGTGTCACTTGCCCTACCTTCCTCTCTCTTCAGTGTCACTTGCCCTACCTTCCTCTTTGTTGAGTGTCACTTGCACTGCCTTCCTCTTTGTTCAGTGTCACTTGCCCTACCTTCCTCTTTGTTCAGTGTCACTTGCCCTGCCTTCCTCTTTGTTCAGTGTCACTTGCCCTGCCTTCCTCTTTGTTCAGTGTCACTTGCCCTGCCTTCCTCTTTGTTCAGTGTCTCTTGCCCTGCCTTCCTCTTTGTTCAGTGTCACTTGCCCTACCTTCCTCTTTGTTCAGTGTCACTTGCCCTGCCATCCTCTTTGTTCAGTGTCACTTGCCCTGCCTTCCTCTTTGTTCAGTGTCACTTGCCCTGCCTTCCTCTTTGTTCAGTGTCTCTTGCCCTGCCTTCCTCTTTGTTCAGTGTCACTTGCCCTACATTCTTCTCTGTTCAGTGTCACTTGCCCTTCCTTCCTCTCTGTTCAGTGTCACTTGCCCTACCTTCCTCTTTGTTCAGTGTCACTTGCCCTGCCTTCCTCTTTGTTCAGTGTCACTTGCCCTGCCTTCCTCTTTGTTCAGTGTCACTTGCCCTGCCTTCCTCTTTGTTCAGTGTCACTTGCCCTACCTTCCTCTTTGTTCAGTGTCACTTGCCCTACCTTCCTCTCTGTTCAGTGTCACTTGCCCTGCCTTCCTCTTTGTTCAGTGTCACTTGCCCTGCCTTCCTCTTTGTTCAGTGTCACTTGCCCTGCCTTCCTCTTTGTTCAGTGTCTCTTGCCCTACCATCCTCTTTGTTCAGTGTCACTTGCCCTACCTTCCTCTTTGTTCAGTGTCACTTGCCCTACCTTCTTCTTTGTTCAGTGTCACTTGCCCTACCTTCTTCTTTGTTCAGTGTCACTTGCCCTGCCTTCCTCTTTGTTCAGTGTCTCTTGCCCTGCCTTCCTCTTTGTTCAGTGTCACTTGCCCTACATTCTTCTCTGTTCAGTGTCACTTGCCCTGCCTTCCTCTTTGTTCAGTGTCACTTGCCCTGCCTTCCTCTTTGTTCAGTGTCTCTTGCCCTACCTTCCTCTTTGTTCAGTGTCACTTGCCCTGCCTTCCTCTTGTTCAGTGTCACTTGCCCTACCTTCCTCTTTGTTCAGTGTCACTTGCCCTGCCTTCCTCTGTGTTCAGTGTCACTTGCCCATCTTCCTCTTTGTACAGTGTCACTTGCTACCTTCTTCTTTGTTCAGTTCACTTGCCCTACCTTCTTCTCTGTTCAGTGTCACTTGCCCTACCTTCCTCTGTGTTCAGTGTCACTTGCCCTACCTTCCTCTGTGTTCAGTGTCACTTGCCCTACCTTCCTCTGTGTTCAGTGTCACTTGCCCTACCTTCCTCTTTGTTCAGTGTCACTTGCCCTACCTTCTTCTCTGTTCAGTGTCACTTGCCCTTCCTTCCTCTCTGTTCAGTGTCACTTGCCCTACCTTCCTCTTTGTTCAGTGTCACTTGCCCTGCCTTCCTCTTTGTTTAGTGTCACTTGCCCTGCCTTCCTCTTTGTTCAGTGTCACTTGCCCTGCCTTCCTCTTTGTTCAGTGTCTCTTGCCGTGCCTTCCTCTTTGTTCAGTGTCTCTTGCCGTACCTTCCTCTTTGTTCAGTGTCACTTGCCCTGCCTTCCTCTTTGTTCAGTGTCACTTGCCCTACCTTCTTTGTTCAGTATCACTTGCCCTACCTTCCTCTCTGTTCAGTATCACTTGCCCTACCTTCTTCTCTGTTCAGTGTCACTTGCCCTACCTTCCTCTCTGTTCAGTGTCACTTGTTCTACCTTCCTCTCTGTTCAGTGTCACTTGCCCTACCTTCCTCTCTGTTCAGTGTCACTTGTCCTACCTTCCTCTCTGTTCAATGTCACTTGTCCTACCTTCCTCTCTGTTCAGTGTCACTTGCCCTGCCTTCCTCTTTGTTCAGTGTCTCTTGCCCTGCCTTCCTCTTTGTTCAGTGTCACTTGCCCTACATTCTTCTCTGTTCAGTGTCACTTGCCCTTCCTTCCTCTCTGTTCAGTGTCACTTGCCCTACCTTCCTCTTTGTTCAGTGTCACTTGCCCTACCTTCCTCTTTGTTCAGTGTCACTTGCCCTACCTTTCTCTTTGTTCAGTGTCACTTGCCCTGCCTTCCTCTCTGTTCAGTGTCACTTGCCCTTCCTTCCTCTTTGTTCAGTGTCACTTGCCCTGCGTTTCTTTTTGTTCAGTGTCACTTGCCCTGCCTTCCTCTTTGTTCAGTGTCTCTTGCCCTGCCTTCCTCTTTGTTCAGTGTCACTTGCCCTACCTTCTCTGTTCAGTGTCACTTGCCCTTCCTTCCTCTCTGTTCAGTGTCACTTGCCCTGCCTTCCTCTTTGTTCAGTGTCACTTGCCCTGCCTTTCTCTTTGTTCAGTGTCACTTGCCCTGCCTTCCTCTTTGTTCAGTGTCTCTTGCCGTACCTTCCTCTTTGTTCAGTGTCACTTGCCCTACCTTCCTCTTTGTTCAGTGTCACTTGCCCTGCCTTCCTCTCTGTTCAGTGTCACTTGCCCTACCTTCCTCTTTGTTCAGTGTCACTTGCCCTGCCTTCCTCTTTGTTCAGTGTCACTTGCCCTGCCTTCCTCTTTGTTCAGTGTCACTTGCCCTGCCTTCCTCTTTGTTCAGTGTCACTTGCCCTACCTTCCTCTTTGTTCAGTGTCACTTGCCCTGCCTTCCTCTCTGTTCAGTGTCACTTGCCCTACCTTCCTCTTTGTTCAGTGTCACTTGCCCTACCTTCTTCTTTGTTATGTATCACTTGCCCTACCTTCTTCTCTGTTCAGTGTCACTTGCCCTACCTTCCTCTGTGTTCAGTGTCACTTGCCCTACCTTCCTCTGTGTTCAGTGTCACTTGCCCTACCTTCCTCTGTGTTCAGTGTCACTTGCTCTACCTTCCTCTTTGTTCAGTGTCACTTGCCCTACCTTCTTCTCTGTTCAGTGTCACTTGCCCTTCCTTCCTCTCTGTTCAGTGTCACTTGCCCTACCTTCCTCTTTGTTCAGTGTCACTTGCCCTGCCTTCCTCTTTGTTAGTGTCTCTTGCCTGCCTTCCTCTTTGTTCAGTGTCCTTGCCCTGCCTTCCTCTTTGTTCAGTGTCCTTGCCGTGCCTTCCTCTTTGTTCAGTGTCCTTGCCTACCTTCCTTCTCTGTTCAGTGTCACTTGCCCTCCTTCCTCTTGTTCAGTGTCACTTGCCCTACCTTCCTTCTTTGTTCAGTGTCACTTGCCCTGTCCTTCCTCTTTGTTCAGTGTCACTTGCCCTCCTTCCTCTTTGTTCAGTGTCACTTGCCCTGCCTTCCTCTTTGTTCAGTGTCCTTGCCTGCCTTCCTCTTTGTTCAGTGTCCTTGCCTGTACCTTCCTCTTTGTTCAGTGTCACTTGCCTGCCTTCCTCTTTGTTCAGTGTCCTTGCCTACCTTCTCTTGTTCAGTATCACTTGCCCTCCTTCCTCTCTTGTTCAGTGTCACTTGCCCTACCTTCTTTGTTCAGTATCACTTGCCCTACCTTCCTCTCTGTTCAGTATCACTTGCCCTACCTTCTTCTCTGTTCAGTGTCACTTGCCCTACCTTCCTCTCTGTTCAGTGTCACTTGCCCTACCTTCCTCTCTGTTCAGTGTCACTTGCCCTACCTTCCTCTCTGTTCAGTGTCACTTGTCCTACCTTCCTCTCTGTTCAATGTCACTTGCCCTACCTTCCTCTCTGTTCAGTGTCACTTGCACTAATCTTCCTCTTATTCAGTCACTGTATTTGGCACTGCATTCCTCACTGAGTGCATCACGGCAACGGTCTTAATCAATCCCTTCGAGGTTATTGCCTTAATGCTGGTAAAATCCTAGGAATGGCAGCTACCCTTCACTTCCGTGGATCAACCCTAATTAACTTTCATTTCCCAGGAGGTATATAATTTAAACAGGTTTACTGCTCTGCCATAATGATTTTAATAAGGATCTACCACCTGGAGTCTACCTGGAGGGTGTTCCGGGGGTCAACGCCCCCACGGCCCGGTTTATGACCAAGTCTCCTTGGATCAGGGCCTAATCAACTAGGTTGCTACAGCTGGCCGCCTGCACTCCAGCCCAGCTTGTCAGAAACTGACTTCAGGAACCTATCAAGTTCTCTCTTGAAGACAGAGGGAGAAGATCACCATGCCCAGCCCTTTTAGGGTAGGGTAGGTGCCAAAGCTGTAGCTTGCTACCATCTGCAGCTCGCAAGACTGCCCTTCCCATCAGCCTCCCTGGGGCGGGGAAGATGGCAGACCAGAGAGGCCTAGCTTTTCCCTACGAGCCCCGTGAGGGCGGGGAACGTGGCTAGGCCTGGGGACAATTAGTCTCAGACGATGAGGGGGTACTTGTACCTCCTCCCATGGGAGACATAGGTCTCAGACACTTCCACAACATGGAGCCAAGGCCGGGTCACCATCTGGAAAAGACCCGGGCCGGGAGCGTACCGGCGAATCTACAACAACAACAATCTTGAAGACAGCTAGGAATCTGTTGTTAAATAGCTTTGTGCCCCTAACACTGATTGTGTTAATCTCGTGATGTACTCACGCCATCCCTGCTTTTCATTGAGGGCATGTTTCACCGTCTGCCCAGTCTTTTGCTTTCGTAAGGAGTGACCCTAGTGGGCAGATTTGGGGCTAGTTTCTCATGGATTTTCCTGGTGTAAATTATGAATTATCTTTCTCGCCTGCGTTCCAATGAGTACAGATCAAGGACTTCAAACGTTTTCAATAATTAAGGTGTTTGACTGAACTAATACGTGCAGTGAGGGTTCTCTGTACATTCTCTAGATCAGCAATTTCACCTGTTTTGAAAGGCATGGTTAGTGTACAGCAGTATTCCAGCCTAGAGAGAGAACAAGTGACTTAGAGTGGATCATCATTGGCTAGGCATTCTTTGTTTTGAAGGTTCTCGTTATCCGTCCTATCATTTTCGTGGCAGATGTGATAATGACATTGTTGTGATCCTTGAAGGTGAAAATCTCTTGACATTATCATTTCATTGTGTGCTTAGAATTTGTGTTATACTCCGTTCTAGTTTTCCTTTACGGAGTAACTGATATTTTTCCTTATTGAACATAATAGTTTTTTGAGGCTCATTTGAAAACTTGGCTTATATATACCACGTGGAGATTTACAGTGTCCTCGGTGGATGACACTCTCATGCAAATTCTAGTATCCTCTGTGAAGGAAGACTCGGTGCTATGGTTTACATCTCTGTCAGATGTGAGGCTGAGGAAAAAGATGGGGCCGACTACTGTACCTTGTGGAACAGAACTTTTCACTGTGGCAGCCTAAGACTTAACAATGTTTACTCTTTGTGATCTATTAGTTACAAAGTTAAAAATACATCTGCCCACTTTTCCATTTATTCCTTGTGCGCGCATTTTGTGCGCTATTTCACTATCATCGCACACTACATATAATTGATGATCTCGGATGTTGTAATTATGTTTTCTATAATTTTGCAAACTATGATTAATGGATATTTTTAATATATGTGTGTGAAGTTAATTGTTTGTAATGATGGTTGTGTTCTGTCTGCAGTGTTTAATTTATCCTATGTTTCTTAAAGAAAAAATGGTGATTGTATAAGTGTGTAAAGTTACCATCTGTCATACGCTTATGTGAGTAGGCATTCCCCCCTCTCTCTCTCTCTCTCTCTCTATCTATCTATCTATCTCTCTGTGTGCGCGTACGTGCATGTGTGTGTGTGTGTGTGTACTCACCTGACCTATTTGGACTCACTTAATTGTTGTTGCAGGGGTCGATTCATAGCTCCTGGCCCCGCCTCTTCGCTGGCCGTTACTAGGTCCACTCTCTCCCTGCTCCATGAGTTTTGTCGTATCTCTTCTTAAAGCTATGTATGTATCCTGCCTCCATTGTGTGTGTGTGACGATCAGAGGGAACATATGAGGTCCATATACGTCGAGGACGGTGATGAAGAACTATCACCTTCATCAATAGTCACCTTGTGTCGAGGACGGTGATGAAGAACTATCACCTTCATCAATAGTCACCTTGTGTCGAGGACGGTGATGAAGAACTATCACCTTCATCAATAGTCACCTTGTGTCGAGGACGGTGATGAAGAACTATCACCTTCATCAATAGTCACCTTGTGTCGAGGGAAATATTCTCGGAGTTGCCTGTGTGCAAGAGTGAGGAGGAGGAGAAGAGGAAGATAAAGGGGCGTCTAGAGGAGCGAGAAGGAAGAGCGGGAGAAGATAAAGGAACGTGCAGAAGAGTAATGAGGAGGAGGAGAGGGCGATAAAGTGACATGAGTGAGTGGGTGAGGAGAGGGACGGGCAGCGAGCTTGGAGGACTCAAGTCGTTCTCGCTAAATAACGAGAGAGATGCATCAGGTGTGAGCGAGTAGGCTGCGTGCTCCACGGTGACGAAATGCAGCAAGGGAAGCCCCGATAACCCGAAAAAAGGGAAAAGGAAAAAACATAATGATGTAGTATGATGGTAAGAAGAATGAGACAAGCGGTGAGGGTGTGTAGTGGGAGAGGTAGACTCGGTGAACGACAACAAAGAGAAATGTGGTGACCACGACACCTTTGAAGGCAGGAGAGACACGCGACCTGGAAAATGTTGAAATCATTTACTTTCCACATAAATTCAGTAAAACATCTAAACTTTTGGAAACAACCCAAATTACAGAGAATGTTTTACGGAACGGAGACGAGAGGAAGATCTGATAATATATGTCATCTGTTATTATATCTGTTAATGGTTCTGGGGAATATCACCCTCGCGGCCCGGTATCAGACCAGGCTTTATAAACTAGATTGAGAACGTTACACGAATAATAACTACTAATAAACACTGCCCGGAATGCACGGCATGTTAGTGGCTTTCGTTTGTGATCAACAATATTTTATTACATGTAAACTACATTTTGTATACTGTAGAAAAGAAATAAAGTTGTATTGTTGGACTGATGAAGCCACTGTGTGGCGAAACGTTTCCTTAATAAAGATTCCCATATGTTGCAATGTTTGTATAAGTTTGTAAGATTAATGTGCCATGTTACGTGTTTACGAGGCAAAGGCAACACAGTAATCCTGCCAGAGTGAATGCCAGCACGTCCTTGATGTACTCACGACTACAACAAATTAATGGTCTGACAGATATGGAAGGAAGTGTAGAATAACACCAGTCAATAGCACGGCTGCAGCTAAATGATGTGCCTCAAAAATTAGCAAAGAAAACACGGCACGTCGTAGAACTACGTGCCTTTTTTTTTAGCGGCAACGTTTCGCTCTGTGTTACTCTATCAAGTCATGACTTAATATTGTTCATCATATCGAAACGCTTTTAATTTCATCAGTAAAAATGGCAGCTTGGCTCCGACACCGCCCACAACTAGTTTGAGTCTTGCACTAGACCAGTGCCTCTCAAATTGTCTGATGTGGACAACCAGTAGTTTGTTTTGCAGTGTGCCAAGGAGCAGTAGGGTGATGCCAACACGGTGTTATGTAATGATTCTCGCCATCATGTGCCCTTCAAGGTCTCTTGGTCCAAGGGATTGGAGCTAACTTCCCATTCATTAGATCAAACCTTAATACCTCCCATCCCCAGGTACTGTATGACTTGCATCATGCTATGCTGGCTCATACTACATTATGCTATGTTGCCTGATGCTACATTATGCTATGTTGCCTGATGCTACATTATGCTATGTTGCCTGATGCTACATTATGCTATGTTGCCTGATGCTACATTACGCTATGTTGCCTGATGCTACATTATGCTATGTTGTCTGATGCTACATTATGCTATGTTGCCTGATGCTACATTATGCTATGTTGCCTGATGCTACATTACGCTATGTTGCCTGATGCTACATTATGCTATGTTGCCTGATGCTACATTATGCTATGTTGCCTGATGCTACATTATGCTATGTTGCCTGATGCTACATTATGCTATGTTGCCTGATGCTACATTATGCTATGTTGCCTGATGCTACATTACGCTATGTTGTCTGATGCTACATTATGCTATGTTGCCTGATGCTACATTATGCTATGTTGCCTGATGCTACATTACGCTATGTTGCCTGATGCTACATTATGCTATGTTGCCTGATGCTACATTACGCTATGTTGCCTGATGCTACATTATGCTATGTTGCCTGATGCTACATTATGCTATGTTGCCTGATGCTACATTATGCTATGTTGCCTGATGCTACATTATGCTATGTTGCCTGATGCTACATTATGCTATGTTGCCTGATGCTACATTATGCTATGTTGCCTGATGCTACATTATGCTATGTTGCCTGATGCTACATTACGCTATGTTGCCTGATGCTACATTATGCTATGTTGCCTGATGCTACATTATGCTATGTTGCCTGATGCTACATTAGTATGTTGCCTGATGTACATTATGCTATGTTGCCTGATGCTACATTATGCTATGTTGCCTGATGGTACATTATGCTATGTTGCCTGATGCTACATTATGCTATGTTGCCTGATGCTACATTATGCTATGTTGCCTGATGCTACATTATGCTGTGTTGCCTGATGCTACATTATGCTATGTTGCCTGATGCTACATTATGCTATGTTGCCTGATGCTACATTACGCTATGTTGCCTGATGCTACATTATGCTATGTTGCCTGATGCTACATTATGCTATGTTGCCTGATGCTACATTATGCTATGTTGCCTGATGGTACATTATGCTATGTTGCCTGATGCTACATTATGCTATGTTGCCTGATGGTACATTATGCTATGTTGCCTGATGCTACATTATGCTATGTTGCCTGATGCTACATTATGCTATGTTGCCTGATGCTACATTATGCTGTGTTGCCTGATGCTACATTATGCTATGTTGCCTGATGCTACATTATGCTATGTTGCCTGATGCTACATTATGCTGTGTTGCCTGATGCTACATTATGCTATGTTGCCTGATGCTACATTATGCTATGTTGCCTGATGCTACATTATGCTGTGTTGCCTGATGCTACATTATGCTATGTTGTCTGATGCTACATTATGCTATGTTGCCTGATGCTACATTATGCTGTGTTGCCTGATGCTACATTATGCTATGTTGTCTGATGCTTCATTATGCTATGTTTCCTGATGCTACATTATGCTGTGTTGCCTGATGCTACATTATGCTATGTTGCCTGATGCTACATTATGCTATGTTGCCTGATGCTACATTATGCTATGTTGCCTGATGCTACATTATGCTATGTTGCCTGATGCTACATTATGCTGTGTTGCCTGATGCTACATTATGCTATGTTGCCTGATGCTACATTATGCTATGTTGCCTGATGCTACATTATGCTATGTTGCCTGATGCTACATTATGCTATGTTGCCTGATGCTACATTATGCTATGTTGCCTGATGCTACATTATGCTATGTTGCCTGATGCTACATTATGCTATGTTGTCTGATGCTACATTATGCTATGTTGTCTGATGCTACATTATGCTATGTTGTCTGATGCTACATTATGCTATGTTGCCTGATGCTACATTATGCTATGTTGCCTGATGCTACATTATGCTATGTTGCCTGATGCTACATTATGCTATGTTACCTGATGCTACATTATGCTATGTTGCCTGATGCTACATTATGCTATGCCTTTGGTTCATTTTCAAATTTATACACTTTTTATAATGGGTGATGAGAGTCAGAAAGGTGGTTATGAGGGACAGAAACGTAGTCCTCATCTTATTATTTGCGAACTAATTTTTAGTTGTCCTCACCGGAAATATAATCGAATAGAGGATAAGGAGTAGTTGGTAAGTGATATGGATAAAGGATAAGGAATAAGGGTTCAATGATAAGTGATGAAGGATATGTGATAAGAGATAAAGGGATAAGGAATAGGGGTATAGAGGATAAGAGCTAGGGAATAAAGGATAATGGATAGTGGATATTAAGGGCTGAGGATATCTTGCTCAGCCACGCGGCGGTGCAAATAAATTTAGCTATTATTAAGCCATTGCAACATTGCAGTTCCTCTAAGGAGGCTGAAGAAAGCTTTTCCACCACATCTTGTGCGGTAAATCTCCCGTCGTTTTGTTCAGCGAGGAGAAGGAGGGGTAAAAAAAAAAAGAGCTTCGCGCCGAGTTTTCCAAAAATTCGAGGAAGTCGGCGGTCCATTCGATCACATTTAGAGTGAAGCGTAAGCATTTTCCAGGCCGTAGTTCAGACTTAGCCGCCACCATTACTCTCACTCTTCCCTGACCACTCTGCTGCTACCTTCCACCCATTTGATTTTCTTATCAAGGCAGTCACTCAGCAGTTCACAAAACCCCGTCTCGTAGCTGGTCACCTAACAAGTTACTACGAGTTACTACAGGTAGCTAGTTAGGTACATAATCAGTCTGCTGATCAGGTAGACAGGTACTCGGTGATCAGAGAGTTCAGGGATTAGAAAAGTTCTTTGTTTGATCTCTTGACATGTGGATGTCTCCTTACACCTGGTGTCCCTCTTCATTTAGTGGTAAATACCTAGGTACCTAGCAGTAACTAGGTACCTAGGTGCTAGTTCAGTCTTTGGGAAAAGGTTAGACTACTACATTTGGTGTATTGAAAATGAGATACCACCTGAAGTATACCAGACCAGGCCTTCTTGTGTATCAAGGGCTGGTCAACCAGACTGTTACTGTTGGCCGCAAGTAGTCCAACGTACGAGCCACAGCCGAGCTGGTCGGGAACTGATTTGAGGAACTTACCAAGTTCCCTCTTGAAGACAGCCAGAGGTTTGTTGCTAATTTCTATTAAGGTACCAAGGCATTGCACAGTCGGGGAACTCAGACACTCATTACGTTCTACCCTAGTGTACTTGTCGCGCCCTTGCTCTTTACTGGAGGTAATTTGCATCATCTGCCAAGCCTCCTGTTTTCATATGGATTTATTTCGGTGTGCTGGTTTTGGGACCAGTCCCTCCAGCATTTTCCAGCTGTAAATCATGACGATCCTTTCTCACCTACGAACATTGTTTTGCTCCTATAACTAAAAACTTAATTAAAAAAAGTAATCACAATCAGCCAGCCAGAAACTGTCACCCTCAGAGCAGTGACACCGTCAGAAGACAGTTACAACTTTCCTTAGTCAGTCACATTTGAAAGACATAAACTAAAATTGTGCAGATTATTGACTCTAAACCAAAGCCAGTGCATGGAGAGGCTGAATGCAGAACCTGAATGCAGAAGCATTAAAGGTGTGCACCAGTCACTATGATAAAGTCACCCAGTTCTTGAAAGAAAATATGCAGCAGGTTATTTTCACGGATTTTGCAAACGCATTTAACAAATTTAACCACGGAGTGCCTCTCTCAAGGAAATGCCTTTATACCGGTGAAGGGCGATTGATCCAAGGAATTGGAACTATCCTACTCTAACTTCGATCAAACCTGATTACTTCCCATTTCCCAGGTGCTTTCTGATTCGTAGAGTTCAGTACTTCGCCATAATAATAATAATAATAATAATAATAATAATAATAATAATAATAATAATAATAATAATAATAATAATAATAATAATAATAACAACAACAATAATAATCATGGCTTGCTCCCTCCCTGTGTGACATGTGGTGAGTGACAGCGTGCAACATTCAGCTTGCTTGCCCGTGGCTCCGACCTTTCGCCTAAATTATGATTTTTTTTTTATTTCCACAGCACCTGCAGGGACCTCGAGGAAATTTTAGTTATTTTTTTTACATTAATAATTTAATGTTGTGACGGGGTTCATGTGTTGATGGACTTATTTTTTTTTAATATACTTAAAAATAAGAGTAATTATAAAAGTAATTAGGCTCTCTTAACATTTTTGGAATCGATACACAGTTCACTTCATGTTATTTGTTGATAACCCAAAGTTGAGGCACATGTTCACCCCTCCCCCCATCCTGCTGCTGCTGCTGCTGTCTTGTGTTATCTGATGGTGTATTAGGCTGTTTGCTACTGTCCGATGTCGTCTGATTCTGTTTGATGCGCTCTAATGTGGTCTGATGATGGTGTTTTGTGAGAGTGGCTTGAGGCAGCATGAACATGCTGAACACTACACGCCGCTCCCACCACATAAACACACACACCAGTACACCAAGCTAATAACCATCACTAACGTTATGATAACACCCTTAGACGCTCCCATCATCACCTCTGCCAGATGACGAAAAAGCAGCAGAACAGGAGAAACAGCAGCAGTACAGCAGAAGCAACAGCAGCAGCAGCAGCAGTACAGCAGAAGCAACAGCAGCTGTGGTGGTGGTGTCAGACACATACATAATTGAGACTTATGCAATTGTACATCTGAACCTATGAGAGATAAGAGAACCTACTGTACATATTTACAAAAAGTGCTCCTGAACCTAGGAGAGATAAGAGAGCCTACTGTACATATTTACAAAAAGTGTTCCTGAACCTAGAAGAAATAAGAGACCTATTGTACATATTTACATAAAATGCACCTGAACTTAGGATAGATAAGAGACATAGTGTACATACCTAAAAGTAAATTTGTTACGATATTTCCACATGTAAAAGGAACTCAATACGAAGATACAGAAATAGGAATGACAAATATGTTTGTATATTTGTAAGTAATAGGAACATTATTTGTACCCAGGACGTCGCAGCGCCATCATGTGAGGTTGATTTGTGATTTTGTTTATCCTGTTGTGGGAATGGAAGGCGCTCATCATGTGGAGAAAAGAACTGGTCATCTGAGTGTGTATATCATATGGTGGCAGAGTAATGTATCCTGAGGTAAAGGGACAGTAGACGCTCTGATAGTGATCATTGTTAGTGTTGCGACTTGTAGACATGTCCTCTGCCCATGTGAATCATCACTGACCCTCAAGGCAAGTGTTGTGCTGATGTTGGAGGAGTTTTGATCTAAGAAATTGAAGGTTCTATCTCCTTACCTAGATTAAATCTGATTACCTCTCAGTCTCAGGCACTGTTTGAATCCTAGGGATTTAGCGCTTCCGCATGATTGTAATAAACATAAAATAATAATAATAATAATAATGGAAGCTAAGCAGCTTTCCTTCTACGTGGGATCAAAGTTACTCTGGCTGGTGACACTTTTCACAACACCAACACTTTATCTTCATCTCAAAGGATCAAAAATCCTCCTGCTTGATGAGACTTCCCAGTCTTGATTAAGAGCATCTCTTCCTCTGGTGATCACTGCTCGTCTCAGACCCACCAGGCGGGAGCCAGCTGAGGCAGCCTTCACACAGGATGTTCACTTCACAAGTTCCTCAGGTATTATTCTGATTGGCTGATCGTGGCATAGGTTCTTGAAGATTATTATCCCTGGCGTACCATGTAATCCTGTGGACTTTGTGGTCCTCGGAAAGTTATAATGAAGTAATAAAATCCTGGGTTGTGAGTATTAAAGGAAGATGAGGAAGCTCAGTTGATTTTTCCAAATTAAATGTCTGTCAGTTGCACCGCCGGATAATGAGATATTCATCCATGTGTATCATCTCCGTTTTGACTCTTACACTGTTTGATATCTTTAAGACATCTAAATTATACCTCCGCTCGTACTCTAATTTGGAGTCATAGTTTTACTGATATAATCAACTCATTATTAATGACTAAACAGTGATGATCTATACACAGATCTCACAAGAATAAAAATGAGTTAAGAAAATTTGGTTGAGTTCCAAAAATCAGTTACACCAGACACAAAATGAAAGTGTCTGCTGTAATAATATGTTGATGCTGTTGATGCTGCATTTTTTTTAATTAAATTTTATACATCAGCATTGTGCTGCAACCCTTTTACCTGTGATAGTTACGATGAGAGTGCGCAGTTACTGTTCTCTATTATGGTTACCTGAGGGAACACACCCGTGTGTGACTACCCTACTGTAGTTACATTGTCGTACTGTAATACACAGGATGTGTCACATATATGGGATAATTAAATCCATCAGCGTGAGCTGGGAGACTTCAGTATGGTGAGGAGGACATCGTTAAGTACTCGACTATGGGTTAAGTAGCTGACAGCTTAAAAGGTTTCATTGCAGCAGAGTTGGAGCGACTTATTATTCCTTGGGGATTATAATCTCTCAGGATGACTTACCTCCCTCACGGGAAATGTAATTAATGGGGTTATGTAGGATAAAAGTATGTAGACACTATTTGTGGTTGCATTAGTCTATTCACAGCTCCTGGCCCCGCCTCTTCGCTGGTCGCTACTAGGTCCACTCTCCCTACTCCATGAGCTTTATCGTATTTCTTCTTAAAGCTGTGTATGGATCTAGCATCCACTGCATCACTCGCCAGATTGTTCCACTTCCTGACAACTCTATGATTGAAGAAATACTTCCTAACTTCCTTGAGACTCATCTGAGTCTTCAACTTCCAGTTGTGACCCTTTGTTGCTGTGTCCCATCTCCGATACATCCTGTCCCTATCCACCTTATCAATTACTCTCAATATTTTATATGTCGTTATCATGTCCCCCTTATCCCTCCTGTCTTCCAGAGTCGTCAGGTCGATTTCTCTTAACCTCTCCTCGTAGGACATACCCCTTAGCTCCGAGACTAGTCTTGTTGCAAACCTTTGCATTCTCTCTAATTTCTTGACGTGCTTGACCAGTTGTGGGTTCCATACTGGTGTTACATACTACTATATGGGCCTGACGTACACGGTGTACAGTCTTGAACGATTGTTTACTCAGGTATGGAAACGCCATTCTTAGGTTTGCTAGGCGCCCATATGCTGCAGCAGTTATTTGGTTGATGTGCGCCTCAGGTGATGTGCTCGGTATTATACTCACCCAAAGATCTTTTTTCTTGAGTGAGGTGTGTGTGTGTGTGTGTGTGTGTGTGTGTGTGTGTATGTGTGTGTGTGTGCGTATGTGCGTGTGTAATCAAATAGTTGTACTCACCTAGTTGTGGTTGCAGGGGTCGAGTCACAACTCCTGGCCCCGCCTCTTCACTGGCAGCTACTCGGTCACTCTACCCGCTCCATGAGCTTTATCATACATCTCCTTAAAACTATGTATGGATCCTGCCTCCACTACATCACTTCCCAGACTATTCCACTTCCCGACCACTCTGTGACTGAAGAAATACTTCTTAACATCCCTGTGATTCATCTGAGTCTTCAACTTCCAACTGTGACCCCTTGTTGCTGTGTCCCATCTCTGGAACATTCTGTCTCTGTCCACCTTGTCGATTCCTCTCAGTATTTTATATGTCGTTATCATATCCCCTCTATCTCTCCTGTCTTCCAGTGTCGTCAGGTCGATTTCCCGTAACCTCTCCTCATAGGACATACCCCTATCGCTCCGAGACTAGTCTTGTTGCAAACCTTTACACTTTCTCTAGTTTCCTTACATGCTTGCCTAGGTGAGGGTTCCAAACTGGCGCCTAACGTACACAGTGTACAGGGTCCTGAATGACTCCTTATTAAGATGTCGGAATGCTATTCTTAGGTTTGCTAGGCGCCCGTATGCTGCAGTAGTTATTTAGTTGATGTGCGCCTCAGGAGATGTGCCTGGTGTTATACTCACCCCAAGATCCTTTTCCTTGAGTGAGGTTTGTATTCTCTGGCCCCCTAGACTGTACTCCGTCTGTGTGTGTGTGTGTATGTGTGTGTATGTGTGTGTGTGTATGTTTTATACTGCTTTTAATTTTCTCATTTTATGAAGTTATAATAACTACATGAAAACGGATTGACGGGGTGTTATATTCGTCAGAGGCGGGGAAAATATCTCCTAACCCAGGTCTTGTATATGAAGATCCACACAGAGGAGGTTTTTGGTCAAGAGACCGAGGTCTTCTATTTGCTTACTGGTCAACGCCGTAAAAGTTTTAAATTAACTTCCATCATACCATAAGCTATTTATATATTTTTTTTTCAGATGATAGATTGCATTCTCTGCGTCCTCTCCCCGTCATTACCTGCGTGGGTCTGCTTAACGTGAGACAACCCACGTAATTACCTGGCGTGGGTCTGCCTGTCACTCAGTGTTAAGTTGATGCTTGCCACGCCAGCCACCACCAGAACACACACACACACACGCCTTACAAGGAGGTAGCCAGCACCTCTTACCTTCCCCTGGAGGTTACAGCTCAATCATAATTCCTACCCACCTTAATAAGATTGTCTACAAAGAGAGAGGAAAAATTCGGGATGGAACCGCCGTCCCCACTGGTGGTGAGGCAAGCATGATACCCACTATATCCCAAGCATAAAAAAAAAGTTATGATGCAGAACTACTACATAGCTTACCAGAATGTAGGAGGCCCAAATGTTGCCACTAATCACGTTTTACACACTTCCCAATCCCATTTGTGTTGCTAGATAGCACTTGTTCATGTCTCTACATACCTGGCCACGCAGGAATAATGCTGGATCATACTGCTGGCCAACTGGTCATGATGCAATAACAGTATTGTAACCCACAAGAAATTTTATCACATGCTTATAAGTGTCCTGTTAAAAAAATCTTGATCGTTCCTGAGGTAGACAGTTTTATTAATCAATAATACTTTAGCTCTTTCATTGATTTTTTTTCACAATACTTTATTAAGCTGCTGTCTTTGTTCAGGTTATGCAGATAATAGATTTACCTTGTGGAAATATAATTAAGTGTAATTTTGTAAGATTTACAAATAAACTCAGTAGTCTGGCTCCAAGGATAAAACAAAGTTAATAGACGTAAAATAATGTACTGCCTTTCTTGGACATCCTCATTATAATAATACTGAGTCTCTGGAATTTAAATTACAGTATAGAAAGCCAACTCACGTAGAGCTTATCTTGACCAAAATAGCATCCATGCTATGCAATTAAAATAATAGGAATGAACGGAAACAAGTGTTTTGTGAGATTTTACATGCTGTTGGAGTGTGTGCACAGTAGCATATATTAAGGGATTCAATGAAACCTGGTAGCCCAGCTGAGTTCTGGAGGTGGGAAGTGCATTGCCTGCACTTTGTAATATGGTGGGTGTAATATGTAAACAAAGACAGGAGAATAGTTATTCCATGTATTTTAATATCGGTCTGAGATTCTTGTCAGAAGAAGTAGAAATAGTGAGAAAATTTCATGATTTAATAGTGGCGACTGGGTAGGTGGGTGACTCTTCTAGTTATTGATGTGGGAGTACAGTTGACTACATGGCATTTCGTTGAGGTGTCAAATGGTTGGTGATTTTCAGATTACATTAATAACTAGTATGTATCTCAGTATGAGCTTGTTAATTGTAACCAGTTACAGTTTTCCTTGAAAAATATTGAGGTTGGGTATTGAATCTAGATCTGCAGTTTCTAGTGTCTTTATTTAGAAAGTTTATTTTTTCATCTCAGCTCCTTCCCATTTTATGTTATGGTTACAGGATTTTACTTGTTGGAAATTGGCAGAACTTTCCTGTGCATAACTAAATGATCACTTATTCTTAATTATTTTAGTTAAGAGAATACGACCAGTCTCACCCAGGTAGAATAAGTCACAATATGTTGCGTGGTATTTGCTAAACTCATCGAGTTTGAAGATATTCTTGTGCCTCCTCACTGCAACGTTTGAAGTCCATGCCTCACACTCAGAAAGTGTTGGTACTACTATACTTTGGAACATTTCCCTTATATACTAGATAATGGTCACCATCAGAGATTCTGGCATAAGGTACAGGTGAGTGCTTTTATATAGTGTGTGTGCAAGTCATCGAGTGAAGTACCTGTGACGTCACAGATTTGAAATAATGGGGATATTTGTAATGCAAATACCAGAAATTTCCTTGCTTAATGCTCGTTTAAGTCCACTGAAACGTACCCCTTCCCCCGGAGGGGTGGCACGTTTAAGTGAACCATGAAAAATTAGCGAACTCGGATTCCCAGATTTTTTTTTCAGCAACTGGACTCGCTGAAACTGACGAAAATTACTTCAGAAACAAGCGAAAATAATAATTCTTATTTTGCCCAGAGGTTGAAGAGTAACAAAGGCATCACAAAGATGACCTCCTCCTACCCAAATAAAATAGGGCATTATTATTTTAGCTTGTTTCTGAAGTAATTTTTGTGTGTATATATATATGTCGTGCCGATTAGGTAAAACTGGTCAATTAGCAAGAACTCACCTAAAATTAAGTCCTTTCTAAAATTTTCTCTTATACGTTTAAAGATATATTTTTTTCATTTATGTTAATGTAAGAATTTATAATTTTGTACCAAGAGAAACTTTGAAAACCTACCTAACCTTATTACAACAAGCGCAATTTAATTTAGCCTAACCCAACTAAATATATTTTAGATACGTTAACATTAATTTAATAATAAACAAACACAATGAAATATATTTTTTTCGTTATGTTCAGAATGATTTTGGCGAAATTATTGCATACACAAATTTTCACTTGTCTTATATGGCAAGGTGAGTGTTGCTATTTAAGCCAAAATAGCAAGTTTTACCTAATCGGCACGACATATATATATATATATATATATATATATATATATATATATATATATATATATATATATATATATATATATATATGTATATATATTGTAAGTTGTCATTTGGTGGGAGTGAGCGTGGCCGTGTTGAGGCCAGGAGGTACGAGAATATTGCATCAGTGGCAGCTGCTGCCTGGTGTTCGGGACTCCATCACAGGTTAACCTCATCACGCCCTCATTATTTTCTTACGCCCACGACACACCTTACTGTTTCCCCTTACCTGGTGTTGTACCTCATGCTGATATTTTTCCCTTAGTAGTGTACTTGACTGTGATGTGTATCTTAGTAGTGTACTTGACTGTAATGTGTACCTTAGTAGTGTACTTGACTGTGATGTGTATCTTAGTAGTGTACTTGACTGTGATGTGTACCTTAGTAGTGTACTTGACTGTAATGTGTACCTTAGTAGTGTACTTGACTGTGATGTGTATCTTAGTAGTGTACTTAATTGTGATGTGTTCCTTAGTAGTGTACTTGACTGTGATGTGTACCTTAGTAGTATACTTGACTGTGATGTGTACCTTAGTAGTGTACTTGACTGTGATGTGTACCTTAGTAGTGTACTTGACTGTGATGTGTACCTTAGTAGTGTACTTGACTGTGATGTGTATCTTAGTAGTGTACTTGACTGTGATGTGTATCTTAGTAGTGTACTTAATTGTGATGTGTTCCTTAGTAGTGTACTTGACTGTGATGTGTACCTTAGTAGTGTACTTGACTGTGATGTGTACCTTAGTAGTATACTTGACTGTGATGTGTACCTTAGTAGTGTACTTGACTGTGATGTGTATCTTAGTAGTGTACTTAATTGTGATGTGTACCTTAGTAGTGTACTTGATTGTGATGTGTACCTTAGTAGTGTACTTGACTGTAATGTGTACCTTAGTAGTGTACTTTATTGTGATGTGTATCTTAGTAGTGTACTTAATTGTGATGTGTACCTTAGTAGTGTACTTGATTGTGATGTGTATCTTAGTAGTGTACGTGACTGTAATGTGTACCTTAGTAGTGTACTTGATTGTGATGTGTATCTTAGTAGTGTACTTAATTGTGATGTGTACCTTAGTAGTGTACTTGATTGTGATGTGTACCTTAGTAGTGTACTTGATTGTGACGTGTATCTTAGTAGTGTACGTGACTGTAATGTGTACTTTAGTAGTGTACGTGACTGTAATGTGTACCTTAGTAGTGTACGTGACTGTAATGTGTACCTTAGTAGTGTACTTGACTGATATTTTCACTTTATATTGTTCTTGGCTATGTTGTTTTCATGCATATGCAAAAATATCCATACATAAGTGTAAGCATATACACATCATACACATACCCATTTATATATATGCAAATGTATACATACACAGTACATGTACATATGCACACTTAAATACGTAAGTGCAGAAACATACATGCATGCATAATCATGGGCTGCATACATATATATATATATATATATATATATATATATATATATATATATATATATATATATATATATATATACATATACATATACGCTTACATAAGTATGCGTCAGAAACTTTACAATGTAAATACACAAATGCACATATGTATATATACGAAAGTGCACATACGTTCAGAAATTCATGTGCACAATACATACACACGTATATATATTTTTATATTTTGCTACATTTAAACTTTATGAACGCCCTTCTGTATTCCTTTTTTGTTTGCATTGGGCATTACGGTGAAGGTAGGCAGATGGATTTTCGGGTTCGTAACACCCAGAACACAAAAAAATAGTAGTGAACAGAGCAAGATCCAGCATCAGCGAGGTAAAAAGCTCAGTGCCCCAAGGCACTGTCCTGGCACCTCTGCTGTTTCTCATCCTCATAGCAGACATAGATAAAAACACCCGTCAAACTTTTGTATCATCATTTGCAGATGACACTAAAATAAGCATGAAAGTCACTACGGTAGAGGACACTGAAAAATTACAGGAGGACATAAGCAGTGTCTTCCAGTGGGCAGTGGAAAACAACATGACCTTCAATGGTGATAAGTTCCAGCTGCTTAGGTATGGAAAGAATGAAGAACTCAAAAGGAACACTATATACAAAACTCAAGAGGGTCACCAAATAGAACGAGATGAACATGTAAAAGGCCTGGGAATAATTTTGTCAGCTGACCTTTCTTTTAAAGACCATAACAAAACAAATATCACGACAGCCAAGAAGATGACGGGGTGGGTATTGAGAACTTTCAAAACAAGGGAAATAATGCCAATGATGACACTCTTCAAATCGTTAGTGCTCCCTCATTTAGAATATTGCTTAGTGCTGACGGCCCCGTTCAAAGCAGGAGAAATATCAGAGCTGGAACAATACAGAGATCGTTTACGGCTCACATTAAGCCAGTAAAGCATCTAAATTACTGAGAACGCCTTCAAGTCTTGAACATGTACTCATTGGAGTGGAGGAGAGAAAGATACATGATAATATATACCTGGAAAGTACTCGAGGGCCTGGTCCCAAATCTGCACACTGCCATAACAACATACTGGAGTGAGAGATATGGGAGAATGTGCATAAATAAACCCAGTGAGGAGTAGGGGTGCGGTGGGGACAATAAGGGAACACTGTATCAACATTAGGGGTCCCAGACTATTTAGCATCTTACCAGTATATATCAGAAACACGGCTGCAACAAGTGCAGAAGTCTTCAAGAGGAAACTGGACAAGTATTTTCACCAGGTGCCGGATCAGCCAGGCTGTGATGAATATGTGTGACACCAGCCTGGTTGACCAGGCAAGCACGAGACGAGCCTGGCCCATGGGCGGGCTCCGAGAGTAGTGAAACTCTCGAAACTTTTCAAAGGTATATATCAAAGGTATTGAGGCAGAGGAGGCTGGGCTTATCGAATACGGGGATAATTTTCTTGGTTCGCGCAGCTACCAAAATACATCTAGGGTATTTCAGAGTTAGAAAACAGCAGTATGGCAGGTGTATAATTGCTATTATAATTACCTGGAGTATACCTGGAGAGGGTTTCGGGGGTCATCACCCCTCCCCCCGGCCCGGTCTGAGACTAGGCAAAAATTATTAAAACTTAATCATTAACGCTTCCTCTCTTATATAAACTTTATTTTTTCAATAACTTGCGGCTCAACAGAGTACTTAAAATCTTCTTGTATGTATATGTGATTGTATTGAGGTTGTTCAGCGTCTCACTGCACACTAGTTACCTCCCTGTCTCAGCGTGCGAAGCTTGGACCTCAGGCGAGAACATTGTTTTCATACCCTTAACACCTAGATTAAGGTGCTTTGATAAGATCTATCATTAAACTTACACCGTCAACTTTTGCCCCTTCCCCTCCTTACTCATGCACATAACAAGCTTGCTTTAAGGGCGAAAATCACATATTTTGAACCATACAAATAGGTTCATGAAATGAGTACGATTGTGAAATACACACAGGCATGACAAGGACCAGCAGTGTGTCTGATATACATAATTGTCATGCCAGAGACAATAAAACAAACAAACAACTTTATTTCTTTGTGTAGTATACAATGTGTAGTTTACTTGTAATAAAATATTGTTAAGCACAAAGAAAGCCACTAACACGCATGTGCATTTCAGGCAGACTAATCCTAATGCTTATAGACTACTTAAGATTAGACATAGGTTATTGAGTTCAAAATTCAAATTCAAACTCAAAATTCAAAATTTTATTTGTTTGCGTAGTATACAATGTGTAGTTTACATGTAGTAAAATATTGTTAAGCATAAAGAAAGCCACTAGCATGCATGGAGTCGTTTGTATCCTGGCTTGCTGTTGCAAAAATGCAAAGACATACGACGAAAGAAGGACGTTTGAAAGACATGGTTAAAATGTAGGAGATGTCAGATAAGTGAATACTGGAGTTAAATAAAGCAGAGTATGAAGTTAATAAATGTAAGGGAAGGGGAGCTAGGACAAGACACGGAGTAAATCTTTAAAAAAGTTGCGCACCTCAGTGAAAAGAATCTTAGGGTCAGGAAAATACCAAGTATATCGCAGGGGATTATTGAATCTAAGAACTGTCTTCAAAACCAAAAGTCATTTAAGGTCCGGTACACATCGTAGGTCAAGACCAGTGAAGAATAAGCAGCACCAGCTTGTAGTCTACACCTGATTAAGTACGTCCAAAATATAGAAGACGTCCAGAATTTTACGACCTGAATTGAGACGACAGGCGAGGAAAGACTATAGGGACCGAACTAGAGGCGTCGTAGCAGTAATGGTATACAATACCGATAAGATGATGAATAAGACGTGCAAAGTTGAGGGAAAAGACACAGTTGAGAGGTAAGACAGGGATGTTAGAAGGTACCTCTTGAGCAACATCGTGATCACGAAGTGGAATGACCGGGAAAAAGTGGTGGAGGATGACTCCATGAATAGTTTTAAGAATAGGTATGCTAGGTCCCAGGAGACTTGAACGAAATAAACCCAGCAAGCAGTAACTTTAAGAGGCAGCGTCAGGAGCTGAGACTCGACCCCCACATCCACAAATATATGAATATAGATGAGTACACACACTCGTATCTCCTAGGAATACCCTTCCACCAAATTGTCCTCTAATACCAGCAGAGGTCACGTCCACCTAGCCTCGCACCCTCATATATTCTCCTCCTTTCCTTCCTCATTCTTCTCTTCGACTTCATCCTTTTCTTTTTCCTCTTTGAGCTGGTTAACCTTTACGAGTTTAGCACTTAATTATATTATTATTATTATTATTATTTTCATCTTCGTCCTTCTCTTCCTCCATCTCTTTTTCCATCTCTTTCGCGTTCCTTTACTTCCTCTTTTTCTTCCTCATTCTCTTTCTCCTTTTTTCTTCCTTCTTCTCTTCGTCCTTCTCTTCCTCTTCCTCCTCTTCCCCTCCCTCCTCTTCCTCTCTCCTAACACCGGCGTAATAACAAGGAAGTGTCATTGTGGTTCAAATGTTTTTTCCCTCCATTTTAATAACAACGGAGTTGTGTTGCAGCAGACATGTCAAAAAGTGTTGCGGCAGACATGTTGAAATGTGTTGATTATCGTCACACGTCTTCCCCGTCAATTGTTTCTCACTGTGACTTCACTGTGTCACCCCACAACACATTCTCCGCCACACTGCTGCATCACCAGTGATACACGTTCAGATTTGAACGTTGCCTGATTTTTCCTGGCCACTTCGTTGCCACACGTATCGCTGCTTTTTTTAAATTTGATTATTGATGGTTAAATATTTTTTTATAGATTTATTTACCGTAACCTAACCAAAATTAACGTAATATAACGTAAAGAAAATTGGAATTAAAACAATGGAAGCATTAAGAAAGTGACATTGAGTACAACGTTAAATACGTGATGAAGTGATATTCGTGCAGATTTGGACGTTCCTGGTGTATCGCAGCCACTTCTTTCCCATACGTGCTTCAACTGGGTTTTATGTGTTTATGAATAAATGTACATTAGTATAGGCTTGTGTAGACTAACCTTAGTTCACGGAGAACGTTCGGTAAACTGTATGAGGAATCACGTCAAAAAATGGGGTATTTTTGTGTTTGTGTGAGGCGCTCTACACCTGTGTGGATCAGTCAGCAAGGTGAGTACTAAAGGGTCGATCCTCCGTACGCTCAGGATGAAACAAGACGCGTGGGTGTTGTGGGACGGTGGGAATCAAGAAGCCAGGAGGCAGCAGCAGATCAAGAACAAGGTGTACCCAAGCTGAGTAGCCACCCACATTCTCCCCCTAATTGCACGCTAAATATCCCATAATTACACCCCGGAAATATAATTATGATTAGCTGTATGTCGATTATGATGGAGAATCCTTTTCCCTTTACTCTTTTACGCTGGGCTGAAGGATAAGATTTTGAGAAGGAGATTAAATGAGACAGCAGTCCTGTGGTGTTCTGTGCGTTCTTCTTGTATTTATGTTCAGCTCGACTGGAAGATATTGTTTTTTTTTATATTTATCTTCTTCACTTTTTCTTATTCCTCCTCCTCTTGCTCCATTCTACACACACACACTCTCACTGACGATGTTTGCCTTTAATTTACAACATTGTTGTGTTATGCTTAATTGGACAATATTAAATTGTGTTCTGAATAAAGATTGACATGTTCATTGATCACTGTAACTTCTTGTAACAGGTAATCAATCTATCTTCGTCGGGCAAGACGGGAAAAATTCACATATTCAAGATGGGTGTAGTAAGATTTGCTTCTTCGTCACAATATTATTTTTGTCGCTGGGCGCTGGACACACACCTAGAAACATGTAACTACAAGGAGGCAGTGTACTGAAGTTGACTACAAGGAGGCAGTGTACTGAAGTTGACTACAAGGAGGCAGTGTACTGAAGTTGACTACAAGGAGGCAGTGTACTGAAGTTGACTACAAGGAGGCAGTGTACTGAAGTTGACTACAAGGAGGCAGTGTACTGAAGTTGAGGACAAGGAGGCAGTGTACTGAAGTTGACTACAAGGAGGCAGTGTACTGAAGTTGAGGACAAGGAGGCAGTGTACTGAAGTTGAGGACAAGGAGGCAGTGTACTGAAGTTGAGGACAAGGAGGCAGTGTACTGAAGTTGACTACAAGGAGGCAGTGTACTGAAGTTGACTACAAGGAGGCAGTGTACTGAAGTTGAGGACAAGGAGGCAGTGTACTGAAGTTGACTACAAGGAGGCAGTGTACTGAAGTTGACTACAAGGAGGCAGTGTACTGAAGTTGAGGACAAGGAGGCAGTGTACTGAAGTTGACTACAAGGAGGCAGTGTACTGAAGTTGAGGACAAGGAGGCAGTGTACTGAAGTTGACTACAAGGAGGCAGTGTACTGAAGTTGACCACAAGGAGGCAGTGTACTGAAGTTGACCACAAGGAGGCAGTGTACTGAAGTTGAGGACAAGGAGGCAGTGTACTGAAGTTGACTACAAGGAGGCAGTGTACTGAAGTTGACTACAAGGAGGCAGTGTACTGAAGTTGAGGACAAGGAGGCAGTGTACTGAAGTTGAGGACAAGGAGGCAGTGTACTGAAGTTGAGGACAAGGAGGCAGTGTACTGAAGTTGAGGACAAGGAGGCAGTGTACTGAAGTTGAGGACAAGGAGACAGTGTACTGAAGTTGAGGACAAGGAGGCAGTGTACTGAAGTTGAGGACAAGGAGACAGTGTACTGAAGTTGAGGACAAGGATTCAGTGTACTGAAGTTGAGGACAAGGAGGCAGTGTACTGAAGTTGAGGACAAGGAGGCAGTGTACTGAAGTTGACGACAAGGAGGCAGTGTACTGAAGTTGAGGACAAGGAGGCAGTGTACTGAAGTTGAGGACAAGGAGGCAGTGTACTGAAGTTGAGGACAAGGAGGCAGTGTACTGAAGTTGAGGACAAGGAGGCAGTGTACTGAAGTTGAGGACAAGGAGGCAGTGTACTGAAGTTGAGGACAAGGATTCAGTGTACTGAGGTTGAAGACAAAGAGAAAGTATAGCGAAATCAGCTACAGTCTTTCCATCTCAGGATGCCACGGTCGTGGCAAGCTTTATCGTCTTCCTCATGACATCTACAATAGTCTCTTTGTCGAGGAATGCAAGTGGAAGCATGTCACTAAGGCACAAGAGACACAGGCAGAAAGCGATGTCCGCTATATTTGACATGGCCGTATATGCCAGTATTCTCTTCGGAAAATGAAGGTCGTGGTTGGGGGCTGAGTATGCCTGTGGAGCATGGAACCACGTGCCTAGGTAGGCTCTAAGGATGAAGATTACGAACTTCTAGAAGCTATTTTTTCTTGCGCAGTGTGAAGTGGAAATAGCCCGGTAAAGATGGATGTAGATGGCATACATAAGCCTGGTCATCCAGCCAACGCGGTAGTGGGCGCTGGGACGGATGAAATAGAAACCACGAGGACGGAGGCCTCTCAAACAGATGGCAGTAAACTCCAGGAGCTCAGTACTAGTCACACAGATGAACATTTTCAGTTTTCATTTCACCTTGAAACGTTTGAAGAGGAGAATGTCAGGTCTGGTCAAAGCGCCGAGGCACTCAGTTACTTCAGCAGAAGATCACAGCAGCCAATCTTCAACCCTGATCTCAGCTGTGTCAAAGGACATCCCTTTCACTTGATCTTCAATCTCCCAATCCCCTAAATACTAAAGGACAGTTGCTACTATCTGTTCTCTTGTCCATGGGAGTTGAACTATACCAACCAGACCAATACTATTGTACTTACATTCAATTAATTTTAAAGGTAAACCTCAGTGTGACACCTCTACGCGTACTCCTTTGATAATGAAACTCAATATTTGTCTTTTTTTTTTAAACCATTTTCAATATTATGGGTACACCACAAATAAATATATACACATTCAGTGGCCACTTTATTAGAGACACCTGTACACCTGCTTGTTAATGCAAGTATCTAATTAACCAATCACGTGGCACCACCTCAATGCCTAAAACCATGAATACATGGTCAAGAACTTGAGGTGTTTAAACCAGACATCAGAATGGGGAAGAAATATGATCTAAGTGATTTTGACCGTGGAATGATTATTAGTGCCAGACAAGGTGGCTTGAATATCCCAGAAACAGTCTCTAGTGAAAAACAGGAAACATCCAGTGAGAGGCAGTTCTATGGGCTAAAACGCCTTGTTAATGAGAAAGGTCAGAGAAGAATTGGCAGACTGGTTCAAACTGACAGAGAAGTGACAGTAACTGAAATAAGTGACAGTAACTGAAATAGCCACACATTAGAACAGTGGTATGCAGAGAAGCATCTCTGAACGCAAATGTTGAACCTTGAAGTGGATGGGTTACAGCAGCAGAAGACCACACCGGGTTCCAATCCTGTCAGCTAAGAGCATGAAACTGAGGCTACAGTGGGCACAGACTCGCCAAAGCTTGATAGTTGTAAATGGAAAAACGTCGCCTGTTCTGACGAATCGTGATTTCTGCTGCGACTTGCAAATGGTAGGGTCAGACTTTGGCGTAAACCTTTGCGATGTGGTTGAACGGGAAATGAACAGCTGGCAAATCTGCAGCAATTGCGTGATGCTATCATGTCAACGTATACCAAGATCTCTTAGGAATGTTTCCAGCACCTTGTTAAATCCATGCCACGAAGAATCCAGACTGTTCTGGGGGCAAAGGAGGACCCTACCCAGTACTAGAAGAGTGTACCTAATAAAGTGGCTACTGTGTGTGTGTATGTTTCTTGCGTTTTTAATTTTTGCCAGTTTTTCTTGTTTTCAAATGCAGTTATTTTTAAACGCATCTCAAATTGTTTATTTTCTTGCTTTCAAGTACGCAAAATATTAGAGTATTCACATGGCGCTGCAGTTGATGACCTCTGAGGAGGGGGAAAATAGATGGAAATAATTTTACTAATATGTTTGTCAGGTAAATATAGGTAATTACTAGAGGCCGGAGGTAATGGTTAGTCTGCATGATATATTACTTCACGCTAATGGTGATTCAGTGCGGCTTAATGGTTAGACAGCGTTAGTGATGGTGATTGTGAATCATCAGGGGAGTGGTGGGCCAACTTATCTTAGGTCGAGGTGATGAGGTGAATCCTCCAGTGGATGTACCAGAGACGAAGCAAGTCTCCCCGCAGTGATAAATGATCTTATTTAAAGGGGGAGTTACTTGACTGGACGCCACAGGTATTCTACTGAAAACCTAACGAATGAAAGGTAATAAGGATTGACCCTTGAAATAGGTTACTCAAAAACTTCAGTGCTGCCTTATAAATAAAAAAATAAAAAAAACTAAGATGCCTGTCATCATCTGGGCATTAATGTAGTATATAAATGTCACTGTCATTAGATTGGCAGTCAAAAACTAAGCGTTATCAGGCAATGCAAGAGTAAGTGTAAGTGAGATAAGTAGAAAAGGATTTGAAGCGGTAGCAGTTGAAAGACATCAATCATCCAGGGAGGTACTACAGTCTTGTCAAAGGACTGTGAAATGGAAACCTATTAAATTGTTTTTTGAACTCTGACAAGATTTCTGATCTTTTCTTCGTGTATCATGAACACTAAAGTCCTATAGACTTTTATCTATATTTAGTATACACATATCTTTACTTTCCTAGGTACTTTTTTATCTAATAATATCTCCTTTCCAATCTAGGAGGTCTGGTCTGAGGTTGGACCGTGGAGAAGACAAATCCTAGAACCACTAACAGATAACAAAAGCGTGTGCAGGAATTCAAAAGTGATGTTAGAAGGAGCAACACAAGCAATGGTGTGTTGTAACGTACGTGAATGTGACCACAATATAGATTTCGGCAATTTCAAACTGGTGTTTATAGCTATTATTATATTTTAAAAAAATTCGCGCCCAAGTCAATACTCGTCTGACCTAAAGGCTTATCAATAGAATTATAAGTGGCAGTGAGGAAAAATGAATGCCAAGCTCTTCAGGTATGAATCAATGGAAGTCAAGTAATACTGCCTCCTGGTCTGAGTTAGTTAGTTAGTTTAATATCTTTATTATGCACCCCATACCCATCCTGTGGGCGGTAGTCAAAAGATTACAGAGGTACATAAGGGGTCCAGGGACTGGGCCCCAAAGTTTTGATAGCTGAACAAGTTACAAAGGTAATGAACTCACAAGTTTCAAAGGTAATGAATCATGTAAGTAAATTTACTTACTTAGTAGTTTTATATCATATAAGAATGTGTTACTTTACTACATGGTCAAATATTTTTATGTGAAGGTGAAGGCATTGAAATACTGAATGTAAATAGAATCTTGTCATATTTACCTCTCATCTTAGATGTTCATTAAACAGAAACATTGTAAAACACAGAACAGACTTCAGTTTCAAACCTCAATGAAGGGATGGGAGTACCTCCCTGGATGGTTGCTGACTAGCAACTGAATCATGTCTTCTTAAATTCGCCGGTATTGTCCCGGCCCGGGTATTTTCCAGATGGTGACCCGGCCTGAATCATGTCCAGGTATCCTGGTTTTATACGGATCAATTGTGGTTCACGACCCACCAGCCACGCCTCAAGACCTACCAGCCCCACACCACGACCCACCAGCCACACAGCATAATTTCCTTTATAAGCCACTGGAAACCTCTCCTAGCACACATTCTACATTTTTGTCACCAAAAGAACTGTTTACGTTGTCATACAGACCAGTCTTCGTGGAATTTCCCTTTCCAATAGTTCAATTGCCCCATATAATGGTCAGTAACAAGAATGAGATAAATCATGTAAAAGATAATAATATGAGCGAAATTAAGAGCTACATCTCAAGGTTATGTCACCTGGGTGGTTTCCATTTCAGAGATGTCTCGTGTCAACCCATCTTCACTTTACAACCTGGAGTTTATTTTCGGGGTCACCGCCCCCTCCCTTTCCCCCGAGGTCAGGTCCCAACCCCAGCCTTCTAGTTGCGTTTATTTATCCAGCGTTCGTTTTCTAACGCTCTATATGAAGTTCAAAACTACATTTTTTTTTATTTTAAATTGAATTAGGTTAGGTTAATATAGAGTAGGTTATATTAGCATAAATTAGATTAGATTAGGTTAAGTTATCTTAGATTACCTTAGATTAGGTAAACACAAAATCAGCAGTAATTAACCTTTATTGGGTTTTATTGCGAATTGAGAAAGCCCGTTGTGGGCGAAACACAGTTAGTAAAGGTTCTATGAAACTGCATTTATGTTTCTTTATTTAGGTTAGGTAAACATATAAATAAGCGAATTTAGCCACAAATAAGCAACGCGGTGGGTGTCCAGCAAAAGGAATCATTCGAATGTGCACGCATAAAGTGTTGTAGACTGTGGTAAACCGTGTTCATTTCGTGCATACACTGCTTGAGACATGTTAAACAACGAAGGTAAAGGACCCCAATGGAAATAAGTCACTCTGACTTTTTTGGGTTATCCTAGGTTCTCTATACATATGCTGCTATGTATGATAATCTATGTAACTGTATTTGTGTATACCTGAATAAACTTACTTACTTACTAAGGACTTGGAAGATCACAGCGGGAGGAGACATGGGAAATAAGAGCGTGGTGTTGCCGTGGTGCCTCTATAGGAGTACGTTGTGTTTTACCCTGGTGATCTTGGAGACCTCGTATGAGCGAGTGTGCAGGTATGCTGGTGAATGACAAGCATTTATTGAACTGCGCTACATATTAACAACACCCTTGCATTCCAACACAATTGTGGGATTTGCTAGTTAATGTGTGCTTGTGTGTGTTTGTGTGTGTGTGTACTCAGTTGTACTCACCTAGTTGTGGTTGCAGGGGTCGATTCACAGCTCCTGGCCCCTCCTCTTCACTGGAAAAAACTAGGTCACTCTTCCTGCTCCATGAGCTTTATCATACCTCTTCTTAAAGCTATGTGTGGATCCTGCCTCCACTACATCACTTCCCAGACTTTTCCACTTTCTGACAATTCTGTGACTGAAAAAATACTTCCTAACATCCCTGTGATTCATCTGAGTCTTCAACTTCCAACTGTGACCTCTTGTTGCTGTGTCTCATCTCTGGAACATTCTGTCTCTGTCCACCTTGTCGATTCTTTTCAGTATTTTATATGTCGTTATCATATCCCCCCATCTCTCCTGTCTTCCAGTGTCGTCAGGTCGATTTCCCTCTCCTCGTAGGACATACCCCATAGCTCCGGGACTAGTCTTGTTGCAAACCTTGTGTGTGTGTGTTTGTGCTCTTCTAATTATATTCACTTAATTGTGGTTGCAGGGGTTGATTCATAGCTCCTGGCCCCGCCTCTTCACTGGTCGCTACTAGGTCCACTCTCTCCCTCTGCTTAAAGCTATGTATGGATCCTGCCTCCACTACATCACTCTGTCTGTATGTGTGTCAGCAGCAGAGGTAACTGGCGTACTCAGCATCTCATGTACCCAGCCTATGTACTGAGCATCTAATGTATTAAGTATCTGAAGTATCCATTATTTAAATTATTGATGCACTTAGTGTTTGATGTACTCAGCGTCTGATGAACTCGATTTGTGATGTGACTCATGTACTCGACGTCTGTTGTGACTGTTGTGAATAATATCATGAAGTACTAATACCTAGTTCTTGTTCTGATACTTGAGTTGTGAACATTAAGAGAATCTGGCCAGAGAGAGAGAGAGAGACCGACCACAAAACCACCAGTCTTATATAGGAGAATGCGTGGCTGATTGGTGTCAGTCTCTCATGTATAGCCGCCATACTGCCTTAGTAAAGACGTCGGAAAGGTTTAACATAAAATTCCATCCATGGTTTTGTAGTTTTGAAGCTGCAACTTGCACTCAGGCAGCGTTGGCCGCCACCACAGCAACTGCCCCGGTACTGAGAATTCCCATTACGTCCCACAAAACACAAGCGCTCTCACAGTAATGGCTTCACCCGCCTGAAATAAAGGCGACATTAAAAAAAAAATCGGTGAACAATCGCCCGCTATAAATTCGGTGATGTCGCCCCGTAATGGTGTAGGTGGGCATCAGCGAGCGCTCCGGTGTGCCACATTCCATAATTGGCATGCCACCATTCCCAGGCTTGATAGTTGCAGGTTCGACGGGGCAATGTTTGGGTCGTGTTTTAGCGCGTTCAGATGTTTACTTCAGGTTAATATACCGCAGTGTATTGAGCTAATGTTAATATCTGACCTGTTCTAACTCCAACGTTGGTTTTGCAATATATTAACTTGCGCAGAGTATTCGATATATGCTGTTGAGATGAGGTTATGTTTAGATTAGTCTTGGCTGGATTGAGATACGTTAGGCTAAGTTAGGTTTAGGTTAATCTTAGGTAAAGATTAGATTAGATTAGAAGTGGACACATGTACAACAACTGATTATTTTGAATCAAGATTACGAAACTGAGTACCTGCTGCGAGGCTGAGGGACTCATTACCTCAACTTCTATCTCTTCAGTCTTCTGTTTTTGTCCCTGTTTTTGTCCACTGGTTGGCAAAACGTCTACATAATAAAGATGTCAAGTTGTTACACATGTGTCTTTTGATGTAAATTTTTAGAAAACCGACAAGGTGAAGAATGAGACACTTGTGCAACATTTGGGAATTTCAGTAATGATTCCCAAATGTCTCACAAGTGTCTCATTCTTCCACATCTGTCTTATTCTTTAACTTGTCGGTATTATATACCATTTTGTCTCTATAGCACATTTTACTTCCCGATTCAATAATATTCCCTCTTATCTCCACCATTATTTTCAGTAATCTATAGATAATAACGAACATTTTATTTTAAGAGTTCTGCTTTTTCTCGTTGAAATGATCATGGTTACCAGCGTTTGCTGTTCTGTTATTGTCTGTTGTTTCCTTGTTGTTGTTTAGTGGTGGTGATGGTTCCTCAGAAGGACCTGGGTTCAGTTTAAGAGTCGCTCTCTGGCGATCATCATATTCCCTGTTGTCACTTACTTAAAATAGTCACCTGAGTGTTAGTCCACTGCTATAGTTTGCGTTCTGAATGGATCGGGGCAAGCAGTATGCCTTAAATAGGGCTGGGCGTTGAAATAGACTAAATAAGGCTGGGGTTTGAAATACTGTGAATAGAGCTGGGATTTGAAATATTTAACCATGCAAAAAAAAAAAAAATATAAGATTTTTATTTTGTATATATTTCCCCCTCCTTAATTTTCTCGAGTTTCTCCTTTTTATTTTTTTGGAGACCACTCACATATATTACTCAGTTGTCGTGTCCGTAACAAGTACAACATATGTTCCTTACTGCTACCTGGAAACGCTGTTGTCCATTCATCATTGTTATTGAAGCTTGAGAGACTACTTACTTCTGATTACTGTTTCTATTTACTGAAGCACAGATATGCTATGTCCCGTCTCTTATTATTATTATTATTATTATTATTATTATTATTATTATTATTATTATTATTATTATTATTATTATTTATAAGAAGTTTTTTTTTTTCCTGCAGTGTACTAAAAAAAGCAAAGGGTAATTAACTCAGATATCTATTTACTGTTAGTTGAATATGGACAGCAGGTGTAGTGAGACAGGTCTATACGTCTCGCTTTTCCCGTGACTCGAACCCGGGACATTTCGGTTGCTAGCTGACTGCTGTGTCCACCGAGTAACAGATCAGCGGGAAGAAAATAAAACGTGTAACTAAGATATCATGTGGTATGGAACACTGATCCACGTAGCAGTAGACGAGCACTGAGGAACACTCTGGACTTTGATCGTTCCTTTATGATCATACCTGTATTATAAACCTGTATTATGTACCCTATATGTAATTTACTGCAAAGTGAAAGTTCTTAATTCAAACTCCAGAAGGCCTTTTAGAGCTGGAAGGAAGTTGGGTTCTAAAGCTGTGGGAAAGGTAGCAATTAAATATATTTTCTGGGGGTAATGGGGAACAGGAGGGGCGAGGGGTGCTCTGAGAGCAATATTTTACCAGCGTCATGTGATGAAAGTTTGAAGGGGAAAGAGCAGCTTCTGAACACAGTCTACCCAGTAGATGAGAAAGACTTTAGAGTCTTTGCCTTCACTTTCTCTTTGATGTCTCTTTAATCTTCCTCAGCGGACGTATTTTATATAGACTCTGTACGCTGTTGTATTTTCCTTTTCAAATCACTGATGTATAGTGTTCCTTATTTTTGTCCCATGTAAACAGCCTTGTTGTTAGAGTTAATTTTTTAAACATGCGCTCACGATTGATGTTTCCTTGGGTTGCAACATGAAAATTTATGCGTCTGCGCATCAACGAACTTGTGCTGCGCCTATATTGTGTTTCTTATCTTTATATTTTTGACTAGTTCCTCATTGCTCGCGAAGATAATGTCTAGTATATTATAAAGTCTAGTAGGCTCTGTTACCTGCTGATTTAAAGCAAAATTGTCAGCTTTATATTCCTGTTATGTTACTGTTGATCTAAGGTACTTTTGGACATTGTTTCCAATACAATCCTCTTCCTCTTGGTGGTTTTGGGGTCATTACCAGTCCATGTTGATTACCTGATCATTCAGACTATTGTTGGTTACAGCACTCAGACCAACGTCAGTACAACAGCTTGGCTCTTGATAACCTTGACGAGTCCACTTTCAAAGACGGTGTAGGGATCTGTTGGTAATTCCCCTTAAATATGTAGGGAGGGTGTTGATAAATCTTGGTCCCTTTACGCTTATTCAGTTATCTCTTAGTGTATGTGTTGCACCTCATCTTTTCATCTGGGTATTTTGTACCGTCTGATGGGGCTCTTGCTTTTCCTAAGAAGTAATTCCAGTGTGCAGAATTGGAACCAGTTCCTCCATTATTTTCCAAAAATAAATTGCTACATCCCTCTAACTTGCATCCCAGGGAGGAAGTTTAGGCGATGATCTGTTGTGTGTACCACTGTATAACAGTTGAGGTTGAGCACTAAGGTGAGTCAGTTGTGCACTCGTCTCAACCCGCATGTTACTGCCCGTCTTACTGTCTAGATTTTTGTGTACTTTATTCACCTTGGAAAAATCACCTGACACGGGTCTGAGATGACGCGGTCACTGTTGTTGGCGCTATCGCTATTTGCGGAACGCGGCGGAGAAGCCAGCGGTGACATGCTGCGCTGAGGACGAAGATGTTTAAGGACACATATGTGAATATATGAAGGTGGAGTAGCCGTGTACTTTATCACAGGCCACGGCAGCAACGACCGCTGCTTCACCGGTGTTGAACTCTGAGATCTAAGTGATCTTTCTCATTAGATAACTTTGATATTGACCGTAATGGTCTCTTTTATCTGTCTTTTTCGTGTACTGTCTCCTGTCTTTTTTCTGCTGTATCTTCCACTTTTGTTTATCCGCCGTGCCCTGCATACCACCACCCACCCATCCAACAGGCATCTCCACTATCAGGTGATTTACAGCGTTGCCTTAATTCCTGCGCTTGTTTGCCGGGAGTTATGGTGTGGGCTTGATAAGTTGCTTGTGTTGGTAACCTGTGTGATGGACGACCCAGCCAGGGCCTCCCTGGGGATGCTGCCCTCTTACCACAGGGTGAGGGGGAGGGTGCAGGACCCTTATTATAAGTGCACTGAGAGCCCTGAAGATTATAGGCAGTGTTCTGATCCTTTTCGGGAGTCGTGGTACACTACCGAATAAATTTGAAGAAAACGTCTTTTTCCGTCTGATTAACCCACCCGAGTACTTATAACCAAAGAAAACTCAAACGAACCCAAGAAAACTATCTAGTGTGGCTTATCTCTTTTGGGATAATTATAACCTCGTCAAAATGTTCCTCACAAGAGTAAACTATCACAGCTATCAACTGCTTGCTGAATAAAAGCAACATTTGTTAGGAGACTTATCGGTAAGGTCCCCAGGTCGCCCGGGGATTGAGCTAGAATCCTTCGGTTGTGAACCGAACGTGCTACCACTGCGCTACTACTGACCTCCACTGTGTGTATTTTTTAGTGTTTGCATTAACGCATGACTATGGTGTATTTATCTGTGAATGCCTTCATGTATAATTGCATGTGCTTGTATGAATGTGTGTGTGTATGCGTGTGTGTGTGTCAGTTTTATCTCATTTAGCCTGTCTTCACCTTCATTTTTAATCTCTCTCTCTCTCTCTCTCTCTCTCTCTCTCTCTCTCTCTCTCTCTCTCTCTCTCTCTCTCTCTTCATCCCCTAGATTATGCTAAATAACGGCGGCTCTGAGTCTATAAATCACAGTAAAATCCTGCGCCCCCATTATCTCTCACCAGCTAGGTGTCAACACTTTTTTTTTTTGGGGGGGGGGGTATCTCGTGAAAGTCCAAAAATTTTTGCTTAAAAATTTCATTAATTCTTTTTTTATATCACTTTGTTATCTTCAGAGTTATATTTGTTGTTCTTAATTCATAGTATGATTGGCCTGGTTGATCAGGTGGATAGCCTGGTTGATCAGGTATTTGACTAGGTGGCTAGCCTGGTTGACTAGATGACTGGCCTTCTTGACCACTCAACAAAGAACCTTCGGGTGGGTTAAAAAGACAAGAAAATCCTGGAAACCACTCACAGGTATATTACCCAAAGGATGAGCCGTAAACGATCTCTGAATTTGTTCCAGCTCTGATATTTCTCAGGGCAGGAGAAATATCAGAGCTGGAACAAATTCAGAGATCGTTTACGGCTCACATTGAGCCATTGAAACATCTAAATTATTGGGAACGCCTTCAAGTCTTGAACATGTACTCATTGGAGCGGAGGAGAGAGAGATACATGATAATATATACTTGGAAAGTACTTGAGGGCCTGGTCCCAAATCTGCACACTGCCATAACAACATACTGGAATGAGAGATATGGGAGAAAGTGTAAAATAAACCCAGTGAGGAGCAGGGGTGCGGTGGGGACAATACGGGAGCACTGTATTAACATCCGGGGTCCCAGACTATTCAACATCTTACCAGAATATATCCGAAACACGGCTGGAACCAGTGTAGAAGCCTTCAAGAGGAAACTGGACAAGTATCTTCACCAGGTGCCAGATCAACCAGGCTGTGATGGATATGTGGGGCAGCGGGCCTCCAGCAGCAACAGCCTGGTTGACCAGGCAAGCACCAGACGAGCCTGGCCCATGGCCGGGCTCAGAGAGTAGATAAACTCTCGAAACTCTTCAAAGGGGAGACATGATTACAACATATAAAATACTTCGAGGAATTGACATGGTTGACAGAGATAGGATGTTGCAGAGATGGGACACAGAAACAAGGGGATGACGTGGTCACTGCAGCTTTATGGATGTCGCTACTAGAGAGGATGAGAGAGCAAGCGGATGAATGAATCAGTGAACGAGTGGATGAACGAATCAGTGAGCATGAATGAATCAGTGAAAATGTGTATGAAGGAATCAGTAAGTGGCTGAATGAATCAGCGAGCATTTAAATGAATGAATGAGCAAGTGTATGAATGAAATAAGTGAGCAAGTGAATTAGCGAGGGAGATACAAGTTTGGTGGGCGAGTGTGTGGTGTAGTGTTGGTCATCTGAGTCATCACGGTGATGAGTAGTGTTGCTGGGACCACCTAACTACTTCCTCATCACGCCACGCTCCAGATACTCTTTGTGCAAACTTATAATAGAATTCTGAAAAAAAAATTCCCCCACAAACGCTCTCTGAAAATTTGAGACACATCGTCAAGGCTGTGTCTGTCAGCGTGGGCGCCTCTTGTGTGTGTGTACTCACCTATTTACTTACCTATTTGTGGTTGCAGGGGTCGCGTCATAGCTCCTGGCCCCGTCTCTTCGCTGGTTGCTACTAGGTCCACTCTCTCCCTGTTCCATGAGCTTTATCATACCTCTTCTTAAAGCTATGTATAGATCTTGCCTCCACTACATCACTCTCCAGATTGTTCCACTTCCTGATAACTCTGTGACTGAAGAAATACTTCCTAACATCCCTGTGACTCATCTGAGTTTTCACCTTCCAGTTGTGACCCTCTTGTGTGTGTGTGTGTGTGTGTACTCACCTAATTGTGGTTGCAGGGGTCGAGACTCAGCTCCTGGCCCCGCCTCTTCGCTGTCCGCTACTGGGTCTCTGCTCTCCCTGCTCCATGAGCTTTATCATACCTTGTTTAAAACTATGTATGGTTCCTGCCTCCACTATATCGTTCGCTAGACTATTCCACTTCCTAACTACTCTATGGCTGAAGAAGTGCTTCCTAACATCCCTTTGACTCATCTGAGTCTTCAGCTTCCAGTTGTGTCCCCTTGTTTCTGTGTTCCCTCTCTGGAACATCCTGTCACTGTCTACCTTGTCAATTCCCCGCAGTATTTTGTATGTCGTTATCATGTCTCCTCAGACCCTTCTTTCCTCAAGTGTTGTTAGTCCTATTTCCCTCAACCTTTCTTCATAGGACAGACCCCTGAGTTGTGGAACTAACCTTGTCGCAAACCTTTGCACTTTCTCTTTTTTCTTTACGTGCTTGACCAGGTGTGGGTTCCAGACTGGTGCTGCATATTCTCGTATGGGCCTGACGTACACGGTGTACAGTGTCTTGAACGATTCCTTGTTAAGGTAACGGAACGCTAATCTTAGGTTTGCCAGTCGCCCATATGCTGCCGCAGTTATCTGGTTGATGTGTGCCTCCGGAGACGTGCTTGGCGTTATACTCACCCCAAAGTCTTTCTCCTTTGCCGAGGTTTGTAGCCTTTGTCCTCCTAGCCTGTACTCTGTCAGCGGTCTTCTTTGCCCTTCTCCGATCTTCATGACTTTGCATTTGGTGGGATTGAATTCGAGAAGCCAGTTGCTAGACCAGATGTCGAGCTTGTCCAGGTCTGTTTGCAGTCCTGCTTGGTCCTCTTCCGATGTGATTCTCCTCATTAATTTCACATCATCTGCGAACAGAGACACTTCTGAGTCTATCCCGTCCGTCATGTCATTTACATATACCAAGAATAACACTGGTCCTAGGACTGACCCCTGCGGTACACCGCTCGTCACAGGCGCCCACTGTGATACCTCATCACGCACCATGACCCGTTGTTGCCTCCCTGTGAGGTATTCCCTGATCCATTCCAGTGCCCTTCCTGTTATACGTGCTTGTTCTTCCAACTTCTTTACTAATCTCATGTGAGGAACTGTGTCAAAGGCCTTCCTGCAGTCCAGGAAAATGCAATCAACCCACCCTTCTCTCTCTTGCCTTACATCTGTTACTTTATCATTGAACTCTAGGAGGTTTGTTACACAGGATTTGCCTTCCCGGAATCCGTGCTGTCTGGTGTTTATTATCCTGTTCAGCTCGAGATGCTCCACCATTCTTTTCCTGATGATTTTCTCCAGGACTTTGCACACTATACACGTAAGTGACACCGGTCTATAGTTTAGTGCCTCTTTTCTGTCTCCTTTTTTTAAAAATGGGGACTACGTTGGCCTTCTTCCATACCTCAGGTAGCTGCCCAGTTTTAAGGGATGTGTTGAATATTATGGTAAGTGGCACACTCAGTACCTCAGCTCCTTCCCGAAGAACCCACGGGGAGATATTGTCCGGACCCATCGCCTTTGAGGTATCGAGGTCACTGAGTAACTGCTTCACCTCCTCCTCAGTTGTGTGTATGCCCTCTAGCACTTGATACATCCCTTGTTGGTGACGAACCCCGTTCTGTCTACCCAGCTGCCTTCCTTCCTCCACTGTGAATACTTCCTTAAACCTCAAGTTGAGCTCCTCACATACCTCTTGATCGTTACTTGTGAGTTCCCCATGTGTGTTAGTGTGTGTGTGTGTGTGTGTGTGTGTGTGTGATGTGTGTGTGTCTACATGTTTCACCTGACAGTTTGATAGGCACATAATTTTCCCCATTTGATTTGGTAAATTATTTGGCCGGTCGCTAAATATTCATAATAATAATTCACAATTTTTTTAAATTGCATCTAAATTTATTCTGTATCTCACAAGTTTTTGTATTATTTTTTTCAGTTGCATATTTTTTAGAGGAACAATTTTTGTCCAGCTTTGCTAAAAATGAGTATATTGTTTAGGATAGTGTTGACATGTACAGATAGGAAATTTAACATTACAGGCCAGGAGAGTCTATTGTACATCACGTTAATGTATCAACACTGTGACACATTATTAGGCGGACAATTTTTTAAATTAGAATCTTGCAAGATCGATCCGCCGGATCCTTCTTTCACTACCACCACCACCACTGCTATTATTACTACTACTACTACTACTACTACTACTACTACTACTACTACTACTAATAATAATAATAATAATAATAATAATAATAATGCTTGAGGAGCCATATCAATGCACTTCGTACTGAAAGCTCTTAGAAAGTCACTAAGACGTGTGGAAAGTGACATCGCACAATGTTTGATATACGTGTTGATTTTAACGTTGGCTGAATTTGACGAGACTGCGCTGCCAGACATCTTCCGCCTTTTTATATTTGCTGATATGTGATTAAATATATGTTTTATATATTTATATTACCTAACCTAACTTAAATCATCACCCTTGTATCTTTAGTTGTTTTGATGATCCAGGAACACCTGAGACATATGTTAACACCTACCCCGGTGTTTGATGATCCAGGACACACGTTTAAGACGTGTTAATGGTGTTTTTGCTGTCAAGTGATTGGAAAACCAGTATAATGTCTTTGACAGATTTTATATTGCAGTATCGTATTTTGTTCATTTACTTTATGTCGGCAGTGACTGGTTGGAGTGGAGGGTGAGAGAACCTTTCGCTCTACTATCCTTGTGTAAACCATTTAGATTCTCCCTTTCTTTCCTTTGCTCCTTCCCTCCCTTCCCTGTTCACTCATGCCCCTCTCTCGTCCCTCCCTCGCTCCCTTTTCCTTTTCTTGCTCCTTCCTTCCCTCCCCGGCTGGCTGGCCCCAGGAGGGAAGGTTTCTTCCTGGTGTCGCTTGCTTGTCCCTGTCGTTATGGCTTCCTGTGGAAACATGACTTAAGGAAATGTAATTTCTTCGCTGTCTTCTCCAGCAGGGAGGAAGAAAACACAATATTTCCTTCCACAAAATTAATTTTGCTTTGACAATATATTTTACTGTGTGTGTGTGTGTGTGTGTGTGTGTGTGTGTGTGTGTGTGTGTGTTCGTGCTTCGCCTTACAGTAATCCACTGTGTTCTGAATTGGTAAGTGATGGATGCATGGGTCGCTACAGGGGTACATAATCTGCACTCGTTGCTGCCTCTTCTATTGATTTGCACTTGGTGAATCGCCAGCATTTTGTATCGATTGTCACGGGAATAATGATGAGTTTGGAAGCAGTATTTTTAGTGTGTGATGGACCCCGTACTCGGTTGTTTATAGGGGTGGATGTGGTGGGTGTGAGGTGGATGTTAGACGACTGGTTTCTGGATGAAGAAAACTGTGTCTGGCTGGGATCCTTTTGCCTCTGTCTAGCATAGTAGCACCACGGACTCTTTATATATATATATATATATATATATATATATATATATATATATATATATATATATATATATATATACATATATATATATATAATAGGTAAAACTGGTCACTTAGCAAGAACTCATTTAAAATTAAGTTCTTTCTAAAATTTTCTCTTATACCACATTCCCTGAATAGGGCTCTGACCTCAGTCCCTTAGTCGTACACAGACCTTAGTCGAGAAAGATACATGATAATATATACCTGGAAAGTACTTGAGGGCCTAGTCCCAAATCTGCACACTGCCATAACAACATACTGTAGTGAGAGATATGGGAGGAAGTGCAAAATAAAACCAGTGAGGAGCAGGGGTGCTGTGGGGACAATAAGCGAACACTGTATCAACATTCGGGGTCCCAGACTATTTAGAATCTTACCAGAAGATATCAGAAACACGGCTGGAACAAGTGTAGAAGCCCTCAAGAGGAAACTGGACAAGTATCTTCACCAGGTGCCAGATCAACCAGGCTGTGATGGATATGTGGGGCAGCGGGCCTCCAGCAGCAACAGCCTGGTTGACCAGGCAAGCACCAGACGAGCCTGGCCCATGGCCGGGCTCCGAGAGTAGTGAAACTCTCGAAACTCTTTAAAGGTATATCAAGGGTAAGGTAGTCGCTTAGTATGGCCCAGACCTTAGTCCCTTAATAGGACTCAGACCTCTGTTTCTTAGAAGGGTTCAGACCCTAAACCTTAAAACAGCCTTGTCTACCTGATTATTGTGATCATCTCAACTGTCTCTTAATATACACATCTACACTTACAATCTTTCTTTGTAATGAGTTTAGTTTTTAGTTTACACGGGAAGTAAAGCAGTTTATATGAGATAAAGCTAAAGTTTTGGATTTCAATTGCTGTGTAGTTTGCGAAACAGTGTCACGTTCCCCTTGTTACAAACACTGGGATGAGGGTTGTGCAGTATATACTCTCCTGTTTTTAACTTAAGTTGTTGTGATACGCTTTTGTTACCTCAAGTATCCTTTGAGGCGTGGAGCAATGTTCCATGATAACTACTGGAGGATGAGGCCTGAAACAGGAGGATTGATCCTCCAGCGGTTGTCATAGAACTCTCCTATTTGCATAAGGGTCGCATCTCAAACTGGCCACTACTTTGTTCATTCTCTACGAGCTCCATGTGACCGATCTATGCTAAAAGCTCTGTTTACATCCTTCCTCTACCATTTCACTTTTCTAGTAGCTCAACTAACTACTTTAAGGTTGAAGAAATATTTCCTAACATTCTTGTAACCTATCTCTGTTTTTAACGTCCAGCTGTGCCCTCATGTACCTGTTTCCCACCTCTCGAACAGGCTGTCTATGTCGACCCCATCAGTTCCTCTCTGAATGTTGTACGTCGTTGCCATGTCTCCCTCAGTTCTTCTATCTTCTAATGTTACCTGGTTTAGCTCCTTTTGTTGCTTCTCATGGATCTGGGACTAATCTCGTTGCAATCCTCTGCATTTTCTCCGGTTTCTTGAAATGCTTGCTCTGGAATGGGTTCCATACTGGTGCTGAATACTCCAAAATGACCCTGACATATGCCATATATAATGCAAGAATGACTGTTGAGATTCATGAAAACTAATCCTAGATTTCCTTGACGCGCGTTTGCTGCAGTAGCTAACTGGTTGATGTGCGCCTCAGGCGATATGCTCACTACTAAGCTCACCTCTAGTTCATTCCCATTAGTTTGCGTTTACTCACCCATCTGTATTCATCGATATATGGTTACGGGGGTGAGTCTAAGTTCCTGACCCAGCTTCTCAATTTGCCGCTTGCTAAATTCATTCCTGGTCTCGTGTGTATGTGTGTGTGTGTGTGTTAGTTAGTTACCATTTTGTCCTAGGCACATGTCGATTAGACACTAGGCCTGTTGTATGTATGTGTGTGTGTGTGTGTGTGTGTGTGTGTAACGAAACACTTCGAAATGTTTCGGCCCCGCCGGGAATTGAACCCGGGCCCCCCGTGCGTGAAGCAAGAGCGCTAGCCACCATGCCATCGGGGCGTGTGTGTGCATGTGTGTGTGTGTGTGTGTGTGTGTGTGTGTGTGTGTGTGTACTCACCTAATTGTGGTTTCAGGGGCCGAGACTCAGCTCCTGGCCCCGCCTCTTCGCTGTCCGCTACTGGGTCTCTGCTCTCCCTGCTTCATGAGCTTTATCATACCTTGTCTTAAAACTATGTATGGTTCCTGCCTCCACTATATCTTTCTCTAGACTATTCCACTTCCTGCTACTCTGTGGCTGAAGAAATGCTTCCTAACATCCCTTTGACTCATCTGAGTCTTCAGCTTCCAGTTGTGTCCACTTGTTTCTGTGTTCTCTCTCTGGAACATCCTGTCACTGTCTACCCTGTCAATTCCCCGCAGTATTTTGTATGTCGTTATCATGTCTCCTCTGACCCTTCTTTCCTCCAGTGTTGGTAGTCCTATTTCCCTCAACCTTTCTTCATAGGACAGACCCCTGAGTTCTGGAACTAACCTCGTCGCAAACCTTTGCACTTTCTCTAGTTTCTTTACGTGCTTGACCAGGTGTGGGTTCCAGACTGGTGCTGCATATTCTCGTATGGGCCTGACGTACACGGTGTACAGTGTCTTGAACGATTCCTTGTTAAGGTAACGGAACGCTAATCTTAGGTTTGCCAGTCGCCCATATGCTGCCGCAGTTATCTGGTTGATGTGTGCCTCCGGAGACGTGCTTGGCGTTATACTCACCCCAAGGTCTTTCTCCTTTGCCGAGGTTTGTAGCCTTTGTCCGCCTAGCCTGTACTCTGTCAGCGGTCTTCTTTGCCCTTCTCCGATCTTCATGACTTTGCATTTGGTGGGATTGAATTCGAGAAGCCAGGTGCTAGACCAGATGTCGAGCTTGTCCAGGTCTGTTTGAAGTCCTGCTTGGTCCTCTTCTGATGTGATTCTCCTCATTAATTTTACATCATCTGCGAACAGAGACACTTCTGAGTCTATCCCATCTGTCATGTCATTTACATATACCAAGAATAACACTGGTCCTAAGACTGACCCCTGCGGTACACCGCTCGTCACAGGCGCCCACTGTGATACTTCATCACGCACCATGACCCGTTGTTGCCTACCTGTGAGGTATTCCCTGATCCATTCCAGTGCCCTTCCTGTGTGTGTGTGTGTATGTGTATGTGTGTGTGTGTGTGTATGTGTGTGTGTATGTGTGTATGTGTGTGTGTGTGTGTGTGTATGTACTCACCTATTTGTGGTTGCAGGGGTCGAGTCATAGCTCCTGGCCCCGCCTCTTCACTGATTGCTACTAGGTCCTCTCTCTCCCTGATCCATGAGCTTTATCAAACCTCGTCTTATAACTATGTATGGTTCCTGCCTCCACTACGTCACTTTCTAGGCTATTCCACTTCCTGACAACTCTATGACTGAAGAAATACTTCCTAACATCCCTTTGACTCATAGGAGTCTTCAACTTCCAACTGTGACCCCTTGTTTTTGTGTCCCCTCTCTGGAACATCTTGTCTCTGTCCACCTTATCTATTCCTCGCAGTATTTTATATGTCGTTATCATGTCTCCCCTAACCCTCCTGTCCTCTAGTGTCGTCAGGCCGATTTCCCTTAACCTTTCTTCGTATTACAATCCCCTTATCTCTGGGACTAGTCTTGTTGCAAACCTTTGCACTTTCTCTAATTTCTTGACGTGCTTGACCAGGTGTGGGTTCCAAACTGGTGCTGCATACTCCAGTATCGGCCTGACGTATATGGTGTACAGAGTCTTGAACGATTCCTTAGTGAGGTATTGGAACGCTATTCTTAGGTTTGCCAGCTGCCCGTATGCTGCAGCAGTTATCTGATTGATGTGTGCCTCAGGAGATGTGCTCGGTATTATACTCACCCCAAGATCTTTTTCCTTGAGTGAGGTTTGCAGTCTTTGGCCACCTAGATTATACTCTGTCTGCGGTCTTCTTTGTCATTCCCCGATCTTCATGACTTTACATTTGGCAGGGTTAAATTCGAGGAGCCATTTACTGGACCAGGCTTGTAGTCTGTCTAGGTCTCTTTGTAGTCCTGCCTGATCCTCAACTGATTTAATTCTTCTCATTAACTTCACATCATCTGCAAACAGGGACACTTCTGAGTCTATCCCTTCCGTTATGTCATTCACATATACCAAAAACAGTACAGGTCCTAGGACTGACCCTTGTGGAACCCCACTCGTCACAGATGCCCACTCTGACACCTCGTCAGGTACCATGACTCGTTGTTGCCTCCCTGCCAGATATTCTCTGACCCATTGCAGTGCCTTTCCTGTTACGTGTGCCTGATCCTCTAGCTTTTGCATTAACCTCTTGTGAGGAACTGTGTCGAACGCCTTCTTGCAGTCCAAGAAAATGCAGTCTATCCACCTCTCTCTCGTGTCTTACTTCTGTTACCTTGTCATAAAACTCCAGTAGGTTTGTGACACAGGATTTTCCTTCCCTGAAACCGTGCTGGTTGTCGTTTATAAGCTTGTGTCTTTCTAGGGGCGCCACCACTCTCCTCCTGATGATCTTCTCCATGACTTTGCATACTATACACGTCAGTGACACAGGTCTGTAGTTTAATGACTCATGTATGTCCCCTTTCTTAAAAATTGGGACTACATTTGCCATCTTCCACACCTCAGGTAGTTGCCCAGATTCAATGGATGTGTTGAAGATTTTTGTTAGTGGCACACACAACATCTCTGCTCCCTCTCTAAGGGATCGAGTTCACAAGGTATCGAGTTCACATAGCAGCTTCTTCATCTCCTCCTCGGTTGTGTGTATTTCATCCAGCACTTGTTGGTATACCTCCCTATTCTGAATTCCTGGAGTCCTTCCTGTCTCCTCTGTAAATACTTCTTTAAATCTCATGTTGAGCTCCTCACATACCTCTTGGTCGTTTCTTGTGAACTCCCCACCTTCCTTCCTCAGCCTGATTACCTGGTCTTTGACTGTTGTTTTCCTCCTGATGTGGCTGTACAACAGCTTCGGGTCAGACTTGACTTTTGATGCTGTATCATTTTCTTATTGTCGCTGAGCCTCCCTTCTTACCTGTGCATATTCGTTTCTGGCTTTTCGGCTAATATCTTTATTTTCCTGGGTCCTTTGTCTTCTGTACTTTTTCCATTCTCTAGTTCACTTAGTTTTTGCCTCCCTACATCTTTGGGTGAACCAAGGACTCGTTCTGTGTCTGTGTGTGTATGTGTGTGCGTCTGTGTGTTTGTGGTTAAAGCTAGTTTCCGCATAATCCTTAATGGTTATGATAGTTTTCCGTTGGATCGGGTGACATCGTCGTTACTTAAATGGTAAACCATTCGCTCCATGTAAATGGATTAGGAGGGGCTGTTGGCACACTCTGTTCACTCACCTTGTTTGTCTAACTGAGCAGAGTGACTGGCTGAGATGACTTGCTGGAGTAGTCAATAATGATACCTCGTGTAACACACTGATGGTTGCTCAGCAGGTCATTGATTAGTATATACTTTCAAGAACAAAAAAAATCATAATACCATAGCTGGTACAATTCACTAAAAACTCGCACTTAGGTGAGAAACCTTATGACGATGTTTCTGTCAGTCCTAGACCAGTTGTGATTTGACAGTGGTCCAGGACTGACTGAAACGTCATATGGTTTCTCTTCCAATTTTGGTTCTTGGGATTTAAATGATACCTGAAGGATGCTTCCTGGGCTCAACACCCACCTTCCCCCCTGGCCAGGTCCCAGACCAGGCCTCTTGGTGGATCAAAGCTTGATCATCCAGGCTGTGACTGCTGGCCGCACGGAGTCCGATGCACCATCCACAGCTCGGCTGTTCAGGAACTGACTTAAGGAAATTGCGAAGTTCCCTCTTGAAGACAGTCAGAGGTTTGTTGGTCACATTTTTTAAATGTGATCCATGTGGATTATTCAGTGCAACGAGTGATGAAGGCTCGATCCTCCGTCTGATCAACACAGACGCTGTACTCTCCCTGGGTAATATACAACGCTGCGTGTGTCCGATTAAGCTGTCAGAGAGGAGGTGTTACGTTTCAATTCATTACTTTCGAGGCGTCATTGATTAATCGTCAGTGTAGATGCTGGTGCCTAGATGCTACCTGGAGTCTACCTGAAGGGTGTTCCGGGGGTCAACGCCCCCGCGGCCCGGTCCATGACCAGGCCTCCCGCGGAATCAGGACCTGATCAACCAGGCTGTTACTGCTGGCCGCACATAATCCAGCGTAAGAACCACAGCCCGGCTGGTCAGGTACTGACTTTAGGAACTTCATTACTTAATATATCCCATTTTATGGACCTTATTGGTCTATCGCCTTCTTAGTGATGATAGTCGTATAAATTTGGAATAATTGTTCATATTGGACGTGTCATATAAATGGTACAGAAAACTGACACTTGGATTAATGAAACAGGTGTGCAACTTTTGGGGTATCTTTATTGTGGGAACGTTTCACCAGCCAGAAAATAATAGTGCAAGATGAGAAGGAGTTTGAAGTAATCAGTCCCTCTCATCCTGGAGTCGATGTGATCAAACAATAATTACTGAACAGGGTGATCAGTCCCTCAGCATTGTTAGGTGTTCAGTCTCTCAGCCTTGTTAGATGTTTCATCTCTCAGTCTTGTTAGATGTTTCATCTCTCAGTCTTGTTAGATGTTTCATCTCTCAGTCTTGTTAGATGTTTCATCTTTCAGTCTTGTTAGATGTTTCATCTCTCAGCCTTGTTAGATGTTTCATCTCTCAGTCTTGTTAGATGTTTCATCTCTCAGTCTTGTTAGATGTTTCATCTCTCAGTCTTGTTAGATGTTTCATCTCTCAGTCTTGTTAGATGTTTCATCTCTCAGCTTTGTTAAATGTTTCATCTCTCAGTCTTGTTAGATGTTTCATCTCTCAGTCTTGTTAGATGTTTCATCTTTCAGTCTTGTTAGATGTTTCATCTCTCAGTCTTGTTAGATGTTTCATCTCTCAGTCTTGTTAGATGTTTCATCTCTCAGTCTTGTTAGATGTTTCATCTCTCAGTCTTGTTAGATGTTTCATCTCTCAGTCTTGTTAGATGTTTCATCTTTCAGTCTTGTTAGATGTTTCATCTCTCAGTCTTGTTAGATGTTTCATCTTCAGTCTTGTTAGATGTTTCATCTCTCAGTCTTGTTAGATGTTTCATCTTTCAGTCTTGTTAAATGTTTCATCTCTCAGTCTTGTTAGATGTTTCATCTTTCAGTCTTGTTAAATGTTTCATCTCTCAGTCTTGTTAGATGTTTCATCTTTCAGTCTTGTTAAATGTTTCATCTCTCAGTCTTGTTAGATGTTTCATCTCTCAGTCTTGTTAGATGTTTCATCTCTCAGTCTTGTTAGATGTTTCATCTCTCAGTCTTGTTAGATGTTTCATCTTTCAGTCTTGTTAGATGTTTCATCTCTCAGTCTTGTTAGATGTTTCATCTCTCAGTCTTGTTAGATGTTTCATCTCTCAGTCTTGTTAGATGTTTCATCTCTCAGTCTTGTTAGATGTTTCATCTCTCAGTCTTGTTAGATGTTTCATCTTTCAGTCTTGTTAGATGTTTCATCTCTCAGTCTTGTTAGATGTTTCATCTTTCAGTCTTGTTAAATGTTTCATCTCTCAGTCTTGTTAGATGTTTCATCTTTCAGTCTTGTTAAATGTTTCATCTCTCAGTCTTGTTAGATGTTTCATCTTCAGTCTTGTTAGATGTTTCATCTCTCAGTCTTGTTAGATGTTTCATCTCTCAGTCTTGTTAGATGTTTCATCTTTCAGTCTTGTTAGATGTTTCATCTCTCAGTCTTGTTAGATGTTTCATCTCTCAGTCTTGTTAGATGTTTCATCTCTCAGTCTTGTTAGATGTTTCGTCTCAGTCTTGTTAGATGTTTCATCTCTCAGTCTTGTTAGATGTTTCGTCTCAGTCTTGTTAGATGTTTCATCTCTCAGTCTTGTTAATGTTCAGTCCCTCAGTCTTGTTAGATGTTTCATCTCTCAGTCTTGTTAGATGTTCAGTCCCTCAGTCTTGTTAGATGTTCAGTCCCTCAGTCTTGTTAGGTGTTCAGTCCCTCAGTCTTGTTAGGTGTTCAGTCCCTCAGTCTTGTTAGATGTTCAGTCCCTCAGTCTTGTTAGGTGTTCAGTCCCTCAGTCTTGTTAGATGTTCAGTCCCTCAGTCTTGTTAGGTGTTCAGTCCCTCAGTCTTGTTAGATGTTCAGTCCCTCAGTCTTGTTAGGTGTTCAGTCCTCAGTCTTGTTAGATGTTCAGTCCCTCAGTCTTGTTAGATGTTTCATCCTCAGTCTTGTTAGATGTTCAGTCCTCAGTCTTGTTAGGTGTTCAGTCCTCAGTCTTGTTAGATGTTCAGTCCTCAGTCTTGTTAGGTGTTCAGTCCTCAGTCTTGTTAGATGTTCAGTCCTCAGTCTTGTTAGGTGTTCAGTCCTCAGTCTTGTTAGATGTTCAGTCCTCAGTCTTGTTAGTGTTCAGTCCTCAGTCTTGTAGATGTAGTCCATCTTGTCTCTAGTCTTGTTAGATGTTCAGTCCTCAGTCTTGTTAGATGTTTCATCTCCTCAGTCTTGTTAGATGTTTAGTCCCTCAGTCTTGTTAGATGTATCAGTCCTCAGTCTTGTTAAGGTGTTCAGTCCTCAGTCTTGTTAGATGTTTCAGTCCTTCAGTCTTGTTAATGTTCATCTCTCAGTCTTGTTAGATGTTTCAGTCCTCAGTCTTGTTAGATGTTCAGTCCTTCAGTCTTGTTAGATGTTCAGTCCTCAGTCTTGTTAGATGTTTCAGTCCTCAGTCTTGTTAGATGTGTTCATGTCCTCAGTCTTGTTAGATGTTTCAGTCCTCAGTCTTGTTAGATGTATTCAGTCCTCAGTCTTGTTAGATAGTTTCAGTCCTCAGTCTTGTTAGATGTTCAGTCCTCAGTCTTGTTAGATGTTTCAGTCCTCAGTCTTGTTAGATGTTCAGTCCTCAGTCTTGTTAGATGTTCAGTCCCTCAGTCTTGTTAGATGTTCAGTCCCTCAGTCTTGTTAGATGTTCAGTCCCTCAGTCTTGTTAGATGTTTCATTCCTCAGTCTTGTTAGATGTTCAGTCCCTCAGTCTTGTTAGGTGTTCAGTCCTCAGTCTTGTTAGGTGTTCAGTCCCTCAGTCTTGTTAGGTGTTCAGTCCCTCAGTCTTGTTAGATGTTCAGTCCCCCAGTCTTGTTAGGTGTTCAGTCCTCAGTCTTGTTAGATGTTCAGTCCTCAGTCTTGTTAGATGTTATCAGTCCTCAGTCTTGTTAGATGTTCAGTCCCTCAGTCTTGTTAGGTGTTCAGTCCCTCAGTCTTGTTAGGTGTTCAGTCCCTCAGTCTTGTTAGGTTTCAGTCCTCAGTCTTGTTAGATGTTCAGTCCCTCAGTCTTGTTAGGTGTTCAGTCCTCAGTCTTGTTAGGTGTTCAGTCATCAGTCTTGTTAGGTGTTCAGTCCCTCAGTCTTGTTAGATGTTCAGTCCTCAGTCTTGTTAGATGTTTCATCTCTCAGTCTTGTTAGATGTTCAGTCCTCAGTCTTGTTAGAGTGTTCAGTCCCTCAGTCTTGTTAGTGTTCAGTCCCTCAGTCTTGTTAGATGTTCAGTCCCTCAGTCTTTTAGATGTTTCATCTCTCAGTCTTGTTAGATGTTCAGTCCTCAGTCTTGTTAGATGTTCAGTCCCTCAGTCTTGTTAGATGTTCAGTCCCTCAGTCTTGTTAGATGTTCAGTCCTCAGTCTTGTTAGATGTTTCATCTCTCAGTCTTGTTAGATGTTCAGTCCCTCAGTCTTGTTAGTGTTCAGTCCCTTTTTCAGTCTTGTTAGGGAGTTCAGTCCTCAGTCTTGTTAGATGTTCAGTCCTCAGTCTTGTTAGGTGTTCAGTCCCTCAGTCTTGTTAGATGTTCAGTCCCTCAGTCTTGTTAGATGTTTCAGTCTCAGTCTTGTTAGATGTTCAGTCCTCAGTCTTGTTAGATGTTCAGTCCCTCAGTCTTGTTAGATGTTCAGTCCCTCAGTCTTGTTAGATGTTCAGTCCCTCAGTCTTGTTAGATGTTTCATCTCTCAGTCTTGTTAGATGTTCAGTCCCTCAGTCTTGTTAGGTGTTCAGTCCCTCAGTCTTGTTAGGTGTTCAGTCCCTCAGTCTTGTTAGATGTTCAGTCCCTCAGTCTTGTTAGTGTTCAGTCCCTCAGTCTTGTTAGGTGTTCAGTCCCTCAGTCTTGTTAGATGTTCAGTCCCTCAGTCTTGTTAGATGTTTCATCTCTCAGTCTTGTTAGATGTTCAGTCCCTCAGTCTTGTTAGATGTTCAGTCCCTCAGTCTTGTTAGGTGTTCAGTCCCTCAGTCTTGTTAGATGTTCAGTCCCTCAGTCTTGTTAGTGTTCAGTCCCTCAGTCTTGTTAGGTGTTCAGTCCTCAGTCTTGTTAAGTGTTCAGTCCCTCAGTCTTGTTAGATGTTCAGTCCCTCAGTCTTGTTAGTTGTTCAGTCCTCAGTCTTGTTAGATGTTCAGTCCCTCAGTCTTGTTAGGTGTTCAGTCCTCAGTCTTGTTAGATGTTCAGTCCCTCAGTCTTGTTAGGTGTTCAGTCCCTCAGTCTTGTTAGATGTTCAGTCCCTCAGTCTTGTTAGATGTTCAGTCCCTCAGTCTTGTTAGATGTTCAGTCCCTCAGTCTTGTTAGAGTGTTCAGTCCCTCAGTCTTGTTAGGTGTTCAGTCCTCAGTCTTGTTAGATGTTCAGTCCCTCAGTCTTGTTAGTGTTTCAGTCCCTCAGTCTTGTTAGGTGTTCAGTCCCTCAGTCTTGTTAGGTGTTCAGTCCTCAGTCTTGTTAGATGTTCAGTCCCTCAGTCTTGTTAGATGTTCAGTCCCTCAGTCTTGTTAGGTGTTCAGTCCCTCAGTCTTGTTAGGTGTTCAGTCCCTCAGTCTTGTTAGATGTTCAGTCCTCAGTCTTGTTAGTGTTCAGTCCCTCAGTCTTGTTAGATGTTCAGTCCCTCAGTCTTGTTAAGTGTTCAGTCCCTCAGTCTTGTTAGGTATTCAGTCCCTCAGTCTTGTTAGATATTCAGTCCTTCAGTCTTGTTAGATGTTCAGTCCCTCAGTCTTGTTAGGTGTTCAGTCACTCAGTCTTGTTAGATGTTCAGTCCCTCAGTTTTGTTAGATGTTCAGTCCCTCAGTCTTGTTAGGTGTTCAGTCCCCCAGTCTTGTTAGATGTTCAGTCCCTCAGTCTTGTTAGGTGTTCAGTCCTCAGTCTTGTTAGTGTTCAGTCCCTCAGTCTTGTTAGATGTTCAGTCTCAGCCTTGTTAGGTGTTCAGTCCCTCAGTCTTGTTAGATGTTCAGTCCCTCAGTCTTGTTAGATGTTCAGTCCCTCAGTCTTGTTAGGTGTTCAGTCTCAGCCTTGTTAGATGTTCAGTCCCTCAGTTTTGTTAGATGATCAGTCCCTCAGTTTTGTTAGATGTTCAGTCCCTCAGTCTTGTTAGGTGTTCAGTCCCTCAGTCTTGTTAGATGTTCAGTCCCTCAGTCTTGTTAGGTCTTCAGTCCCTCAGTTTTGTTAGGTGTTCAGTCCCTCAGTCTTGTTAGATGTTCAGTCTCAGCCTTGTTAGGTGTTCAGTCCCTCAGTTTTGTTAGGTGTTCAGTCCCTCAGTCTTGTTAGATGTTCAGTCTCAGCCTTGTTAGGTGTTCAGTCCCTCAATCTTGTTAGGGGTTCAGTTCCTCAGTCTTGTTAGGTGTTCAGTCCCTCAGTCTTGTTAGGTGTTCAGTCCCTCAGTCTTGTTAGATGTTCAGTCCCTCAGTCTTGTTAGGTGTTCAGTCCCTCAGTCTTGTTAGGTGTTCAGTCCCTCAGTCTTGTTAGATATTCAGTCCCTCAGTCTTGTTAGATGTTCAGTCCCTCAGTCTTGTTAGGTGTTCAGTCCTTCAGTCTTGTTTGGTGTTCAGTCCCTCAGTCTTGTTAGATGTTCAGTCCCTCAGTCTTGTTAGGTGTTCAGTCCCTCAGTCTTGTTAGGTGTTCAGTCCCTCAGTCTTGTTAGGTGTTCAGTCCTCAGTCTTGTTAGGTGTTCAGTCCCTCAGTCTTGTTAGATGTTCAGTCCCTCAGTCTTGTTAGGTGTTCAGTCCTCAGTCTTGTTAGGTGTTCCAGTCCTCAATCTTGTTACATGTTCCAGTCCTCAGTCTTGTAGGTTCCCAGTCCCTCAGTCTTGTTATCAGTCCCTCAGTCTTGTTAGATGTTCAGTCCCTCAGTCTTGTTAGATGTTCAGTCCCTCAGTCTTGTTAGGTGTTCAGTCTCAGCCTTGTTAGATGTTCAGTCCCTCAGTTTTGTTAGATGATCAGTCCCTCAGTCTTGTTAGGTGTTCAGTCCCTCAGTCTTGTTAGATGTTCAGTCCCTCAGTCTTGTTAGATGTTCAGTCCCTCAGTTTTGTTAGATGTTCAGTCCCTCAGTCTTGTTAGGTGTTCAGTCCCTCAGTCTTGTTAGATGTTCAGTCCCTCAGTCTTGTTAGGTGTTCAGTCCCTCAGTTTTGTTAGATGTTCAGTCCCTCAGTCTTGTTAGGTGTTCAGTCTCAGTCTTGTTAGATGTTCAGTCCCTCAGTCTTGTTAGATGTTCAGTCCCTCAGTCTTGTTAGGTGTTCAGTCTCAGCCTTGTTAGGTGTTCAGTCCCTCAGTCTTGTTAGATGTTCAGTCCCTCAGTCTTGTTAGGTGTTCAGTCTCAGTCTTGTTAGATGTTCAGTCCCTCAGTCTTGTTAGATGTTCAGTCCCTCAGTCTTGTTAGGTGTTCAGTCTCAGCCTTGTTAGGTGTTCAGTCCCTCAGTCTTGTTAGGTGTTCAGTCCCTCAGTCTTGTTTGGTGTTCAGTCCCTCAGTCTTCTTAGATATTCAGTACCTCAGTCTTGTTAGATGTTCAGTCCCTCAGTCTTGTTAGATATTCAGTCCCTCAGTCTTGTTAGATGTTCAGTCCCTCTGTCTTGTTAGGTGTTCATCCGTCAGTGTTCAGTCCTGTCTTGTTAGATGTTCAGTCCCTCAGTCTTGTTAGGTGTTCAGTCCCTCAGTCTTGTTAGGTGTTCAGTCCCTCAGTCTTGTTAGATGTTCAGTCCTCAGTCTTGTTAGATGTTCAGTCCCTCAGTCTTGTTAGATGTTCAGTCCCTCAGTCTTGTTAGATGTTCAGTCCCTCAGTCTTGTTAGGTGTTCAGTCCTCAGTCTTGTTAGGTGTTCAGTCCCTCAGTCTTGTTAGGTGTTCAGTCTCTCAGTCTTGTTAGGTGTTCAGTCCCTCAGTCTTGTTAGGTGTTCAGTCCTCAGTCTTGTTAGGTGTTCAGTCCCTCAGTCTTGTTAGATGTTCAGTCCTCAGTCTTGTTAGGTGTTCAGTCCCTCAGTCTTGTTAGGTGTTCAGTCCCTCAGTCTTGTTAGATGTTCAGTCCTCAGTCTTGTTAGGTGTTCAGTCCCTCAGTCTTGTTAGGTGTTCAGTCCCTCAGTCTTGTTAGGTGTTCAGTCCTCAGTCTTGTTAGGTGTTCCGTCATTCTACCTACCTGGAGGGTATTCCGGGGATCGACGTCCCTGTGGCCCAGTCCATGACCAGGCCTCCTGATGGATCAGGGCCTGATCAACGAGGCTGTTACTGCTGGCTGCACGTAGTCCAACATACGAACCACAGCTCGGCTGATCCGGCACTGACTTTAGGTATCTGTCCAGCTCCATCTTGAAGACAACCAGGGGTCTACTGGTAATGCCCCTTATGGCTGGTGGGAGGCTGTTGAACAGTTTTGGGCCACGGACACTTATTGTGCTTTCTCTTAGTGTATTAATGGCGCCCCTACTTTCATTGGGCGTATGTTGCATCGCCTGCCAAGTCTTTTGCTTTCGTAGGGAGGCGATTTATGTGTGCAGATTAGGGACCAGTCCTTCCAGGATCTTCCAAGTGTAGATTATGATATATCTCTCTCGCCTGCGCTCCAGTGAGTACAAGTCAAGTGCTTCCGAGCGTTCCCAGTAGTTAAGGTGTTTGATGGAACTTATATGTGCAGTAAAGGTTCTCTGTACATTATCTAGATCTGCAATTTCACCTGCCTTGAATGGGGATGTTAATGAACAGCAGTATTCCAGCCTAGAGAGAACAAGTGATTTAAAAAGGATCATCATTGGCTTGGCATGTCTTGTTTTCAATGTTCTCATTACCCATCCTATCAGTTTCCTCGCAGATGTGATAGTGGCACTGTTGTGATCCTTGAAGGTGAGATCCTCAGACATTACCACTCCCAGGCCCTTAAGCCTTGAGGGGACGCTGTGTCACAAGTGTGGTCTGAAACTCTTTAATTTGCTACCAGCAGATATCAGAAATATTTCCGGAACACATGCATAAGTTTTCAAGATAAAATGAACATCTGTAACAAGTGCTAAATCAACCAGATTGTGATTGCTACCGAGACCTGCAGCAACAGTCTGGCTGGTCAAGTAGTCGACAAGGAATTCTGAGCTCAGGCTGCGAGGGTAGAACCCTGGAAACAGGGTATATAACTTTGATATACTTTTGATGAGTTTCGAGAATCTTAATACTCTCGGAGCCCGGCCATGGGCCAGGCTCGTCTGGTGCTGTCACAGGTTGTGTCTGGAATAATGTAGGTGCTCAGATTACTGGTGTAAGGAGGAGCGTGTAATTTCTTGGGTCCCCTGTGGTCAAGCTGCCAAGACTCCCCGCTGCTTCCTTAATTACACCCGCCTCGTTAATTTAATTGCACTTTAATTACTCGAAATGTGAGGTATGGTTTCTAGTAGTGGTGGCGAGTGGGGGTGGATAGTGGTTGATGAAGATAATAGTGGTTATGGTAATGGTTGTGGCAGATGTTTAAGGTGGATGTAGTGAGGATGATAATAGTTGTAATGAGTGTGATTCTAGTGGTTGTATTTATACATTCACACGTATACATATACACACGTATACACAGACACACATATTTTTTTTTTTTTAAAAAAAAAAAAAAATATATAATAATATTTAAATATATATATATATATATATATATATATATATATATATATATATATATAATATATATATATATACGATCTCAAACAGGCGATTTAAAATCGCCTGTTTGCGAACAAGCTACATGGGGATGGAAATCTTTAGCTCAAGATCTTTCGCACTCTCCTGCGTCGTCAGGAGCTGTACACTGTTGCAAGACAACAACAGATAGGGAAAGGAATTTTCTGAGGCAAAGCAGAAGGTATCAATGACGGCCCATATCACAGAGTATCACAGATATGGGCCGTCATTGATACCTTCTGCCTCATAGAATTTCCTCCCATATCTGTTATCTTGCAACGTTGTATAGCTCCTGACGACGCACGAGAGTGCAAAAGATCTAGCGCTAAAGATTTCCATCCCCTTGTGGCTTGTTTTACATACTTATGCACATTTATACATATTCACAAATATACATAAACAGAGAAATGCTTCAATACACGTATACACATAAAAATACACATGTACACATACATATATATATATATCTGTAGGTTACCTGTAGTCTTTTTGAGGGGGTCACAGCCCCCTCTCCCCGGTTCCAGGCTAACAAAAATACAAAAGTGTACAAAAGTATGTAAATACATATGTAGACACACGCATACACATTTTTATATTATGTATGACAAATGTATGGTCGCCCTCCTTTATTCTTATTACGTGCAGTGAGGTAGAGGAGGCTAAGCTTAGGCAGTACGGGGATACCTTTGTCGGTTCACGTAGCTACCGAAGTGCAGTACATCTAGTGAGGTGGGTAATGATAGTGGAGGTTGTTGTGGTGTGATGATGGTGGAGGTTGTTGTGGTGTGATGATGGAGGTTGTTGTGGTGTGGTGATGGTGGAGGTTGTTGTGGTGTGATGATGGAGGTTGTTGTGGTGTGATGATGGTGGAGGTTGTTGTGGTGTGATGATGGTAGAGGTTGTTGTGGTGTGATGATGGTGGAGGTTATGGCATGATGATGGTGGAGGTTATGGTATGATGATAATGGAGTTACATGATGGTAGAGGTTATGGTGTGATGATGGTGGTAGAGATTATGGTGATGGTCTGTCAACCTGCCCTCACTATCTCTTCGTTGCATGACCAGTTACCAACCCACCCTCCTTTACTGTGACCAGCTCCCCTTCCTTACAGTGACCAGCTCCCCTTCCTCACAGTGACCAGCTCCCCTTCCTCACAATGACCAACTCCGCTTCCTCACTGTGACCAGCTCCCCTTCCTCACACTGACCAGCTCCCCTTCCTCACATTAACCAGCTCCCCTTCCTCACACTGACCACCTCCCCTTCCTCACACTGACCACCTCCTCTTTCTCACAGTAACCAGCTCCCCTTCCTCACTGTGATCAGCTCCCCTTCCTCACAGTAACCAGCTCCCCTTCCTCACAATGACCACCTCCCCTTCCTTACAGTGACCAGCCCCAGTAACCTCACAGTAACCCACCTCCCCCTCAACAGTGACCAACCTCGCCTGTTAGTACTGGCAAATTAGTGTTAATTAGATGGTTTACCAGTGTATTTGATGTGATTGGAAGGCGAGTGGGGATTTATGTGACGATTTATATGTTCGTGTAAATATGAAGTCTTGTTTAGTGTCTTCCTTGAAGGGTGGAGGCAGATGGGAGGAGGGGGGGTTGTTGGCGCCCTTGTGTTGGGGGTTGGCGTGGAGGGGAAGCTGGGGATGGTGTAGGAGGGGAAGGGGGTAAAGCAGCGTCTCTACACCCAGTGTTTACCTTCACACTCTGTAATATTCCTCAGTAAGTCGTGGCCGCCAGACTTTTCTTATTAATTATGAGATATTTGTTGAGGCGCACGTGCATGGCTCTCAATCTTGTTTTACTGCCGTGTGCTTTGCTCTGCCAGCTGCCGTTACAGGGCTGGTGAAGGGCTCTTGATCCTAAGAATGTGAGCTACACTGGCCTTAACCCTAGTGAGATATTCACTGGTGTGGGTCGTGAAATAGAATTGCAATAAGTTTCACACTCATTTAAATGATTGTTACTTTATATAAACTATATAAACTAAATAATGTAGATCTTAAGATTACTGATTGCGAAAAGGATTTGGGAGTTCTGGTTAGCAGTATTCTGAAACTAAGACAACAGTGCATAAGTGTTCGCAATAACGCTAACAGAATCCTTGGCTTCATATCAAGGAGCATAAATAATAGGAATCCTCAGGTTGTTCTTCAACTCTATATATCTTTAGTTAGGCCTCATTTAGATTATGCTGCACAGTTTTGGTCACCGTATTACAGAATGGATATAAATGCACTGGAAAACGTACAAAGGAGGATGACAAAGTTGATCCCATGTATCAGAAATCTTGCCTATGAGGATAGACTGAGGGCCCTGAATCTGCACTCTCTAGAAAGGCGTAGAATTAGGGGTGATATGATTGAGGTGTATAAATGGAAAATAGGAATAAATAAAGGGAATATAAATAGCGTGCTAAAAATATCTAGCGAAGACAGGACTCGCAGCAATGGCTTTAGGTTGGAAAAAAATCAGATTCAGGAAGGATATAGGAAAACACTGGTTTGGTAATAGAGTTGTGGATGAGTGGAACAAACTCCCGAGTACCGTCATAGAAGCTAAGAAGACGTTGTGTAGTTTTAAAAATAGGTTAAATAAATACATGAGTGGGTGTGAATTGGACCTAAGTAGCTTGTGCTAATAGGTATGAAGCCGTGCTGCTTCCTTAAGTGGACGTGACCTGACCTGACTAGGTGGGTCATTGGTTTAAGCCGGGAGATGACTTGAACTTGCCTCGCATGGGCCAGTAGACCTGCTGCAGTGTTCCTTCTTTCTTATTTTCTTATGTTCTTAAGTCTTTCTCTAGAAGTGTCAAGCTCCTCGGATCAGTTCCTGATCAGCCTGGTTGTGGTGCATATGTTGAGCTGCAGGCGGCGGGCACCAACAGCCTGATCTATAAAGCCAGCAACCAGGAGGTCTGGTCTGAGACCGGGCCGCAGGGGCGGTGACCTCCGGAACCGACTACAAGTAACCTACAGATAATTAAGAACATAAGAAAGGAGGAACACTGCAGCAGGCCTGTTGGCCCATACTAGGCAGGTCCTTCACATTCCATCCCACTAACAGAATATTTGTTCAACCCAATCTTCAATGCTACCCAATTCTATTTACCCAATTCTATTTACTCATGTGCAATTCCCACTCAAATCCAACCCCTCTCACTCATGAATTTATCCAACCTAAATTTGAAACTACCCAAGGTCCTAGCTTCAATAACCCTACTAGGCAGACTGTTCCACTCATCAACTACCCTATTTCCAAACCAATACTTTCCTATATCCTTTCTAAATATAAACTTATCTAATTTGAATCCATTATTGCGGGTTCTCTCTTGGAGAGATATCCTCAAGACCTTATTTATATCCCCTTTGTTAATACCCATTTTCCACTTGTATACCTCGATCATGTCTCCCCTCATTCTTCGTCTTACAAGTGAATGTAATTTTAGGGTCTTCAATCTTTCTTCATACGGAAGATTTCTAATGCTATGTATTAATTTAGTCATTCTACGCTGAATGTTTTCTAACGAATTAATATCCATTCTGTAATATGGAGACCAGAACTGAGCTGCGTAATCTAGGTGAGGCTTTACTAACGATGTATAAAGCTGTAATATAACCTCTGGACTTCTGTTGCTTACACTTCTTGATATAAATCCCAGTAATCTGTTTGCCTTATTACGTACGCTTAGGCATTGCTGTCTTGGTTTAAGGTTGCTGCTTACCATAACCCCCAAGTCCTTTTCGCAATCTGTATGGCTAAGTTCTACGTTATTTAACTTATAAGTGCTTGGGTTATGGACACTCCCGAGCTTCAGAACCTTGCATTTATGTACATTGAACTGCATCTGCCACTTTTCGGACCAGGAATTGAGTTTGTCTAAATCCTCCTGAAATTCCCTGACATTAACGTTAGAATCAAATTATCCTACCTATCTTCGTGTCATCGGCGAATTTGCTCATATCACTAGTAATTCCCTCATCAAGGTCATTGATATATATTATAAACAACAACGGGCCTAAGACTGATCCCTGTGGAATTAAATAAAACCTGATTGCCCCTCCCCCCAGTCCCCAGGTTCTGTATGACCTCCCTGGTGGCTTAGCGCTTCCAAATAAAGGTAATAGCAGTGATATTTGTGTGGTAGGCCTATATCTCGATTTTTTTTTTTTCATTTTTCTTACTGATTCTGTTATTACTCTTAGTCTAGAATAGACACTTAGTTTTTATGATCCTTGTGGGATTTGCTATTTGTGGTTTGAGTTATCAGTTGTGGTTTGAATTATTAGCAGTAAAAGCAAAGGCGACATCAGCAGCAGCAGGAGCAATAACAAACGCAGCAACAGAAGCAACAATAGAAACCGCAACAGAAGCAGTAGCACAAACAGCAGTAACAGAGCAGCACCAGTAGAATGGGCAACGCTGACAATAGGAGTAGCAGCAAAAGCAGCAGCAGCAGCAGCAGCAGCAGCAGCAGCAACAACAACAGCAGCAGTAGCAACAGCAGGATCAGTAGAAGCTTGCAACAGCCTTGTGGGCTGTCATGACCAAGGCTGAGAGGGCTCAACAGTGTTGTTTCTCTCATTATATCTTAGTTATTACTCTTAGAGGATGGGGTCTACACCAGCGCTGTCGCGCCCAATACCCGACGACATACATTGTTCTTAATAACTGTGTATATACAAAAATATATTGCTATATTTCATGTTATGTCGAATGGTGTATGTGTGTGTGTGCGTGTGTGTTGTGGTTGCAGGGGTAGTCTCAGCTCCTGGTCCAGTCACTTAACGTGTCGTGTGTGTGTGGGGGGGTTAGTTATGGGTACAGGGGTAGTCTCAGCTCCTGGCCCAGTCACTTAACGTGTCGTGTGTGTGTGTGGGGGTTACTTAATTATGGTTGCAGGGGTAGTCTCAGCTCCTGGTCCAACCACTTGTCGTATGCGCTCGTGTGTTTGTATGCATATGCGTGCGTGAGGGCGTCTGTAAAAAAACAGCTGTTTTGTTTACGTTCGTGTCTACCTTGGGGTAAGTGTGCAGACGCGTGTCTAAATCCGCTTACCCGCTCCACAAAATTCCCCCACCAACGCACCACTAAATATGCAACACCCGCTGCGCTTGTACAACCAATAAAAATGGCAAATAAAAACTTTCGCGTCCATTCACAGAATATTTACACCAAATTTACTAGGTCCGGGAAACCTCTTTTTGAAGCCGAGCAAGCACAGTCATTTCTGATCGTAACTCTCACTGTCCGATCATGCAGACCCCGCAACACAGAGAACTAGCTGTCCCTACAACACAAAGAACTAGCCGTCCCCCAACACAAAAATCAAGCCGTCCCCACAACACAGGGACTAACTGTCCCTGCAACACGGAGAACTAGTCGTCCCCGCAACGCATAGAACTAGCCGTCCCTGCGACATAAAGATCAAGCCGTCCCAGAAACACACAACTAGCCGTCTATGCAACACAGAGATCAAGCCGTCCTCGCAAAATATAACCGTTCTTGTGAGAGCGATAACTCCCTATTCCTTAACAAAGAGAGAACTATCTATTCCTACAACACAGAAATAGCCGTCTCCGCAACACAGAACTGACTGTACCTGTATCACAAAGAATTATTTGTTCCTGAAACACAGGGAGACCTAGCAGTCCTTGCAACACAGAGGTGGTGATGAACATCGTGCAAGTCGCTTCTGTTCATTTCTGGTCATAAAAATAAACCTACTTTTTTATAATACTAGATTAATTAACTTTTTGCCAGAATGATTACTCGACCATGAACATGGTGTTGAAGACTCCCTCCTAGAAGCCAGGAAATTTATATATATGTATATATATATATATATATATATATATATATACAAGGATTCGAACCCATGCTGCTTTGGCCCACCTCATGGTGAGCGAAAACCCATGACCCTCTAACCCACAGAACCACACAATCCTACAAGAACCAAGCACCCAGCCAAGCTAGGTGTGTTACCCTTGGTCCGAGGACATACGGTGGTGTGGGTGCCTCTAAGCTAATTTCATTCTCCTCCCCGTTTGGTGTATTAGCTTCAACAAGCAGTATTTTATATTATTGTGACCACGAACAAGTGGTATTGATCAGTAACAACACTGCGGCTAGCCAAGGATTCGAACCCATGCTGCTTTGGCCCGCCTCATGGTGAGCGAAAACCCCTGACGCTCTAACCCACAGGACCACGCAATCCTACGCACCCACACCACCGTATGTCCTCGGACCAAGGGTAACACACCTAGCTTGGCTGGGTGCTTGGTTCTTGTAGGATTGCGTGGTCCTGTGGGTTAGAGAGTCATGTGTTTTCGCTCACCATGAGGCGGGCAAAGCAGCATGGGTTCGAATCCTTGGCTAGTCGCAGTGTTGTTATTGATCAATACCACTTGTTCGTGTTCACAATAATATATATATATATATATATATATATATATATATATATATATATATATATATATATATATATATATATATATTATTGTCGTGCCGAATAGGTAAAAATTAGTAAATTAGCAAGAACTCATATAAAATTAAGTACTTTCTAAAATTTTCTCTTATACGTTTAAAGATATTTTTTTTCATTTATGTTAATGTAAAAAATAATAATTTTGTAACAAAAGAACCTTAGAAAACTTACCTAGCTTTATTATAAAGAAGCAAAATTTAATTTAGCCTAATCCAACTAAATATTTTTAGATAAGTTTACAATAATTTAATAATATAGTGTTGGGTGGCAGTCTTATAAATATGGCAAGTATGTGGAAATCATGATAGTAAATGTGGTAAACATTCACAGGACGCAATGACAGTGAAGGAGAAATGTAGCAGAGAGTATGACGAGGTTGACCAAAACACCCATATGTAGGAGAGAAATTTCATGACGTTTATGTCCGTCCTGGACCAGTGTCAAGTCTTAGTCATTGTAAGTTAACAACGGTCCAGGAATGACCGAAACCTCGTCATAAGGCTGCTCTCCTAAGTGTAAGTTGTTGGTGAATTGGTCCAGCCAAGGTATTGTGACTTTTTTTTATTCTTCACTAAGACGATGTACTGAGGTAGGTTGTGACCACAAAATTTTTAAGGGGAGAAACTGTAAATATTGGCTGAGAAGGAAGCACAAAGTAGAAAAAAAATATTTGGAGAACATGAGCGTGGACAGAAACACTACTAGGATGAGGCTTTAATTGTTACAGATCATTGAGAGTATGGAAGTTGGTACCTTCTCTCCCAGGAACAGTGGAGGTTGAGAGGATATCCTGCGTGAAGATCAGTGGAGGTTGAGAGGATATCCTGCGTGAGGATCAGTGGAGGTTGAGAGGATATCCTGCGTGAGGATCAGTGGAGGTTGAGAGGGTATCCTGCGTGAGGATCAGTGGAGGTTGAGAGGGTATCCTGCGGGAGAATCTGTGGAGGTTGAGAGGGTATCCTGCGTGAGGATCAGTGGAGGTTGAGAGGGTATCCTGCGGGAGAATCTGTGGAGGTTGAGAGGGTATCCTGCGTGAGGATCAGTGGAGGTTGAGAGGATATCCTGCGTGAGAATCTATGGAGGTTGAGAGGGTATCCTGCGTGAGGATCAGTGGAGGTTGAGAGGGTATCCTGCGTGAGGATCAGTGGAGGTTGAGAGGGTATCCTGCTTGAGGATCAGTGGAGGTTGAGAGGATATCCTGCGTGAGAATCTGTGGAGGTTGAGAGGGTATCCTGCGTGAGGATCAGTGGAGGTTGAGAGGATATCCTGCGTGAAGATCAGTGGAGGTTGAGAGGGTATCCTGCGTGAGGATCAGTGGAGGTTGAGAGGGTATCCTGCGTGAGGATCAGTGGAGGTTGAGAGGATATCCTGCGTGAAGATCAGTGGAGGTTGAGAGGATATCCTGCGTGAGGATCAGTGGAGGTTGAGAGGATATCCTGCGTGAGAATCTGTGGAGGTTGAGAGGGTATCCTGCGTGAGGATCAGTGGAGGTTGAGAGGGTATCCTGCGTGAGGATCAGTGGAGGTTGAGAGGGTATCCTGCTTGAGGATCAGTGGAGGTTGAGAGGGTATCCTGCTTGAGAATCTGTGGAGGTTGAGAGGGTATCCTGCGTGAGGATCAGTGGAGGTTGAGAGGATATCCTGCGTGAAGATCAGTGGAGGTTGAGAGGGTATCCTGCGTGAGGATCAGTGGAGGTTGAGAGGATATCCTGCGTGAAGATCAGTGGAGGTTGAGAGGGTATCCTGCGTGAGGATCAGTGGAGGTTGAGAGGGTATCCTGCGTGAGGATCAGTGGAGGTTGAGAGGGTATCCTGCGTGAGAATCTGTGGAGGTTGAGAGGGTATCCTGCGTGAGGATCAGTGGAGGTTGAGAGGGTATCCTGCGTGAGGATTAGTGGAGGTTGAGAGGATATCCTGCGTGAAGATCAGTGGAGGTTGAGAGGGTATCCTGCGTGAGGATCAGTGGAGGTTGAGAGGATATCCTGCGTGAGGATCAGTGGAGGTTGAGAGGATATCCTGCGTGAGGATCAGTGGAGGTTGAGAGGGTATCCTGCGTGAGGATCAGTGGAGGTTGAGAGGGTATCCTGCGTGAGGATCAGTGGAGGTTGAGAGGGTATCCTGCGTGAGGATCAGTGGAGGTTGAGAGGGTATCCTGCGTGAGGATCAGTGGAGGTTGAGAGGATATCCTGCGTGAAGATCAGTGGAGGTTGAGAGGGTATCCTGCGTGAGGATCAGTGGAGGTTGAGAGGATATCCTGCGTGAAGATCAGTGGAGGTTGAGAGGGTATCCTGCGTGAGGATCAGTGGAGGTTGAGAGGATATCCTGCGTGAAGATCAGTGGAGGTTGAGAGGGTATCCTGCGTGAGGATCAGTGGAGGTTGAGAGGATATCCTGCGTGAGGATCAGTGGAGGTTGAGAGGGTATCCTGCGTGAGGATCAGTGGAGGTTGAGAGGGTATCCTGCGTGAGAATCTGTGGAGGTTGAGAGGGTATCCTGCGTGAGGATCAGTGGAGGTTGAGAGGGTATCCTGCGTGAGGATTAGTGGAGGTTGAGAGGATATCCTGCGTGAAGATCAGTGGAGGTTGAGAGGGTATCCTGCGTGAGGATCAGTGGAGGTTGAGAGGGTATCCTGCGTGAGGATCAGTGGAGGTTGAGAGGATATCCTGCGTGAGGATCAGTGGAGGTTGAGAGGGTATCCTGCGTGAGGATCAGTGGAGGTTGAGAGGATATCCTGAGTGAAGATCAGTGGAGGTTGAGAGGGTATCCTGCGTGAGGATCAGTGGAGGTTGAGAGGGTATCCTGCCTGAAGATCAGTGGAGGTTGAGAGGGTATCCTGCCTGAGGATCAGTGGAGGTTGAGAGGGTATCCTGCGTGAGAATCTGTGGAGGTTGAGAGGGTATCCTGCGTGAGGATCAGTGGAGGTTGAGAGGGTATCCTGCGTGAGGATCAATGGAGGTTGAGAGGGTATTCTGCGTGAGAATCTGTGGAGGTTGAGAGGGTATCCTGCGTGAGGATCAGTGGAGGTTGAGAGGGTATCCTGCATGAGGATCAGTGGAAGTTGAGAGGGTATCCTGCGTGAGGATCAGTGGAAGGTGAAAAATTCTTGAGGATCAATGGAAGGTGAAAACGTCTTGAGGATCAGTGGAAGGTGAAAACTTCTTGAGGATCAATGGAAGGTGAAAACGTCTTGAGGATCAATGGAAGGTGAAAACTTCCTGAGGATCAGTTTAATTAAGACTGAAGTCACTGAAGTCAGTCCTTGGGGTGAATAATAGCATCAAGAACAGTGCTAGCACCAACTAGCACCACATCTAAAATGTACTCCACACCTAGAAGAGTAGCTCTCGAGTACACATCACCACCATGGATCCCTCACTATGTCAGGAACACGAAGAAACTTGATAAAGGTCAGAGGTTGGCAACCCGGTGGGGCGAGAGCTGTGAAGACTAAGAGAACTGACCCATCAGACCTCTCCAAATATAGCTTTTCCTTTTCACCTTACTTTTTTTTTTACCTCTTCTTCCACCTTTCACCACTGCAGCTGCTGTCCCCTTTTTCTTCTGATCACCCTCCCTCCTCTGCCAACGTCTTCCTTCTGCTTTTCTTCCCCCTTTTTCTTGATCCCGTCTCTTCCCTTATCCCTGGTTTCCCCCCTCTCCTTAGTCTTAATTCCTCCATTTTCCTCCACATTGATCTTATTCCCTTCATTTGATCCAGTCCCTTCCCCTCCCCGGGATCCAATCCCTCCACCCCCTAGATCACTTCTTTTACATTTATCCTGTTATCTCTCCACCCTTTTTCCTTTCCCCTCCACTCTTTCTCTTTACCCGTACCTGCTGGGAGGAGGAGGAGATTAAGGAGGGAGAAAGATGAGAAATAATAGAGGAGGAGGGGAAGGAGGGCCAGAGCGTGTTCTCTGAACTGCACACAAAGAGAAATAATTAAGAAGGAAGAGAGTAAACAAACTCTCCTTACTTGTGCCCGTGGCGTCCTTCCTTAAAGGTATTGCTTCAAACACGCTGTTTTTGTTAACCAGAAGCACCTGATTTTTACCCTATCTCATGTTAGCTGTAGAGAGAGAGAGAGAGAGAGAGAGAGAGAGAGAGAGAGAGAGAGAGAGAGAGAGAGAGAGAGAGAGAGAGAGAGAGAGAGAGAAAGCGTGAGAATGAGATTGAGAGAATGAGCGTGAGTGAGAGGCTCTGAGAGCTAGAGAGTAAAAAAGAACGATATGGAGAAAGAGAAATGAAATGTTGTGTCCTGGGTAGCTCCTACAACAGCTACATGAAAGGAAGATCGAGAGATGTTCGATTAATTCGTGGACACCACCTCATGTCATTCCTGGAGTGAGTACCTGATTACCTGACCTCTGGGCCCTGGGTGCCTTTACACTTATTGTGTAATCTCGTAGTTGTCTCATGGCAACCTTTTTTTTCATTGGAGGTATTTTACACCGTCTGCTGAGCCTCTTATTCTCACAGGGAGTAATTTTGGTGTATATTTGGAACCAGTCCCTCCAGAATTTTCCACGTGTAAATTATGATATATCTTTTTCACCTACATTCCAGGGAGTACAGTTCAAAAGACTTTAGCTGTTCTCGATAATTTAGGTGCATTCTACGATCTTCACACATGATTTAGGTGAACTGAAATTGGTCCAGGTATCTCGCCCCTTTTCCTTGTACACATAATACAAGGAGAACACATTTATGCTCCCTTATGGATTATTGACTTGAGGGTGAAATAAGTGTAGAGACGGTGTAGATTGTGTTGCTGAATTCGTGAATGACAATACAAGGTAGATTTATGAGTGAATGGGGCAGGTAAGTGAAGATGAATGACGCGATGGGCAACTTGGATGGTTGATGTGTGTCTGTAAGGTAGCTTCATGTCGTAAGTTAGTATGTGTTCCAGTACTATAAGGAAGTACATGGGAAAAACAAATAGCAGTCCTTACTGCCCACACCAGGTTATTTGAGATAAAGTCACACTGGCCTATTATCTGCCCAGTTAATATTTCTCAGAAACAAGGTGCAAATCAAATATATTTCAGGGACCAAGGGACAGGTAATTAAATACGAACATCAAAAGAAAGTTGATGAAAATGGCAACATAGACCGGGAATATCACATTGCAAAAGTTTTTTGTAAGAGCGCTGCGCGCTAAGGATGATAAAAAAAATTGCAATTTTCCGGCTCCATTAATGTTTTCAGCATTGTATGCGAAGAGCAGACAGCAGGGCAAGACTGATGAACTGGTGGCGTGCAACTCCCTTTGTTGATTATGTACTGAGAGGGGAAAGGGCAGGCAGGGAGGGGGGGGAAGGAGAACACAGAGGGGAGAAAGATGACCAGAGGAAAGGGAGGAAGTTAGGAATGGTCTCCAGAGGAAATAAAAGGATAAGTTGATAGAGGAAACCAGTGGCGTAGCCATGATTTCAAATTAGTAGGCACCTAAAAATCCTAAGATGCAGAAGAAAACAAAGAAATAGTTTTAAAAACATATGTTTTAGGTATATAAATTTTCTTAAACTATGGTGCTTTCCTGGTCACTGCTCATTTAATGCAGTGAAAATTAACCATTAATTGAATAAAAATAAGAAAAAAATATTTGCATTTGGGGTTAAAGCCTTCCCACCAACCACGGCTGCACCAGTGTAGAACAGGGACAACCACGGCTGCACCAGTGTAGAACAGGGACAACCACAGCTGCACCAGTGTAGAACAGGGACAACCATGGCTGCACCAGTGTAGAACAGGGACAACCACGGCTGCACCAGTGTAGAACAGGGACAACCATGGCTGCACCAGTGTAGAACAGGGACAACCATGGCTGCACCAGTGTAGAACAGGGACAACCACGGCTGCACCAGTGTAGAACAGGGACAACCATGGCTGCACCAGTGTAGAACAGGGACAACCACGGCTGCACCAGTGTAGAACAGGGACAACCATGGCTGCACCAGTGTAGAACAGGGACAACCATGGCTGCACCAGTGTAGAACAGGGACAACCATGGCTGCACCAGTGTAGAACAGGGACAACCATGGCTGCACCAGTGTAGAACAGGGACAACCACGGCTGCACCAGTGTAGAACAGGGACAACCATGGCTGCACCAGTGTAGAACAGGGACAACCATGGCTGCACCAGTGTAGAACAGGGACAACCATGGCTGCACCAGTGTAGAACAGGGACAACAATGACTGCACCAGTGTAGAACAGGGACAACCATGGCTGCACCAGTGTAGAACAGGGACAACCATGGCTGCACCAGTGTAGAACAGGGACAACCATGGCTGCACCAGTGTAGAACAGGGACAACCACGGCTGCACCAGTGTAGATCAGGGACAACCATGGCTGCACCAGTGTAGAACAGGGACAACCATGGCTGCACCACTGTAGAACAGGGACAACCATGGCTGCACCACTGTATAACAGAGACAACCACGGCTGCACCAGTGTAGAACAGGGACAACCATGGCTGCACCACTGTAGAACAGGGACAACCATGGCTGCACCAGTGTAGAACAGAGACAACCATGGCTGCACCAGTGTAGAACAGGGACAACCATGGCTGCACCACTGTATAACAGAGACAACCACGGCTGCACCAGTGTAGAACAGGGACAACCATGGCTGCACCAGTGTAGAACAGGGACAACCATGGCTGCACTAGTGTAGAACAGAGACAACCATGGCTGCACCAGTGTAGAACAGGGACAACCATGGCTGCACCAGTGTAGAACAGGGACAACCATGGCTGCACCAGTGTAGAACAGGGACAACCATGGCTGCACCACTGTAGAACAGGGACAACCATAAAAGTGGAGGGTAATTGAGTGTTTAAGCGATGAAAATTGGAAGAATAGGAAACCATTGGAAACTGAGAGAAATAATGAGAAAATGTGAAGAGGGCGTGAAGAAGAGAAGTTTGGAGAAATGAACATTTAGAGGAAAAGACAGATTAGTAACTTAAAACATTAAAGTTAATTTTTATTAGGCTAGAATAGGTCAGATAGGACATATGCCCGCAACAGTCTAACCTAACTTAACCTAAATTATCCTAACTGTCGGGATTGTTAGTATAGAGCAATATTCCAGTCTAGAGATGAGTTGACTTACAAAATTAATGAGTATTAAAGGTATACTGAATATATGGAGGCATTACTCTCACTCTCTCTGGTTCTCAATCGTATTACATAATTTTGGATGCACACGCTACTGGATCGAAGCTATTACTGGCGGAATGTTTGACAGGTGGACGTCAATGGTAGTACATCACGGTGATTAGAGATACCACTACGTGAACCTCTCCGGCACAAGCTTCACCATTACGATTATCCGATATGCCGTCGTCTAATGGCCTCGTTCCCTCTCATCAAGTCTGCGCGTAATTACCTCCGAGAGAGGGAGGGACAGAGAAAGAGAGAAGAGAGAGAGAGAGAGAGAGAGAGAGAGAGAGAGAGATAGAGAGGGACTGAGACTTTAAGTAATCATTCGAGGCGGAAAGGCAGTCGCTAGTTTGCTTATAGGCTGCTGATCATATGTTAACATAATACTAAGTTTTGTTTTTATATGAAGTAGAAAATGGAGGTCCGGGAAGCCCGTAGCGTATGCTTGACCACTGACCACATGCGACAGAGACCCGTGTTAGGAAGCCCTTAATGTGTTTCCTGACAAAGAAAACACTACCACCAAGTTACATGGTGATGTCCTGGGCTCTTGTGACGTAGGTTACACCACCTTGCACAAGAAAGACACGTCACTCGGTTATCTCCTTGGTTCATCTTCCGCTGCTCTTATCTGGTGCCAGTCTCTTGTTGTCGCTCTTTCTCAAAGGACACGGTCTGGTTTAGTTAGTTTTTCCCCGCTGTGGAGGACATTGGTCTTTGTATATTGGTAGACTTTTTTTTAACCATTGTGTGATTCAGTGAAGTTATATAGCGAGCTTCGCGATGTTTGTTTTATTTCACCCATGCGAGTTTAGCGTTCTCATTGAATATAATAATAACACCAGCCCACAATTTTTTTTTTTATCCGGTTCAGAAACTAAATTGGTTGTTTTAAGCTAACTTTGATACGCTGATCACGAATCTGACTTGTTTAGTCTATATCACGTAAGGTTCTTTGAAATCTTATGATAAATATTTTGCCTATTTAAGGTTGAAAAATCACATGATATATGTACTAACAATCATAAGTATTATATTATACATTAAGTACACACTCACACACACACACACACACACACACACACACACACACACACACACACACACGCGAGGAATTGACAAGGTAGATAGTGACAGGTTGTTTCAGAGAGGGAACACAGAAACAAGGGGACACAACTGGAAGCTGAAGGCTCAGGTGAGTCAAAGGGATGTCAGGAAACATTTCTTCAGCCACAGAGTAGTCAGGAAGTGGAATGGACTAGAGAAAGATATAGTGGAGGCAGGAACCATACATAGTTTTAAGACAAGGTATGATAAAGCTCATGGAGCAGGGAGAGCAGAGACCCAGTAGCAGACAGCGAAGAGGCGGGGCCAGGAGCTGAGTCTCGACCCCTGCAACCACAATTAGGTGAGTACACACACACACACACACACACACACACTATATATATATATATATATATATATATATATATATATATATATATATATATATATATATATATATATATATATATATATATATATATATATATATAATTCTTCTGGGTGGTTATTTACTAATAATATTCAAGTCCTGATTTGGGATGTTCCTTGGTGTAGAATACCTATGATAATTGGTCCATAATACTTAATACCTGGCGTGATAATCTCAGAGAGAATATTAAACTTGCATGATAATATGTAATTTTGGTTCTTGTTTTTCTCTGAATAATAACCTCGTACTCAGGATTTTGTTTCGTGCCTGACCGTTTAATAATTCTCACAAAACAATTACTGAATCTGTTTATCAATAAATCGGTTAAATGATCACAAAGTCCTGAGCTTCAATGTTTTAATTACAGAGATAAAACACTTTCCACCAAACTACTGCAAAATCTTGTTATATAATGTTTTATGGCTTGACGTACTGTTGGAGTGTGAGCAAGGTCACAGTTATGAAGGGAATAAGGGAAAAAGTTAGCCGACCTTGAGTGCTGATGGTGGGAAGTACAGTGTTTGCACTCTAAAGGGAAAGGGGTTAGGATGGTAATTACACTTCAGAGGGTTGTGTGAATTATGATGGATGTGAGCTTTTGTCAAGGTAGCTGTTGAATGAATGATGGTCAAGGTGTTTCACTTGCCACTAAACCTTGGTGGAAGACGACCGTTGTGTTAAAAATGAATAAATAAAATAAAAAATAATTAAATATATATATATATATATATATATATATATATAAAATATATATATATATATATATATATATATATATATATATATATATATATATTCATTCCATTTCTTGGTCATCCTGAGCATGAAAAATACTTCTTCACATATCTGTGACTCGCCTGTGCCTTCTAACTTACGCTTTCTCCGAAAATTCTATCTCTGTCTTCCCTGTTAAGTCCTTTGAGTATTTTTGATGCCCTTATTATGTCTTTCCTGGTTCTTTTATCCTCTGATAACATCAGCTTCAGTCCTTTTCGCTTCTCCTCATAATTCATTAGCTTTAGTTCTTGAACTAGTTTCGTAGAAGAAAAAAAGCATTTTTCCTCGGGTCTTTCAATATTTTGTTCATGAAACTTTCATTTTTCAATTGATCCCATCTTTTTTTTTTTTTTTTTTTTTTACGGACCTTGCCTAATAATTATGAACTTGTAGTCTTCACTTTTCTCAAAATCTAAGCATATTGTGAGTTCTAGTTTTATGGGTTTATCTTATTCTGTCTCTTATATTCCTATCTTTCTGTAGTTGACTCTGCTTTGCTGGCTTAAAACCTTTTATATACTTTGTGTTTATATTGATTGTTTTTTTTCTTTCTTCTCCTATTCAAGTCTTGTACCAATTTCCTCTTCCTATAATTTCCTTCTGGCTTAAGTCAGTGGGAGACTTGGACCTGCCTTGCATGGGCCAGTAGGCCTGCTGCAATGTTCCTTCTTTCTTATGTTCTTATGTTCTTATGTAATTCTCTGCACTTCCAGATTCTTAACATACTTTTTCAGGGTGTGGAGTCCATCATGGCGCTAGTTCGTCTAAGACAGGCCTAACATATGTCGTATATATGGCTGTGAATAACTGTTAAGATTCCCGAAGTCTACTCATAGATTTGTCAGATAAACATTCTTTGCAGTAGTTATTTGGTTGTGTTTGCGATGTGTTCGGCTCTGTGCTTACTCTTAGGTCTTTGTCCTTGAGTGAAGTTTGCTACGTGTCCCCCAATTCTATACTTAGGTTTTTTGGTGTTCTTTCATTTACTGGGTTGAATTAAGTAACCAGAGTGTGACCAGTCGTGCAGTTTGTCCAGGTCCACCTCAACGTTTTCTTATCATCATCGGTTTTTTCTCATTAATTTTGCACTTGCAGGCAAGGGTACACCTGACTCTATTTCCTCTGGTATGTCATTAACATATACCAGAAACAAAGCTGGTCACAATACCGATCCTCGAGGCATCCCACCTGATACACTCAACCATTCTGACATCTTTTCTACAACAATCACTCTGTCTTCTTCTCATAGAGTACTCTAATCCACGGTAGTTCATTCCTTGTTGCTCCTGCCTGATCCTCAAGTTTTTGTTCCTGTCTCTTTTCTAGGTACGGAATCAAACGCCTTTTTACAGTCCATGAATGTGTAATCTATCCATCCTCCTCTTTCCTGCTTTCATATAACACTAGTAGGTTTGTGATAAGATTTTCTATCTGTACTCGTGCTAGTTATTGTGTATGAAATCACTTTGTGTGTGTGTGTGTGTGTGAGATCCTGGGCCCCGGGATCGGTAGCAACAATCAGGGTTAAGGTGGTCATTGGCTTCGTTAAAGGGCGGGCGTCTCCGCTACTCGTAATAATGGTCTGCCTAGTGGTAGTAATGTTTTTACTCTTTTTAATTGTGTGTTAGCCATAATACATATGTGTGCGTGAGCCTTAAAATAGGTAGATTATGAGGGAGGAAAGGTAGAAAAGGATGGAAGAGAGTAAGATAGGGTAGAGAGAACCCAAGAGCATGCGTGTAATGATGACTGTGTATGTATAATGATTGTGTGTGTATAATAATGTTTGTGTATGATGATGGTTGTGTATGTACGATGATGGTTGAGTATGCATGTATGATGACGGTTGTGTATTTGTAATGATGGTTGATGGAACATTAATACCAGTGTGTGCCCGGGTCAGAGGTCATGATGGATCACTAGCTGCTGGTCTTCCTTTCCACAACATGACACACGGTAAATCATTCTTCCTTTTCTTTTTTTTTCTTCGCCTTTCTCCCTCCCGACCTAATTCCTTTCCACAATCTCTCTTCCTGGCTCCAGTCCCCTCATTCCTCTCTCCCTAGCTTCCTGACCCCTCATCCCTTCCTCCCTCCCGGTCTCCCTATATCCCTCCCTCTCTCCCTGTCCTCCGGTGCGAATTGTCATGCCTTCTGCCATTGTTTCAGAGACTGTTTGTTAGGTTCTATTCCAGCTCTTCATGCTCCATTGTTTGTACTACGAGTGCAGCTTGTTCGTAGTGGTGCTGCCAGTGTAAACACAAGCTGATGGATCAGCGGCCGCCACTGACAGCTGGATGGACCTGCAATAATGTTGACACAACAGGGACACTTTAGTCCGTCTTGTTTTGTGTACTACACATACGTGAATCAAGACGGCTGTTGGTGTAAAGAATTGGTCCTACCTTTACCCGTGCACTAAACCTGATTCCTCCCCATCCCCAGACGCTGGCATTCCTCCCCATCCCCAGACGCTGGCATTCCTCCCCATCCCCAGACGCTGGCATTCCTCCCCATCCCCAGACGCTGGCATTCCTCCCCATCCCCAGACGCTGGCATTCCTCCCCATCCCCAGACGCTGGCATTCCTCCCATCCCAGACGCTGGCATTCCTCCCCATCCCCAGACGCTGGCATTCCTCCCCATCCCCAGACGCTGGCATTCCTCCCCATCCCCAGACGCTGGCATTCCTCCCCATCCCCAGACGCTGGCATTCCTCCCCATCCCCAGACGCTGGCATTCCTCCCCATCCCCAGACGCTGGCATTCCTCCCATCCCCAGACGCTGGCATTCCTCCCCATCCCCAGACGCTGGGATTCCTCCCATCCCCAGACTGGCATTCCTCCCCATCCCCAGACGCTGTCATTCCTCCCCATCCCCAGACGCTGGCATTCCTCCCCATCCCCAGACGCTGTCATTCCTCCCCATCCCCAGACGCTGTCATTCCTCCCCATCCCCAGACGCTGGCATTCCTCCCCATCCCCAGACGCTGTCATTCCTCCCATCCCTAGACGCTGTCATTCCTCCCCATCCCCAGACGCTGGCATTCCTCCCCATCCCCAGACGCTGGCATTCCTCCCCATCCCCAGACGCTGTCATTCCTCCCCATCCCTAGACGCTGTCATTCCTCCCCATCCCCAGTCGCTGTCATTCCTACACACAAAGCATTTCTCCTAGAAATACTTGGAAAATTAAACGTGAAAATGACTTTAGTTTCCACTCTGCCGCTGTTAACATTGTTTTTAATACTATACCAGTACAGTGGGTTGTGGCGATTTTTTCCCGTTCATCTTCAAGGAAATATTCTTAATGTGAATGTGTCACATAGTAATTAGCTGAGAACAGTGTTATTCAAGTAATGTAGTTGAACAGTATTATTCAAGTAATGTAGTTGAACAGTATTATTCAAGTAATGTAGTTGAACAGTGTTATTTAAGTAACGTAGTTTAATAACTTGGATGGAGCAATACTACCTACTACTACTACTACTACTACTACTACTAATAATAATAATAATAATAATAATGATAATAATAATAATAATAATAATAATAATAATAATAATAATAATTAATAATTTAATAATTAAACAAAATACTAATGTATTTTAGGGTTGTTTACACGGATGTGAGCAGCTTGTGAGAGTTAGTCGTAAAATTCACTTTAAAGTCTAATTAATTATTGATAGTCACACAGATATTAATTTTTAAAGGGGTAGAGAGGTAAGCCGGTAGAAGGCCTCGGTCAGATGACCAAAACCTTAAGTGGCGGGTCATCATATGACTTAAGACCCGCGTCAGGAAACACTTGTCCTGTTTCCAGACGAATCTTAGTTCTCCTAACCTCTTCTCTTGGATTAGACGTATAGTGTGAAACATTAAAATATATACATTGATTACTGTTTCTCCTGTTGTATCATGAACATTGACCACTGTGGCCCCTGTTGTGTCATGAACATTGACCACTGTGACCCCTGTTGTATCATGAACATTGACCACTGTGGCCCGTGTTGTATCATGAACATTGACCACTGTGGCCCCTGTTGTATCATGAACATAGACCACTGTGGCCCGTGTTGTATCATGAACATTGACCACTGTGGCCCCTGTTGTATCATGAACATAGACCACTGTGGCCCCTGTTGTGTCATGAACATTGACCACTGTGGCCCCTGTTGTATCATGAACATTGACCACTGTGGCCCCTGTTGTGTCATGAACATTGACCACTGTGACCCCTGTTGTATCATGAACATAGACCACTGTGGCCCCTGTTGTGTCATGAACATTGACCACTGTGGCCCCTGTTGTATCATGAACATTGACCACTGTGGCCCGTGTTGTATCATGAACATTGACCACTGTGGCCCCTGTTGTATCATGAACATAGACCACTGTGGCCCCTGTTGTGTCATGAACATTGACCACTGTGGCCCCTGTTGTATCATGAACATTGACCACTGTGGCCCCTGTTGTATCATGAACATAGACCACTGTGGCCCCTGTTGTGTCATGAACATTGACCACTGTGACCCCTGTTGTATCATGAACATTGACCACTGTGGCCCCTGTTGTATCATGAACATTGACCACTGTGGCCCGTGTTGTATCATGAACATTGACCACTGTGGCCCCTGTTGTTTCATGAACATAGACCACTGTGGCCCCTGTTGTGTCATGAACATTGACCACTGTGGCCCCTGTTGTATCATGAACATTGACCACTGTGGCCCCTGTTGTATCATGAACATAGACCACTGTGGCCCCTGTTGTGTCATGAACATTGACCACTGTGACCCCTGTTGTATCATGAACATTGACCACTGTGGCCCCTGTTGTATCATGAACATTGACCACTGTGGCCCGTGTTGTATCATGAACATTGACCACTGTGGCCCCTGTTGTATCATGAACATAGACCACTGTGGCCCCTGTTGTGTCATGAACATTGACCACTGTGGCCCCTGTTGTATCATGAACATTGACCACTGTGGCCCCTGTTGTGTCATGAACATTGACCACTGTGACCCCTGTTGTATCATGAACATAGACCACTGTGGCCCCTGTTGTGTCATGAACATTGACCACTGTGGCCCCTGTTGTATCATGAACATTGACAACTGTGGCCCCTGTTGTGTCATGAACATTGACCACTGTGACCCCTGTTGTATCATGAACATTGACCACTGTGGCCCCTGTTGTATCATGAACATTGACCACTGTGGCCCCTGTTGTATCATGAACATTGACCACTGTGGCCCCTGTTGTATCATGAACATTTACCACTGTGGCCCCTGTTATGTCATGAACATTGATCACTGTGGCCCCTGTTGTATCATGAACATTGACCACTGTGGCCCCTGTTGTATCATGAACATTGACCACTGTGACCCCTGTTGTATCATGAACATTGACCACTGTGGCCCCTGTTGTATCATGAACATTGACCACTGTGGCCTCTATTGTATCATGAACATTGACCACTGTGGCCCCTGTTGTGTCATGAACATAGACCACTGTGGCCCCTGTTGTGTCATGAACATTGACCACTGTGGCCCCTGTTGTGTCATGAACATTGACCACTGTGGCCCCTGTTGTGTCATGAACATTGACCACTGTGACCTGTGACCCCTGTTGTATCATGAACATAGACCACTGTGGCCCCTGTTGTGTCATGAACATAGACCACTGTGGCCCCTGTTGTGTCATGAACATTGACCACTGTGGCCCCTGTTGTGTCATGAACATTGACCACTGTGGCCCCTGTTGTGTCATGAACATTGACCACTGTGACCCCTGTTGTATCATGAACATAGACCACTGTGGCCCCTGTTGTGTCATGAACATAGACCACTGTGGCCCCTGTTGTGTCATGAACATTGACCACTGTGGCCCCTGTTGTATCATGAACATTGATCACTGTGACCCCTGTTGTATCATGAACATTGACCACTGTGGCCATTGTTGTATCATGAACATTGACCACTGTGGCCCCTGTTGTATCATGAACATTGACCACTGTGGCCCCTGTTGTATCATGAACATAGACCACTGTGGCCCCTGTTGTGTCATGAACATTGACCACTGTGGCCCCTGTTGTATCATGAACATTGACCACTGTGGCCCCTGTTGTATCATGAACATTGACCACTGTGGCCCCTGTTGTATCATGAACATAGACCACTGTGGCCCCTGTTGTGTCATGAACATTGACCACTGTGGCCCCTGTTGTATCATGAACATTGACCACTGTGGACCCTGTTGTATCATGAACATTGACCACTGTGACCCCTGTTGTATCATGAACATTGACCACTGTGGCCCCTGTTGTATCATGAACATTGACCACTGTGGCCCCTGTTGTATCATGAACATTGACCACTGTGGCCCCTGTTGTGTCAAAAACACTGACCACTGTGGCCCCTGTTGTGTCATGAACATTGACCACTGTGGCCCCTGTTGTGTCAAAAACACTGACCACTGTGGCCCCTGTTGTATCATGAACAATGACCACTGTGGCCCCTGTTGTGTCATGAACATTGACCACTGTGGCCCCTGTTGTGTCATGAACATTGACCACTGTGGCTCCTGTTGTATCATGAACATTGACCACTGTGGCCCCCTTCGGGGATACTTAAATATAAAGCGTCTGGTATAAAAGCGGGGCGCAGGGGCCATGACCCAAGGAAAACTTAGTAATTAATAATAATAATAATAATAATAATAATAATAATAATAATCACAATAATAATAATAATAATAATAATAATAATAATAAAAATAAAAATAATAATAACATCAATAGTAATAATAAAAAAATGACTCCGGGCAGCTGGAAAATTAATTAGGAAAAATAATGAAATTTGAAAAAATATATGTTAGGGAGGTGGGAAAATCAGAGGATGATCGGCGCGGGAAGGATGAGAGAAAAATTGTTTGTTTGAAAACACTGAGGAGAAAAAGCGTAAATAATTAATTGGAGACGCGTGGAAGGGAGGGAGGGAACGAAGGATGGATGGAGGGAAGGAGGGAACTAAGGATGGAGGGAAGGATTGAACTAAGGATGGAGGGAAGGAGGAAGGGAGGAAGAATTATAAGGAAAAAGATTTACGAAGAAATGTAGAATCGAAAGGAGAGAGAGAGAGAGAGAGAGAGAGAGAGAGAGAGAGAGAGAGAGAGAGAGAGAGAGAGAGAGAGAGAACATATGATAAAACAGCACACGATAAAATGTAATAACTACGTTTGTAATGACCACTTTACCTCCACTAATAACCAGACTGTTGACTGTAACAGCCAATCTTTAATTAACTTATTGCTTAATGAATATAACTTTTCCAATACACAAAATCTTGACTATTATTGTATTAATGAAGCGCTAAACACGTGTGGATTATTAACACAGATTGCTGTGTTCTTGGTCTAATACTCGAGGCTCTGTCTCTTGGTCACTCAGGCAGTTCTGCCTAACCTAAATTTCTTAATGATTCCTGTAAATTTTTAAAATCTGTTTATTTTATGAGAGATTTGGTCACGTTAGACTGGCCTGATACACTTTAGGCTGGGTTACATTAAGCTAGGTTGGATTAGGTTTTTGGTTCGTTTAGGTTAAGATGGGCCAGGGTAGGTTAAAGTATTTGTTTTTCGTAGATTTTCATGCATGGGGAAAATATCCCATGGCCACATTATGGCAAATCATGTGATGAGAGGCACAAATGATGCATATTTTCGTGAATGTCAGTAGTTAATTAGTGAAAACCGTGCCAGAAAATGATGATTGGATTGGTGTAATCATGACGCTGCTGCTGCCACTGATGATATAACAAGCGTAACGCCACTCGTAACGACCAATTATACCGCAACAGAGTAATTGTAAATGTTGTTATATTAATCAATGTAACGGGAGAACTGCTGTTAATGGAGTGGGGATGGAGGCGTGGAGTGTAATGGAGGTGATCGGGAGAGACGGCGATGGAGGGTAATGGTGTTGTAGTGCTGAGTTGATGGAGGGTGATGGGCCGCCAACAGTAACAGCCTGGTTGAACAGGCAACTAAAAGCCTTGCTCCCAGGGCGGGCTGCGAAGGTAGATATACCATCGATATCGGGCTGGAGAGTGGTATACCATAGCTAGGACTGGAGAGTGGTATACCATAGCTAGGACTGGAGAGTGGTATACCATAGCTAGGACTGAAGAGTGGTATACCATAGCTAGGACTGAAGAGTGGTATACCATAGCTAGGACTGGAGAGTGGTATACCATAGCTAGGACTGAAGAGTGGTATACCATAGCTAGGACTGAAGAGTGGTATACCATAGCTAGGACTGGAGAGTGGTATACCATAGCTAGGACTGAAGAGTGGTATACCATAGCTAGGACTGAAGAGTGGTATACCATAGCTAGGACTGGAGAGTGGTATACCATAGCTAGGACTGAAGAGTGGTATACCATAGCTAGGACTGAAGAGTGGTATACCATAGCTAGGACTGGAGAGTGGTATACCATAGCTAGGACTGAAGAGTGGTGTACCATAGCTAGGACTGAAGAGTGGTATACCATAGCTAGGACTGGAGAGTGGTATACCATAGCTAGGACTGAAGAGTGGTATACAATAGCTAGGACTGAAGAGTGGTATACCATAGCTAGGACTGGAGAGTGGTATACCATAGCTAGGACTGAAGAGTGGTATACCATAGCTAGGACTGAAGAGTGGTATACAATAGCTAGGACTGAAGAGTGGTATACCATAGCTAGGACTGTAGAGTGGTATACCATAGCTAGGACTGGAGTGGTATACCATAGCTAGGACTGAAGAGTGGTATACCATAGCTAGGACTGTAGAGTGGTATACCATAGCTAGGACTGGAGTGGTATACCATAGCTAGGACTGAAGAGTGGTATACCATAGCTAGGACTGAAGAGTGGTATACCATAGCTAGGACTGAAGAGTGGTATACCATAGCTAGGACTGAAGAGTGGTATACCATAGCTAGGACTGAAGAGTGGTATACCATAGCTAGGACTGTAGAGTGGTATACCATAGCTAGGACTGAAGAGTGGTATACCATAGCTAGGACTGTAGAGTGGTATACCATAGCTAGGACTGGAGTGGTATACCATAGCTAGGACTGATGAGTGGTATACCATAGCTAGGACTGAAGAGTGGTATACCATAGCTAGGACTGGAGAGTGGTATACCATAGCTAGGACTCTCCCTGTTCCCACACACTCTTGCTGCTCCCACACACTCATGCTGCTCCCACACACTCTTGCTGCTCCCACACACACTAGCTGCTCCCACACACTTGCTGCTCCCACACACTCTTGCTGCTCCCACACACTCTTGCTGCTCCCACACACTCTTGCTGCTCCCACACACTTGCTGCTCCCACACACTCTTGCTGCTCCCACACACTCTTGCTGCTCCCACACACTCTTGCTGCTCCCACACACTCTTGCTGCTCCCACACACTCTTGCTGCTCCCACACACTCATGCTGCTCCCACACACTCTTGCTGCTCCCACACACACTAGCTGCTCCCACACACTTGCTGCTCCCACACACTCTTGCTGCTCCCACACACTCTTGCTGCTCCCACACACTCTTGCTGCTCCCACACACTCTTGCTCCTCCCACACACTCTTGCTGCTCCCACACACACTAGCTGTTCCCACACACACTAGCTGCTCCCACACACTCTTGCTGCTCCCACACACTCTTGCTGCTCCCACACACTTAACATTTTCCTACGGTGAGGGCGGGGAATTTTTATTTGAGGAATTAGATCAATGCTCTCTGCCTCGTATCAAACCTAATTACTTCTTGTGCCTTCAGGACGTCCTCTTCTTTAATAACATTTTATTTATATAAGTCAAGGTTATAATTAATATATATGTAAGGTTTTTGTTTAAGCCTGACCATAATTACTGGAAAGTAATGTTTTTCTTTAGGCCTGGGAGAAGTGAAGTTTAATTTGAGGCCTAGTTTACAATCACTAGAAAAGTAACGTCAAGTTGAGGTCTCTTTTACAATCAGTGAAAAAGTTACGTTAAGTTAAGTTCTCTTTTACATCATTGGAAAAAGTAAAGTTTAAGTTAATGTTTCTTGTAGAATCACTGGAAAAGTAATAATTTCTTTTGCTCCTGAGCCAACTTCAGTGAAATAAAAAATATTTTTCGTTTAATCCTTAACCATATTTACTGGGTATTCTGGGATGGGGAAGAAAGAATCGTGGTTCAATATAAGCGTCGTCTCGCGTCCGTGCCGTTATGGCTCTTTAGCGTCGTCTACGACACGAGACGACGCTTTGTCATGCCTTTCTCATCCAACCCGAGCAGCTTCTGGCCTCTTGCCATCCCTAGTCGAGAAGTTTATTGCACTGTTATTGTCAAGGAAAAAACAGACAGTGATTGGCCAACGTAATGTCGATTGTTGTGTAGTGAGGTACAGTATATATCCCCCGTCACGGTATTATTTACTTATATCTTAAGAACGCCTCTGTGCATCACCTTAAAATTTTGAGCGCCTCGTACTACTAACTTTGAATTTCGAAAGCCTCGTGCTACTAGCTTTGAATTTTGAACACCTCGTGCGACTAGCTTTGAATTTTGAACGTCTCGTGCGACTAGCTTTGAATTTTGAACGTCTCGTGCGACTAGCTTTGAATTTTGAACGTCTCGTGCGACTAGCTTTGAATTTTGAACTTCTCGTGCGACTAGCTTTGAATTTTGAACGTCTCGTGCGACTAGCTTTGAATTTTGAACGCCTCGTGCGACTAGCTTTGAATTTTGAACGCCTCGTGCGACTAGCTTTGAATTTTGAACGCCTCGTGCGACTAGTTTTGAATTTTGAACGCCTCGTGCGACTAGCTTTG
>WNWK01000974.1:327500-345810 GCA_009830355.1 Cherax destructor
ACTATTGTCTTGTGCAGGTAACTAGGACAACTATTGTCTTGTGCAGGTAAATAGGACAACTATTGTCTTGTGTAGGTAACTAGGACAGCTATTGTCTTGTGCAGGTAACTAGGACAACTATTGTCTTGTGTAGGTAACTAGGACAACTATTGTCTTGTGCAGGTAACTAGGACAACTATTGTCTTGTGCAGGTAACTAGGACAGCTATTGTCTTGTGCAGGTAACTAGGACAACTATTGTCTTGTGCAGGTAACTAGGACAACTATTGTCTTGTGCAGGTAACTAGGACAACTATTGTCTTGTGCAGGTAACTAGGACAACTATTGTCTTGTGCAGGTAACTAGGACAACTATTGTCATGTGCAGGTAACTAGGACAGCTATTGTCTTGTGCAGGTAACTAGGACAACTATTGTCTTGTGCAGGTAACTAGGGCAACTATTGTCTTGTGCAGGTAACTAGGACAACTATTGTCTTGTGTAGGTAACTAGGACAGCTATTGTCTTGTGCAGGTAACTAAGACAACTATTGTCTTGTGTAGGTAACTAGGACAACTATTGTCTTGTGCAGGTAACTAGGACAACTCATTGTCTTGTGCAGGTAACTAGGACAACTATTGTCTTGTGCAGGTAACTAGGACAACTATTGTCTTGTGCAGGTAACTAGGACAGCTATTGTCTTGTGCAGGTAACTAGGACACTATTGTCTTGTGCAGGTAACTAGGACAACTATTGTCTTGTGCAGGTAACTAGGACAACTATTGTCTTGTGCAGGTAACTAGGACAACTATTGTCTTGTGCAGGTAACTAGGACAACTATTGTCATGTGCAGGTAACTAGGACAACTATTGTCATGTGCAGGTAACTAGGACAACTATTGTCTTGTGCAGGTAACTAGGACAACTATTGTCTTGTGCAGGTAACTAGGACAACTATTGTCTTGTGCAGGTAACTAGGACAACTATTGTCTTGTGCAGGTAACTAGGGCAACTATTGTCTTGTGCAGGTAACTAGGACAACTATTGTCTGTGCAGGTAACTAGGCAGCTATTGTCTTGTGCAGGTAACTAGGACAACTATTGTCTTGTGCAGGTAACTAGGACAACTATTGTCTTGTGCAGGTAACTAGGACAACTATTGTCTTGTGCAGGTAACTAGGACAACTATTGTCTTGTGCAGGTAACTAGGACAACTATTGTCTTGTGCAGGTAACTAGGACAACTATTGTCATGTGCAGGTAACTAGGACAACTATTGTCTTGTGCAGGTAACTAGGGCAACTATTGTCTTGTGCAGGTAACTAGGACAACTATTGTCTTGTGTAGGTAACTAGGACAACTATTGTCTTGTGCAGGTAACTAGGACAGCTATTGTCTTGTGTAAGTAACTAGGACAACTATTGTCTTTGTAGGTAACTAGGACAACTATTGTCTTGTGCAGGTAACTAGGACAACTATTGTCTTGTAGGTAACTAGGACAACTATTGTCTTGTGTAAGTAACTAGGACAGCTATTGTCTTGTGCAGGTAACTAGGACAGCTATTGTCTTGTGCAGGTAACTAGGACAACTATTGTCTTGTGTAGGTAACTAGGACAACTATTGTCTTGTGCAGGGAACTAGGACAACTATTGTCTTGTGCAGGTAACTAGGACAACTATTGTCTTGTGCAGGTAACTAGGCAACTATTGTCTTGTGCAGGTAACTAGGACAACTATTGTCTTGTGCAGGTAACTAGGACAACTATTGTCTTGTGCAGGTAACTAGGACAACTATTGTCTTGTGCAGGTAACTAGGACAACTATTGTCTTGTGCAGGTAACTAGGACAACTATTGTCTTGTGCAGGTAACTAGGACAACTATTGTCATGTGCAGGTAACTAGGACAACTATTGTCATGTGCAGGTAACTAGGACAACTATTGTCTTGTGCAGGTAACTAGGCAACTATTGTCTTGTGCAGGTAACTAGGACAACTATTGTCTTGTGCAGGTAACTAGGACAACTATTGTCATGTGCAGGTAACTAGGACAGCTATTGTCTTGTGCAGGTAACTAGGACAACTATTGTCATGTGCAGGTAACTAGGACAACTATTGTCTTGTGCAGGTAACTAGGACAACTATTGTCTTGTGCAGGTAACTAGGACAACTATTGTCTTGTGCAGGTAACTAGGGCAGCTATTGTCTTGTGCAGGTAACTAGGACAACTATTGTCTTGTGCAGGTAACTAGGACAACTATTGTCATGTGCAGGTAACTAGGACAACTATTGTCTTGTGCAGGTAACTAGGACAACTATTGTCATGTGCAGGTAACTAGGGCAGCTATTGTCTTGTGCAGGTAACTAGGGCAGCTATTGTCTTGTGCAGGTAACTAGGGCAGCTATTGTCATGTGCAGGTAACTAGGACAACTATTGTCTTGTGCAGGTAACTAAGGCAACTAGTGACATGTGCAGGTAACTAGGGCAACTAGTGACATGTGCAGGTAACTAGGGCAACTAGTGACATGTGCAGGTAACTAGGGCAACTATTGTCTTGTGCAGGTAACTAGGACAACTATTGTCTTGTGCAGGTAACTAAGGCAACTAGTGACATGTGCAGGTAACTAGGGCAACTATTGTCATGTGCAGGTAACTAGGGCAACTAGTGACATGTGCAGGTAACTAGGGCAAATATTGTCTTGTGCAGGTAACTGATTCATCTTGCGGACAAGATGGTACACAACAAGTTAAGTTTGCCTAGGTGAAAATTTGCCAATATACATTGCTAAACTTGGAATCATTGTCATCTATGCAATAACTGGATAATGCATCTTTTGATTGGCTTCAAACTTTTGGTTCTCGTTGATTTTCTTAAACCCAAGGTTCACATTGTTATTGGACTGCGTGTGTTCCAATTTACCAAGTGTATTAAACTGTGATATTAATTTCAATTCATTATCTAAAGAATGCATTTTTTGATCAGTTTCAAAGCAGTAATGTCTATGTATTTGTCTTGAAGGATGATTCCCAGTAAGTTGAAACTGTGTGTTAGAGCAAATTTGCTAATATACAAATATAGCTGAGAAATGCATGGAATCTTTGGAAACTGGAAATCGGATGACTTTCAACTTTCAAGATTAATGGGTCATATTTAGAGGAGGATGAATCATTTTAATGGTCTATGTATCCTCTAATTTGTTAAATGTTACTAATAAAAAAATTTGGATTATCACACTTAGTCTTTTAGACCACTAAAAAAGTAAAATACAATGCTGAAACACTAAACACACTTTTAAAACAGTACAAACCTTCACCATGTATACAATGTTTAATTCCCTAGCCATTTAGGAAATATTTTTTTTTTTAATATAACACTTGTAACAAATATTTAATATTAATGTAATTTTTTTTTACAATGTTGAGGTCTACCGTGTGTGCTTTAATAGGAGAATAATTTGTGTGCATCATTAAGATGAATCTGTGATATATACCAGAGGCCAACCCCTTCCCTGAGAAGCAGTCTTCTACACACTGAGGATCTTTTTAACTTCTTACAACTCGCAGGATATATACAAATTTAATATAAATATTCACACATACAAAAACTCGTAATCATATAGACATTTGGATGCACAAGCATAAATATACTCACTTAAAAATATGCACATATTATATGGCAATCACAAACGAGTGATCAACATAGTCAAAACAAGTCACTGGGAAATAGAAAATCTGGGTGAAGGCCTCTAGCCCTGCTGTCAGCACTTCATCAGGAGCTTATAACTCCTGACAAAGCTCTGACAACAGTGTCAAAGGCCTTAAGTTAGTTTCTTCCATTCCTTAGTGGCTTACTTTGCATAGGTGTATGTATACATAAGTACGTGTACAAAAGTATACACACATACATGTAATTCAGAGGAAGTTTTATTGGAGAGAAAAGTTGTCTAAAATGGTTTGTTCTCCATTACTTATCTTTATCTGCAGGTGTTTAAATTTGATTTCTTTGTGTTAGCAATGTGTGGTGTGTACCTGTGAATAGACTATTAACTTTATTGACTTAGCTTGTACTTAGTGCCAAGAACCTTATTACTCAGTCAGTAAATAATAAAAGGAGCACTAACTTTATTGACACTGTAAACCTGTAGTTTGGGCCACGACCTTTATTACTTCATCAATAAGCAATTAAGGAACCACTTACATTATTGACTAGGTCAAACAATAGTTATAAGGATAATAACTTTAGATTTGGTTAGTTTGTAGTTTAAGAGGTCACTAACTTTATTGACCCAGCCAATAGTTAAGGCAAAAAACGATATTGGATTTATGTTATGTTATAGTTTTATTATGCATCCCATTCAGGGAGTTTATGATGTGGGCGGCGTGGAAAAATGACAAGAAGCACAAAATGTCATGTCACGGGCCAGAAATATGAGTGAATAATGAATTAAGACACTGATGACACCATCTCGCCTCACTACACACTGTTGGCGACTCAACTTAACTTCACTTAACTAGACACACAAATCAGCATTATACAAAGCAAGTTAAAATATTTCACGCTATTACAATTAATTGATACTTATTTCAACAATATACTTGGTCGAAGAGAAAGGGATCTGATGCTAAGATAACTGTGGAAGATACAAGATAATTGAAATAGGGAAGAATAAAATGTATGGACGTTCATTGAAAGTCTGTGAATAAATTAACTATTATTCATTGAATTTATCTTCGTATTTAAATATATAATGTATTGTACGATCTTCCACAGTTACATCAACATCCGTTGGTGGTACAACTTCCCACTGTTACATCTACATCAGTTGGTGGTACAACCTCCCACTGTTACATCTACATCAGTTGGTGGTACAACCTCCCACTGTGAGGGTATACCACCGGGAAGGATACCCTGAAGTATTCCTCACACCAGAACGTTAGAGCTACTTCAGCTGGTAGTACAACCTACCAGGGAGATGTAAGATGGCGGGTATTTACAACAAGAATAGTAGCTAGGTACTAGGTGAAGAGCAACTTCTGTTATCAACTACGTTTCGCTCTGAATAAAGCTCAATCCAGGGCTATAAACGTAGCCTGTAATGTTGGTTTGCTGCTCACCAATAGTTCAGTCAATTTAGCAGAAATGAGTCAAAATAAAACTAATTACAAAAGAATTTATTTTTTTGCAGTTACCGTGATGAATAATTAAGGGAAATTTTATCTAAAATAAAAACTTTAACTTGTTTTTGTAATTAATTTTGTTCTTTTGATTTGAATTTTAGTGATAATTCTTATAGTAACCCACCCAAAAAGATTGAATTATATAGTATATATTTTTGAAAATATTTGCCGAAAAATGTGATTAATCTGTAATCTTCCCTTACAAAATTAAAATGTTCCACCGCCCATATTCATCTCCATATTTTATATGTTCGTTAAGGCTTATGGAATAAATTACCACAGAAATCTTGTCTTTTGTCCTACGTCAAACTACTGATTGACTAGACTGCAAGTGTTTGTCTTCCCTACTTCTAGTGAGAACAGTTTACTAGTCGAAGCTGAGTGCTAGTAACATCTACCAGTGTGTCGATTACGAGTGTTGCGCCTTGACGTGTAACTTGTAATAGAATGATAGTAGTTTGAAATAGGCACGTGAGCATACACTAGGATATGTTTGTGTTTACTCGGTTGAAGGTCCTTGATCTGTATTCCCTGGAACGCAGGTGAGAGAGATACTTGATAATATACACTTGGAAAGTCCTGGAGGGATTGGTACCAAACCTACACACGAAAGTCACTCCCTATGAAAGCAAAAGACTCGGCAGGAGATACAACATTCCCCCGATGAAAAGCAGGGGCGCCACGAGTACACTGAGAGACAACACAAGTATCCGGGGCCCAAGACTGTTCAACTGTCTCCCAGCATACATAAGTGGGATTACCAATAGACCCCTGACTGTCTTCAAGAAGGCACTGGACAGACACCTAAAGTCAGTACCTGACCAACCGGGCTGTGGTTCGTACGTCAGTTTGCGTGCAGCCAGCAGTAACAGCCTCGTTGATCAGACCCTGATTCGCCATGAGGCCTGGTCTCAGACCGAGCCGCGGGGACGTTGACCCCCGAAATCCTCTCCAGGTAAACTCAAGAATATTTTTTAAACCACTTGTCTATGTTAATTAAGAAGGTTTATGGCAGAATACACGTAGAACACCTGGGTATCTTTATGTGAAGACTTTTCGTCAATGGTTGGAGCAACGTCATGAAATAAAGATACCCAGGTGTTGCACAGGTATCTTAATTCCTCCTTCTGTCAGTATTATATACCGTTATTATAATGCTAGTTTATACCGGAATGATGGTACACAGACGGCCGTTCATCTCTTCCACTCTCTGGTATTTGAATTTCTGTTGAATGTCTTTGAATGTTATTGTTCTCACGCTGCTTCTGGATTGTCCAGAGTTTTTAATCGACTTCTTCTATAAGAGAAACAGCGTTAGAGCCATTTAAGGCTCTGTCGACAAAGGTAAAGAAATGTTGCAGAAAAAGCTTTTATTGGGACAAAGTTTCGCTCTGCGTCGACTTTATCAAGTCACGACTACATGAAGATCTACACAGAGCGAAGAGTGTTCTCCGTTTTGTATCGTTTCATGACAAATATTCCGCCCAGCGGTGTAGATGACAGCTCCGAGGCTGGAGCTGTTAATAATTTATTGGGCAGGGAAAAACTGCCAGACGCAGGTCTTGATCATACGGTGACCCGCTCGTTGAAACTTAAGCATTGATCGTTATTGGTTTGCCATCGCGGACTCACGAGGACCCATGAAGCAAAGGTATCATGGTGATGACGGCTCCCGCAAGCCAGAAAAGCTCCGTTAGCGCCAAGAACCCCGTTACAGCGAGAATGTGTTTAATATGCAGGAGTGACGGAGGCTCAAGTGCCTGAAGGAATATTGAGATAATGGTGATTATCAAGCTAAGGAGGTTCCTACCCCCACCCCCAACCATCCTATTTGAAATTCGTTGTAGGTCGGCGAAATTGGTTGTTGATAGGCGGTGTGTTGGGAGGAGAGAAGCAGCTGGCGTCTTGGATTAATCTTATTACTGGCGATAAAACCTCCACCAACTTCACGGGGAAGCATCAAGGTGCTCACCCTTCAAGGAAGGAAGTTTTGAAGCCGGCGAGGCGATCTTGATTCAAGGAACTGGAGCTACATTTTACAAGAAGATATCAGAAACATTGCCGGAACTAAAAGTCTCCATGAAGAAACTTTACAAGTACCTCCATCAAGTGCCGGACCAACCAGGCTGTGATGGGTCGCTAGTTGCAACAGCCTCGTTGACCAGGCAAACACCAGACAAGCCTGGCCCAGGGCCGGGCTGCAGGAGTAGGAAATCTTACGAAACCTATCAAAGGTAAAGGAACCCTCCCCGTGTCAAACTTAACTACCTCCCTTTCCCAAGCGTATTATGACCCCGACGAGTTTAGTGCTTCTCCATGACTATAATAATAAAAATCAATATAGTGTGACTTACCAGGATAGTAACACTACCATGACTGCTCTAAGAGAAGCAACCAGCATACTAATTAGTATTTTTTAACTTATGAGCTGAAATAACCACTGATATTAACTATAATGTTTGTAGTATCTGTAATGTTTGCATTAGTTATAATGTTTGTAGTTACTACAATGTTTGGAGCATGTGTAATGTTTATATAACTATATTTAACAATGTTTTAAAAAGTATTTTTATTTAAATAGTCAATAACTGTTAGTGTGAACTTAATAAAATTTTGTTTTTCCTCGCACGCAGGTATGTACACACTCAAACTTACGTATACATACATAGGTGTACACGTGTACAAACAAGTGTACAAACAGTCTATGTAATAACACATATTCGGACAGTCACACACAATATATCAACGTCAGTTTGTCCAGGCTATGTTGAGCCTTACTGCAGGTGTTGTGTAGCACCGTGTTGGCCCGAGTGAGGTAAAACAGCGTAGCGGTCCTAGCTTAGTGCTAGGCCAGGCTGGGATTTTTCCAGGAGATTGATGGTAGCTATGATCAGCATTTATTGGCTGTTCTGAGTGGCTCTAATGACTTTGTGGTCTCATAAGCCATACCTGGTAGCGTGGTATTAATCAGAGCGCCCGCGTTGTTGATCACGCCCACCTGCGATCACGCCCACCTGTGATCACGCCCACATGAGGCCGCCATTAACCCGTAATGGATGAAGGGCGGCTGTATATGTAAAAATATTAATATTTGCGGTGCACCATATGCAAACACTGTTCAGGTTAACCAGGCAATGAAATTATGAAATTCGAAACCGTTTATCAGAAAATGAGATCATATATTACATTACTGGGTGGTGGAGGGTAGGTGGTGTGGCAGGGGTATTGTGGAGGGTAGGTGGTGTGGCAGGGGTAGTGTGGAGGGTAGGTGGTGTGGCAGGGGTAGTGTGGAGGGTAGGTGGTGTGGCAGGGGTAGTGTGGAGGGTAGGTGGTGTGGCAGGGGTAGTGTGGAGGGTAGGTGGTGTGACAGGGGTAGTGTGGAGGGTAGGTGGTGTGGCAGGGTTAGTGTGGAGGGTAGGTGGTGTGGCAGGGGTATTGTGGAGGGTAGGTAGTGTGGATGGTAGGTGGTGTGGTAGGGGTAGTGTGGAGGGTAGGTGGTGTGGCAGGGGTAGTGTGGAGGGTAGGTGGTGTGGCAGAGGTAGTGTGGAGGGTAGGTGGTGTGGCAGGGGTAGTGTGGAGGGTAGGTGGTGTGGCAGGGTAGTGTGGAGGGTAGGTGGTGTGGCAGGGGTAGTGTGGAGGGTAGGTGGTGTGACAGGGGTAGTGTGGAAGGTAGGTGGTGTGACAGAGGTAGTGTGGAGGGTAGGTGGTGTGAGAGGGTTAGTGTGGAGGATAGGTGCTGTGACAGGGGTAGTGTGGAGGGTAGGTGGTGTGACAGGGGTAGTGTGGAGGGTAGGTGGTGTGGCAGGGTTAGTGTGCAAGGTAGGTGGTGTGGCAGGGATGTGGAGGGTGCAGGTAGTGTGGATGGTAGGTGGTGTGGCAGGGGAGTGTGGAGGGTAGGTGGTGTGGCAGGGGTAGTGTGGAGGGTAGGTGTTGTGGCAGGGTGAGTGTGGAGGGTAGGTGGTGTGGCAGGGTATTGTGGAGGGCAGGTGGTGTGGCAGGGTAGTGTGGAGGGTAGGTGGTGTGGCAGGGAAGTGTGGAGGGTAGGTGGTGTGGCAGGGTAGTGTGGAGGGTAGGTGGTGTGGCAGAGGTAGTGTGGAGGGTAGGTGGTGTGGCAGGGGTAGTGTGGAGGGTAGGTGGTGTGGCAGGGGTAGTGTGGAGGGTAGGTGATGTGGCAGGGGTAGTGTGGAGGGTAGGTGGTGTGACAGGGGTAGTGTGATTTAGGGTAGGTGGTGTGGCAGGGGTAGTGTGGTGGAGGGTAGGTGGTGTGGCAGGGGTAGTGTGGAGGGAGGTGGTGTGGCAGGGAGGTGTGGAGGGTAGGTGGTGTGTGCATGGTAGTGTGGAGGGTAGGTGGTGTGGCAGGGAAAGTGTGGAGGGTAGGTGGTGTGGCAGGGGTAGTGTGGAGGTAGGTGGTGTGGCAGAGGTAGTGTGGAGGGTAGGTGGTGTGGCAGGGTAGTGTGGAGGTTAGGGTGTGTGGCAGGGTAGTGTGGAGGGTAGGTGTGTGGCAGGGGAGTGTGGAGGGTAGGTGGTGTGGCAGGGGTAGTGTGGAGGGTAGGTGGTGTGGCAGGGGTAGTGTGGTGGAGGGTAGGTTGTGTGGCAGTGGTAGTGTGGTGGAGGGTAGGTGGTGTGGCAGGGGTGGTGTGGTGGAGGGTAGGTGGTGTGGCAGGGGTAGTGTGGTGGAGGGTATTTGGTGTGGCAGGGGTAGTGTGGTAGAGGGTAGGTGGTGTGGCAGGCCTAGTGTGGTGGAGGGCAGAACTTGGGCAGGGGATGTGATGGGTAGGAAGGTAGAACTGGGATAGGAAGATAGGACTGTGGTTAGAAGGACAGGGAGGTGAAGGGTAGGGTGGTAGGACAGGGAGAACGGGTTTTCCTGATACGTTTTTAAAATATTCTAGCTCATTTTGGGCAGGTATGAGTGGCAGCAGGGGGGATGGGGCGTGGAAGCTGGAGACTCACTAAGTGGCTGCGTGTCTGTATATGTAAGTGTGTCTTACCTACCAGTCAGTCCTAACCCCCACTATTGCGAAATGCTCCTCCATCCCAAATTTCTCCAACACTGCCATTGTTTCCTCTCCTCTACAACACAACTACAACACCCAGCACCACTAACTGGGCAACCTTGTGTGGTCAGAGTGATGGTGGAAGCTTCACTGTTGTCAAGAGTGATTATATTCAGCGCTGTTGAAGTGTTTTACTGCAGGGCTGGACGACCGGTAACACCAAACAATGTGTGCCATACTGTGATAATGTAGCTAACTGGTCAAGATTAAAATGCCACCGGTGGTCAACTTCACTGTGGCCACATGGCCACATGCACCAGTGACCTCAAGTGACCAACATTATAGGTACTCACCTAGTTTCGGACAAAACCTGATTACCATCTATTCCCCAGGAGCCAGCACCTGTTTATATATATATATATATATATATATATATATATATATATATATATATATATATATATATATATATATATATATATATATATATATATATATATTGTCGTGCCGGTTAGGTAAAACTTGTGATTTTGGCTTAAATAGTAACGCTCACCTTGCCATATAAGACAAGTGAAAATTTGTGTATGCAATAATTTCGCCAAAATCATTCTGAACCTAACGAAAAAAAATATATTTCATTGTGTTTGTTTATTATTAAATTAATGTTAACGTATCTAAAATATATTTAGTTGGGTTAGGCTAAATTAAATTGCGCTTGTTGTAATAAGTTTAGGTAGGATTTCAAAGTTTCTCTTGGTACAAAATTATAAATTCTTACATTAACATAAATGAAAAAAATATATCTTTAAACGTATAAGAGAAAATTTTAGAAAGGACTTAATTTTAAATGAGTTCTTGCTAATTGACCAGTTTTACCTAATCGGCACGACATATATATATATATATATTATATATATATATATATATATATATATATATATATGTGTGTGTGTGTGTGAGAGAGAGAGATGGTGTGAGAGATGCGTGTGTATAGGACTCAATGCGTGGTGTGACCTTACACAGGCACCGGCCCCAGTTAACTGCTCACTCTTTTGAGGGAAAATAATCAGCATGTAAATATCTATTTATTACTAAATTTTAAAAGAAAGACTTTTGATTTTCTTTTTAGGTCACCCTGCCTAGGTGGGATACGGCTGGTGTGTTAATAAAAATATCTATAATTACCCATTTTAGTTTGTGGGGAAAGAAGGTGAGCTCTAGGACTTGGTCTCACCTCTTTCCATCTGCTGAATCAAAATAGTCCCGTTATATCTATTTTAGAACTTATTGTTTGGAATTCTCATTCACCGTCTTATTGTTCAGCCCCGTCCACTGATTGGTGGCTTCCTGGGGTTGAAGTAGTTGGTAGTGTTCCAGGGTTACGAAAGGCCTGGTTGCCCTTCGGGGTGGTTGGTGTTGCCCTAGGGAACACCTCGTATAACAAGTGTATGCGTGCATAATTGTACACATGGGGGGCTAGGAAGGTGTGCTACAGCGTGCTGCACGGAGCTCTGGGTCACAGCAAACAATGAGATCATTACTTAGTGATTACCTCGCCTCTGCTCTCTACTTTGTGTGTGTATGTATCCCCTCAAGGTTTCTTGACGCTGGTGAGGGGCTCTTGATCTAGGGAATTAGATCTGTGCTCCGGTTCCCTTAATTGAGTCTGAATACCTTCCATCCCCCCCACAGGCGCTGTATGATCCTACGGGTTTGTTGCTTCCCCATGATTATAATAATAACCTCTACTTTGTATTCACCACCTGAAAGGCAACCGCAGCCTTATTCAACGTCACAATCTCACATTATGTCTTTTTATCCCTTACATTCAGTAAATAGTCGATTTACTTATGTGAAACGCTAAATTCTTGTGGATTATTCACCACAATGACTGATGGATAGACTATCCTTGTCGAAAATGGTATAAAATACCGACGAAGATTAAGACACATGTGCAGCAGTTGGGCATCTTTGTTGATGAAAGTTTTGCCTACACAGTAGGCTTCTTCAGTCAAATACAGAGGCAGCAGTAGTAATGAAATAAAGATGATGTAATCAGTCCATCAACCTTGGAGAAAAAGTATTTGAGGTGCTGAGTCCTTCAGCCAGGAGAAGAGTTGAATTCTTCTCCTGGCTGTAGGCGAAACGTTTCATCAATAAAAATACCCGACTATTGCACATGTGTCTTAACCTAGACTCTCCTTCATAAGTGAGTCGAGAGACAGTCGCACTACCTACCTACCTACCTACCTGTTGACTAATTAGTAAATAATGAAGATAAATATCTGACACTTGAGCACCGCTGAGACAGCTGTAGCTACCGTCCGTCTTCCTCAGCCTCAGGCAGCTCCTCCACTCACTCTACCAGGACTTCATGAAGTTTTTTCACTACAGAATTCAACAGGTCATGATATTATATATCCTGGTGAAGAAACAAGTGCAACTAAAGAGACCTTTATTACTGCAACGTTTCGCTCTCCAGCAGCCTTACCACAGCTACTGTAATACATACCAACAAAACAAAAACACGGACGTTATATAAAGGGAACATGGTGAACAGGAAGAACATTCTGTAAGCGCTGTAGAAGGCCTACTGGCCCATATTAATAACAGTGGAAGTGACCTGTTTGCTGTGACGACGGAGTATATTGTTTTAAGGCGAATTACTGCTTATATTTTTATTTTAAAGGGAATTAGTGGTAATATTTCAGAGATGACGAAGCTGTCTTTATAATGGAGTCTCAGAGATTAACGATGCTTCAAGGCACTTTTATCTGGTTCCATAATCACTAAGTGGGTGTTGTTCTATTTCATCAAGTGGCTGGTTGTGTTCCAGTGTTGTATACGTGTGTTCAAGTTGTACGTAAAGATGTGTATACGAGTACCCAAGATCCTATATCTTGTCAACCTCCACAAGGGATTATGTAAACCCAATTTTTATTCAAGTTTTTGGGGAGTTCAAGGCTCTTTTATTCAAGTTCTTGTTTTTTGGTTCAAGGTTCTTTTTTAGTTCAAGGTTCTTTTTTAGCTTAAGGTTCTTTTTTAGTTCAAGGTTCTTTTTTTGGTTCATGGTTCTTCACTTTGGTCCTGGTGAGGTCTTTGAAGGATGAACTAGTTGGTATGGCGATTCTAGTGTTGCCTTGTGAGATTTCTTTGGAGACGTTCAAGGTAACTTGAATGATAGCAAGGCTTTGTTCAAAATGGCGTCAGTGCGTGGAGAATTGATGTAAAAACTCGTTTTAAGACGTTAGCTATTGACGTTTTCCTCAATGTCATTTTTAAACTTTTCATATTTTTCTCTCAATCGTGTTTTATTTATTGTAACCTAGGCGAGGTTTCATAATCCTATAAAAATGACGTTGCTGGCAACGAAGGAACCGAAAAAAATAGAAAGCATTCAGATTTAGGAGTTTACTCTCTTGGTGCGAGAATGGTATCTACATTTTCGTGCCACCACCCCTTCCCTGTAACAGGGAAGACACTCCTTTCCTCCTTTGCCCATGGAAACACCCCTCCGCTTTTCCCTTGGCTGTGGTAGGAGGAGGGGGGCGGGGGTGATGGAGGGAAGGGGCTGTGAGGTAGGGCCAGTTGATGAGGAAGATGGTATCAGGTGTTGGCGGCGGCACAACTGACAGCACCAGCAGGTATGGCAGCCACGCTTCATATAATTTTCCTTTCTTTAGTTTCCCCGGAGAGAACTGTCGATCACGTGGAGTTGATTGTGTCGACGCTGGTGTGTGTGGAGAGAGAGAGAGAGAGAGAGAGAGAGAGACAGACAGACAGACAGACAGACAGACAGACAGACACACACACACACACACACACATACACACAGAAAACCACAGGCCCAAGCAAGCAGTGTATGTGTGAGAGAGAGAGAGAGAGAGAGAGAGAGAGAGAGAGAGAGAGAGAGAGAGAGAGAGAGAGAGAGAGAGAACTACAGGTATAAGCAAGCAGATGTACAGAGGCACAAGAAGACAGATCATGGGCACAGACAAGAGACACAGATGTACAGTACTAGACGTGGGATAGGAAGAGTCTCAGTATGAATTGTTTATGTTAACCATTTAACACGAATTTATTGAGTAGGCTCTTAGTAAGCTTAGATGCTAGTACCCAGCATCTTCACTCATTCCACTAATCATTCCTCTTACTACCTGCACCTACTCTCCTATACACACAAACCTCTTTTGCTCATTCTTGCAATGCATTCTTAAATTTATCCCATACCTCCTCAGCCACCTCCTCATTTCCTACACTTTCTCTAGTCTAACATTACTCAGTAATTAGTTATATCTCCGAATCTGTCTCCTTAATTTATTTACTCTCACTTCCCTCTTACCCACTATCGCCAGTCTCCTTGGACTCCATCTGCTTCTTATTCTTACAATATCTACCACAAAATGATCTGACATATCTGTCGATACTCTCAATCATGTACATCCGTAAGACTATTCATTAACCTTTTATCTACTATTATATAGTCTAACAAACTGTTATCACATCCAGTATACTTATTTTTTTTTCAAAATAATTATATTATCAAACCCCTTTCTACACACAATTATGGGCCCGCTTGTTTTCAATGATCTCATGCTCTCCAAACTTACCTAGTACTCCATCTACAACCGTCTCAGCCGTACATGGTGTGCCAGCCACGTTGGAATGAAGGAGGTGCGGTGTGGGCGCCCTTGGCTTGCTGCTTTTACCCCGGTCATTGTTCATTGGTTTAACTTAGTCCAGGTCATACTCAGGGTTCAACGTTAAACTCAGGATTCCAGGTCGCACTTAGGATTCCAGGTCACACTTAGGGTTAAAAGTTACACCCAGGGTTCCAGGCCACACACTCATAAGTTGTTGTAATTTCTTTCAGTCATTTTCATATGAGTGAACTACATAAAAACAGCCATAAGTGTGGGATACTTAAATGATGATTTTCGAAAAGATCGTATCTTTAGCTGGAGTCTACCAGGAGTCAGCGCCCCCGCGGCCCGGTCCTAGACCAGGCCTCCCAGACCAGGGTTCACGAGAGGCGTCTTGCGCGCTCTCGTTGTTGGTTAAGAAGGTAACTATCGTACAAGAGTGAGGCCTGAGAAGTCTCAGAGAAAATAAAAATATACCTCCTAGTCAGTGGTCCAAGTTGGACCGAAACGTCTTCAGAAGTTTCTTTCTCCTATCTGCGGGTTATTTGTGTAAAAGGAGTACTGCAGAAAGTTTACTGGCTGATGCTAGGCAGGTGCGATTGCCAGCCATATGCACTCTCATGAGGATGGTAGCCAAGTGGACCATAGTGGAGAGCGATACAGCGAAGGCTAGAAATAGTGGCCTGCTTAAAAAAAAAAAACACATTAAATATCAGGTCAGCAAATAAGAGTCTGGCTTAAGAGTTGTAGTTTATTATTCACCTACACAATCTCTACCCAACTTTAACCAACCACTTCGTTATTCGCCTCTTCACCTACACCAGCCCTCCTCTCCAAAGACCCAGCCACCTACCCCTTCATCCACTCAAGAAACCCATTGTGTAGGCTGTATAAATATAAATTATATATATTTATATTTAATTACAACCTCCCATAAATTCTAGCTATAGTTAGGACTCCAGGTTGCAGTTTTATGACGGGATAGGTGTGAAGAGGATAGGCAACCAACCACACGTGACCCCTGTTACTCTGCTATTTTGTGGTGTTTGAAGAGTGGACAACCCGCGCTGTATGCCCCTCCCTCTCGTGTTGTACCACACACATGTCTCCTTTAACTGCTCCCGTCCAAAAAAAATATTGGTAAAATTTTGCGCCTGGGTAATTCTCAGCAAACATTTTTTCTTTCTAACGCTAATTAGTGGTAATGACATATATATTTTTAAACCAAATAACATATACAATTACTGAGTGTGTGCGTGTGTGTGTTTAACAGTTTGTTTTTTTACTGGGTCGATGCATAGCTCCTGGCACCACTCATTGAACTGTATTAACTATATTAACTGGCTTTGCTGATTCCGCTTCTCCTGGGCCTTGTCATGCCCTTCCTTAATAATATGTAGAATGTTTGCCTCCATCACTTCATCATGCTCATTCCACAGCCTTACCGCCTTAATTAAATTATTATTATAATCAAAAGAAGCGCTAAACCACAAGGGTTATACAGCGCGGCGCCTTAATTAAAAATAAGTATTTTCTAATGGTTCTACAACTTGATTGCCTATTTTGTTTTCATATATTTGCTCTTGACCTTGGTGTTCTTCCAGGTGTTTAATATCCTGGCTGTCCATTCTTATTGAGTATTTTACACGTCGTAATTATATCTTTCTTAGTCCTCTTTTTTTTTAATAAGTTGTTAGGTTCATTTTCTTGATGTCTCCTCGTGTGTTTTCCTCTCAGTTTCTGAATCAATGTTTTCATGTTTGTGCACATAATGAGGAGTTTCAGGTCAAGAGAAATATTACTATTGGTGATAATTTTCATATCGCTGGTGCTCTCTCGCTTGGAATGCCGTTCAGTGTTGACGGCTCCATTCAGGCCAGGAGAGATATCAGAGCTGGAACACATTAAAAAATCATTTACGGCCTGCATAGAGCCAGTAAAGCTTTTAAAATTACTGTGAATACCTCAAAGTTTTAAATGTGTGCTCACTGGAGAGGAGGACAGATATACATAATGATATATGAAGATATCAGAAACATTGCTGGAACAAATGTAGAAGTCTTTAAGAAGAAACAATTTCCTCCGCTAAGTGCTGGATCAACCAGGGTATGACAAATATGTAAGCTAGCAGGCCGCCAACAGCAACAACCTGGTTGACCAGGCAAGTACCAGACAAGCCTGGCCCAGGCTGCGGCAGTAGGTTAACTCTGGAAAGCGGTCGCGGGTATGTGGAGGCAGGCGCGCGTGTAAGCACCTGTGTACACAGTGTGGGTGGAAAAAATAGGCAGTGTTGAGGTAGTGGGTGAAGCTCTCCTGCTGATATATTTTAATTAATAATAACGAGTGTTGCACCCATGAAGCTGGCGTCCCACAGCACCACCACACAGCATCAAATATCCATTGTGTCCACCCCAATCTCCACTCACTACACCCCCTCCCCTTCCCTCTCCTCTCTGCTTACCTTTACCCCCCCTCAACGCTCCCCTTCCTTCCTGTCTACCCCTGCCTACATCTACTCCCCTCTCCCTCCTCGTCTACCCCTTTCCCTGCTTTTCCCACATATATTCCCCGCCCTCAGCCTCCCTTTACCCCCTCTCTTCATCTCATCTCCTCTCTTTCTCTCTTTTATTCCCCTTTTCAGTCCCTCTCCTTCTCTCTGTCCTAACAGCTAGGTGTGTTAGGAGAGTGAAAGTGTGCTATGTAGTGTCAGGTGGCACTGTGCTATATGACTGGCACTATCACTGCACAGTGCCCCCGGGACACCATTCCTATCGCTACCACTCAATTCACCCCTCATAAAAGTCGCTCTGGTAAAAAGTGGTCATTATTTTAGAAAACGCAATTTTGTTTTGGTTCTTGCGGGTGGGAAGGTTGTTTTTTACAACTGGTGTCTGTAGTTAAGAGAGAGTGTCGGGCTCGATTTAAAGAGTGAATAATGAGGTAGCAATAACACTATAGCTCGGGTGGTAGCGCATTCAGCTCACGCATTGAGTGTCCGCAGTTGGATTCCCGGTACGGGTGGAAACACTGGTCGTGTTTGCTTACACTTGCTGTCCCACTTCAGCAACTATGTACCTGGGTGTTAGTCGACTGGTGTGGGTGGCATCCTGGGGGACAAGATTAACTTAATTTGCCTGAAATGCTCTGCATAGTCAGGGGCTTCTATATAGTATGTCATTGATGTCAGCTATGGTCTGTATAAGTTGTATTATGTACCTGTTGAAATAAAGATTATTATTATTATTATATTGGCGAGTAAGACGGGGCTAGGCCTTTCTCGTATTATTATTATTATTATAATCAAATAGAAGCGCTAAACCACAGGGGTTATACAGCGCTGCAGGTTATTGTAGGATGCAGGGAGAGTGGGTTGTAAGAGGGAGATGGACGATTAGTAGGGTATGGAGTGCAAGATGACGGTGGATTGTGCAGGAGGAGGGTAGCAAGAGATCGAGGTAGAAGGGACTGAGGAGGTGCTAGAGGTATAATCTTCAGAGTTTGTGTAGTAAGTCAGTTTCTGT